>VCCN01001235.1:212619-237769 GCA_006491835.1 Architeuthis dux
AAAGAAAATGTGTAGAACATAAAAACAGGGTTTCTTCATTTAGAAAAAAAAATATTTTCAAACAGCATCATAATGTTCCCTTTTTTTAGATGGGGACAAAATAAATGACCGTTTTTGCATTGCATAAGGACGATCGTGTTTTTCGCATTATTCCCTTCTGTTTATGCATACATATTTATATCATTTTAAAGCTCTGCATCCCCTCTTTTGAGTGTTGTTGAATTTTTTGATTACATTTAGTTCTTTTTTCTCTAGAGTATAAAAGCAAAGATGAATAAAAACTTTTTTCTGTCATGCTCTATAAGTTCAAACTTGGCCAGTCACTGTGTGCAACATCAACTGAGCTTAGTGGCTGGAGTCAGCTTTAGAACAGACAAAAATTTGCTTCTGATGATCTGGATCTCTAAGATGAGCCTGGTTGTGGTAGCAAGTCGTCACTTGTCAATTAAGAATTGAGGGCAGCTGTGGAGGCTCATCCAGGCACAAATCGGCAAAATGGAAAACTGCAGAACTGGGTACCCCACGATTTGACTGATGATCAGCAACTTGCATAGTTTAACACTTGCTGCAATTTTATTGTTTGTTTCAAAAATGACACTTTTCTTGATCGTGTGCTTACTGTCGATAAAAAGTGGTTACTGTATGATAATCGGAAATATGACTTTCTTTGGGTCGACAAACTTGTTCCCCCCCATCATCTTCAACCTTCACAAAACCAAATCTTCACCCCAAAAAGATACGCCTGACCGTTTTATGAGGCTGTAATGGCCTGTCACAACTTCTTGCAACCTGGTCAAACCATCACAGCTGTCCTGTTGTCGTGATTTGGAACTGATGCCTCAAATTTAAACGCTAAATCATTAAAAACAATTTTTTCTATAACAAATTTCTTCAAAGTGTGATAATCGATCAGGATTTTTGTCCCCTAAATTGTTGAAAATAATTTTGTCAATAGAGAAGAAATAAAATATAATTCAACATTTGCAAATACTGCCGTTCAAATGATTTCACTACGATTTTTATAAGTCGTCACTAGTATATTCTGCGAGTGACCGGAAAAAATATCACATTTCTTTTCTGACTTTATTAAAATTCATTGTGGAGGTATTATTCTTTAATTGTAGATGCCTCAAGAGAAAAAAGTCAAGCTTTAAAAATGCGTGATTAATATATATATATGACGTTTTAGATGCTAAAACAGAGGATACCCAATAAAGTGAGTTGTTAATGAACTGCAAGTTTTATTAAACTCCAAAATTTTAATTTTAACTGATGTGTAGGCATCAAACATTAAATTTTGCATGATTATCATTGTGAGAATTTTTTAAGAACTGTATACAGCACCATAATTATTTTTTGGTAATGGTTTCACCAAGTCAGAGTGGTTTTCCTTTTCAGGTGACATAAAATGAAAGATCATCATTACTCAAGTATGAGAAGTCAGGCCACTGTTTCCCTAGAATCAGGAATTCTTTTAAAGTTTTGATTTCTGTTTTTTAATGCTACAAGCTTAATTATGGAAGAAAATTATTTTCAACGATTTAGGAGATAAAAATCCTGATCGAATATCACAATTAAAAAATAATTTGTCATAGAAAAAACTGGTTTTAATGATTTAGAGGATAAAAATCCTGATCAATTTAGAACGTCCACTCCACCACAACAAGCTTTAAACATGAATGATTAGAATATGAGGCCAGGTTATTAAGTATATGTGTACTGCATTGTCTACCATAAATCTTTAAAATCAGATGTCGCTTACACACTCTATCGTCTTTTGAGCACTTTGTCCGGCGCCACCTCGAGCCGGACTTTAATTTGTCCTCCTTTTTAGGGTATAACTAAAAAAACTTATATAAATTATTTCAGACATACTTAAAATAAAGAAGGAACTGAAAACAACCGTTAACATAATGTAATTGCTGTTATCAACATTGCTGAGCTACAGTGTACAACTGGAACAGTGGTTCCCAACCTTTTCATCGCCAAGGAAGGGCCCCTTTTATTTAAATGAATTTTCCCATGGACGCAAGGCTTTTGAAAGGTCTGCAAACTAAACAAGTTCATGGACCCCCCCAGTAAAACTAGGTTGGGAAACACTGGTCTAGAATCACCTCGTTTTGGGGAATTGGCCACACAAATTAAACCTATTATATTCTATAAGCAATGATAAATAAATAATATAATAATAATAAATACTAATACAGTATAAATAATTGTAATATTTGGCTGAACGCAATATATGTAGAGGAACAACTCAAATGCAGGATTACTGGGCAGGATTTATTCCAAGTACCAAGAGTGAAACATCAACGTTTTATATTATTAGATGGCGCTGTCAACATTAGTGGTAGGGGTAAAAGCGTCATTGCGCAGTCACTCAATCATGGACTCTACGGATCTTGCCACAATATGCAATCCTGACGTTTCCTGTTTCTAAATGGTTGCCACTGATAGGTGAATCGGACAAATCATCCACTGATGCTGGTGGCGAATTTAAAGTCATAGAAGGAAACAACAGTTTCAACACTTTTACACTTAAAAAATGGAGAAAAAAAACCTGAAGATGCCGTTCTAAGGAATCTTCTTGCCTCTTTTTTTTACTTTAAATTTGCCATCAACAGCAGCAGAGGATTCAGCCAATTCCGCTATCAGCAGTGGCCATTCGGAAACAGGAAAAGTAATGCTAGCCTAATAAGAAATATTAAATTAATAAATATCCATTTAATTGGTTGTAGCCAATTGTATAATTTCCATTCAGCCATCATTATTTTTGGTAGGTATGAACAAAATGGACGAAATTGCTGTGTGAAATCAACATGTGAGAAATATTTAAAAATCTGGCAAAAATCAGCCTTTTATTCGATTTTAATAAAATTTTTGATACTTATTTATTAAAGGGCGAATTTAAATAAAAAAAATAAATTTTCCATTCCAAATTTCGGAGAAGAACAATTTTTTTTCATATGATTCCTACCCCACCATTTATTAGTTTGATGATTTATCTATTTTATATAATGATGCTTTCGTTGATTTTTACACATTTTACATATACATAAGAGATACTAATTATGTTTACCTTTTTTAGAATAATATCCAGGAACTGCTGGAACGGAACTCTTACTTTGGGATTAAAAACACAGGAAAATTAAGTAAATTAATTTTCTTTTATGAATTTTTTCAGTTTTGTTCGATTAATTATCATTAAGACTTTTGATATGTGAAAAAAAAACTTTTTTCACACATCATTTAAAAAAAATATTTTTCATCATTTTTATCGATTTATTCTGATATTTTATGAATTTTTGAAATGCATATCTTTTATTCTTTCTATGTCTTGGTTCAACTAAAACTTATATTAAAATATTATAACAAGTATGAGTAATTAAATATAGTGAAATGATGGCTAAATATTTACCGCCTGTATTTTCAATATATTATATTCTGTTTTGGTTTGGTGATGTAAATTGACTGCTATTTCAAATTATGGGAGCTGCAGGTGATAACATGCCTTTTCTTGCATGGCGCAGCTGTTGTGCATTTTAATTTGTTTATTTTTTCCACTGAAATATATGTGTACTGCATTGTCTACCATAAATTTTTTTAATCAGATGTCGCTTACACACTTAATAAATGATAATATAAAATAATATGAATATATAATAGTAAATATCAAATTATTAAACTTACATATTAAATTCATACATATTTGGTAAATTGTAATATAGCCAATTGTATACTTTCCATCCACCCGTAATTATTTTTGGTTGATTGTTTCACCTAGTCTGAGTGATCTGAGTGATAAAACGAAAGATCACCGAAAATAGACGATTAAAAACTTTAAATGAATTAAATTTCACTAAAATGATTAAATCAGTTTTCAAAACAAAAGGATTCGCTTAATTTCTGATGAAATATTAATTAATTCTTCTTCGTTCTTCGTTCGTGAGTAAAAAAACAACTCTTTTTAAACAAAGAAATTAAAGTGAACGTTATACTTACATCTGTCTGTTCTCTTTCGTCTGATTTCTTTTCCTTATATATTAGGGCAATGCAATATTAGAGAAAAAGGGAAAAACTGTTAAATTTTAAATAAACCCAAATGTTTTCTGGTTGAATTAAATTTCAAAACAGCCGTCGTTTGCGATCGATGCAAAAAGGTTTTCTAAAGAGCGAAAGTCAAGGGAGATAATCAATATAAACTACGAAGGAAAATCTGAAATCTTTTCTTTTCATTACACATGACTGATACAGTGAAAAAATTGTTTTCATTATTTCAGATGATTTTGGGACGCTGAATAAAAACAAAAACAAAACAAGAACCATTTTCTCCATCACGTAACATTTTTTCAAGACACACGTTTTTTGTATACTTTTGTACTATGGATATTTTATTTCTATGTCAATATATTTGAATTTACTACTTTCTAATATTTAAATTCATGTTTGAAACAACTTTTATTTTATTAATAAGCTAGAATAGAGTCTGAGCATGACAGAATTTGTTTTGAAAAAAACATACTTTGGAATAAAACTTGGAGACCAGACTAAAAATGGGTTGCTTATGGTTCCTGTTCTGTTTGTGTTGAAGAACTAAGACAATGGAGAAAAGGCAAATATATAGTTCTTGCTTTTGTTATTCCGATGATTTAGAAGAAACTCAAAAAGTAACGACTGCTATTTTTGTTCCTGCAAAATTCAAAGATACAACAAAAAGAGTCAGAAAGAAATTGTTTATCGTAATCTTTCACCAGCAACAAAACCTGTACCACATGGATCTGATCTACCAATCCATATTCCAGCAGTTAGTCTTGATTATGTAGAAACCAGGCACGTGCTGTGAGTAATTACTCAGTGTAGACAGTAGAACGACCTTTATAAAGTAAATTGTCAACAAAACAAATTCTTTACAAAGCCTTTACACAATTTATTTTAATAAAACTAAAAAGCGATTCATGCGTACAGAATTCTTTCTACAAATCCTTTTTTACAAAGTAACCGTTCCATTAAATAGATTTCGTAATCAATGTATAAATACCAAAAGTTTTATTAAATTTCATTAATTAGTTGATTTCTAGTACATTTCCAAAATGCGAGTGTATATTTGGAAACTGAAAATTGTATAATCTATTTTCTACGCATTCTTTTTTTAATATAAATACAAAAAAAATGCAACTGAAGAAAGATTTTAATGCAACTGAAGAAAGATTTTACAGGAATACTTTGAATAGTGCGGTTTTGAAATAAATGGACTATTACAGACTCATCTAAAAGAAGCCTGACAGGGTTATTTCTTATAATAGAATTAAATATGCATCAATACCTGTTGTTCATTCTGTACATTTAAAAAGAAACATTGCAGAATTTGGCAAATGTTCTTGAGAAAATCAACTGCAATGAAAACTAATGTAGAAGAATGCAGACTATTTTGCCCTCTGGTAAATTGGTCAGTGTGAATGTGTTATTCTCCCTGAGCGAATCCATTTCCCCTTTCCTCGTATTAGCCCAAATATGTGATTGAGTTGAATTCATACTTTCCTTGTGAGTTTGTGATACACAGGGTACTAAGGCATTTGCATCCCAATAAATGTAACTATTACTGAATAACACAGCCCATGATATAATTGTAAGCATGAGGGTTGCCTCATTTGCGACTGAGCTACTTATATACCCCTGCCTCTCTGGGAATGTGGTATTATAATATAAATAATAATAATAAATTAAAAAAGCAGTTATAATTTAATCAAAAGTTTATTTGAACTTATTTTTTTACATTTCTTGATTAAATATTAACTA
This sequence comes from Architeuthis dux, assembly GCA_006491835.1. Classification (NCBI taxonomy): domain Eukaryota; kingdom Metazoa; phylum Mollusca; class Cephalopoda; order Oegopsida; family Architeuthidae; genus Architeuthis; species Architeuthis dux. Next base: position 218,416 of record VCCN01001235.1, read on the forward strand.
CCTTTTTATTTATTTTTGCAACAAAAATTTTATTTAGTTATCTACAAAGTTATTGGCTATTTTTCATCAAACGTATCTTGGCCATTTTCAGTATTTTAAACCATTAGCGTAAAAACCAGCTTTAGGAACTGGTTTCTTTAGCGATAAGATATTTGGGTCTTTGTAAGAATCAGGGACTGGACATACACCAAAAAAAGTCCCTTCTGAAATCACAAAATTTTATGCAGAAAAAATATCCGCAGTCAAAAGAATTTTGTTTTGCTGTTAGACAGTGTGTTGTTATTTTAAAAACTATTTTACAAATAGTGTGCTGTTGTTTTATTTTTTATTTAAACAATATTTAACAATAAAATTATTAAAAATCTAAAAAGCAAACAATAACTTATTATTTAAAATCTTTTTACTTTCACCTTAATTTTATTTGTTGCTTTTTATTGGGATTTAGCTGATATTAGGATTGCCCTGACTCGAACATGTGAACAAAGAACAAACAATGCAACAACTTTTGGGTTTTCCGTATATCTGATCCTTTAATAACAGTAGTAAAGAGCAGAAAAAGGAGTTTGGGTCGGTTGCAAATACAGTGGATTTGCGGAGAATTTACAGTTTAGAATGAGTTCCGACTAACAAATGTTCATTTCTCCTTGAAGTATAAAAAGTTTATTTGGGTGGAAGATGCAGTAGGATTTGCTGTTTCTTTGTTGAGATGAGTAGAGGCAAGTTGGAGAGTTCTGTGTGTTCTGTTGAATTGTTGAGACGAGAAGTTCTTTTTCCGGGTTCCAGTAGTGCAGAGTTTGTCCGACAATTGTTTTTCTGTCCATGTGGTGAGAAAGTAGGAAGTGAGTGTTTTACCAAGAGCAAGCAGTTTTTGTAATAGCTGGCCTTTTGTAAAAGTTTTCTGGACCGATTGAATAGGTTGCCACTGCTGTGGCAACAGTCAGGACCCCAGAACGATGTCTTCACTACGATGTCCGGGTGAGAAAAAGGCTGTTTGAAAAGGCTACTGCTGCTTGTGTGGCTGCTAGCCAGGGTCGAAGCCCCGGAAGTGATGTGGTCACTTCAAGGTGCAGCTGGGAAAAAAGGCTGATGCTTTTTTTGGTTTAGTTCTATTGCTTCAATATTTTCTTTTGTTGGTGTCAATGATTTGAGATTTCTGGTTTCTTCTGCGAGTTCATTGATGGTTTGCTTGTTCTCAGGCTTGAATATAATGATGACTTCAAACAGAGGGGTTATTCTATTGTAGAGCTTGTTGGTGCTGTTGCTCTTTCTGGTTCTGTGAGAAGTTCATATGTTTCTCAGTTCAAGTTGGGAGGAGCATAACAATAATAAAGCCTTCAATAACTGTATGAAAACTTGTGCCTTATTTTCACAGAAGGCAATGGACATCTTGTCAGCAAAGAATAAAACATCAAATCTTGCCAAATATTCTACAATTCTTTTCTTATCAATATGAGAAAAACACCAGATGCTTGTATATAGTGGAATTGTTTTGAATGCTATTACTGAGCAATCAGCAGCAGCTTTAGTAATAATAATGTAAATCCAAACACAGTAGCTTTAGCTCCTTCCTCTCTATAACATATGTGCACATAGACACAATTGCTTTACTCCCCTCCCCTCACCAGTGAACCACACAGCTGCATCTTGCTTACAAGCAGCAGCCAATTTTGTGCTCACAGTATCCCCTTCCTTTCTGATTGGTTGAGTGTGACAGAAAACCAACCAACAGACAAACAAGGCAAATGACAATGGCTTTTATATTATAAGGTTTAACTTTTCATTTATTCCCCTGAAATTCTGAATACATCATTTCACAATTAAATGTTGGCTATTACATTAAATTGCTGAAATTGGGAATAAACAAAATAGATTTGACTCAAATTTGAATTTGCAATCCAGACTTCTTTATTCTGAATTCCTGGCTAAAAAGCAAATAGATAGAATGAAAGAAAAATCAGTCATAATAACCGTAATGTCAAATTCACATACTTCAAATATAATCTTTTTTTTCTACATATAAAGTTCATATTTTTTTGTTGATTTATGGTAACATGCTTTTCCATGTATGTTGTTAAAAATGAAACTCTCTCTTTAGTGTGTGCAACAAGTGTCTTTTCAAATCCTGATCCACACACTTGACAAGTATGGGGGTCCATCAAGTCTCTGTTTCCAAGTGAATTTTTAAACCGCACTTCTGGAAAAAAACATTGATCCACACACTTCATAATGTTTTCTCTCCTGTGTGTGTTTGCATGTGTCTTTTCAAAGCAGAATTATGTGAAAATGCTGATCCACACACTTGACAAGAAAATGCTTTCTCTCCCGTGTGTGTTGTCAAACGGGAACTCTCTGAAAATGATGTACGATTCACTTGACAAGAAAACGGTTTCTCACCCGCGTGCATCCACATGTGTGTTTTCAAACTGGACCTTTCCGAAAATGCTGATTGACACACTTGGCAAGAAAATGGTTTCTCTCCCGTGTGTGTTCGTATGTGGTTTTTCAAGGTGGAATTCTTTGAAAATGCTGTACTACAGACTTGACAAGAAAATGGTTTCTCTCCCGTGTGTGTTCGCATGTGTGTTTTCAAATTGGAACATTGTGAAAATGCAGTACCACACACTTGACAGGAAAATGGTTTCTCACCTGTGTGTATCCGCATGTGTGTTTTCAAATTGGAACTGTCTGAAAATGCGGTACCACACACTGGACAAGAAAATGGTTTTTCTCCCGTGTGTGTTCGAATGTGTGTTGTCAAACTGGAGCAATCTGAAAATGATGTACAACACACTTGACAAGTAAATAGTTTCTCTCCCGTGTGTATTCGCATGTGTGTTTTCAAATTGGAACTGTCTGAAAATGCTGTACCACACACTTGACAAGAAAATGGTTTCTCTCCCGTGTGTGTTCGTATGTGTGTTTTCAAATTGCCATTACGTGAAAATGCTATACCACACACTTGACAAGAAAATGGTTTCTCTCCCGTGTGTGTTCGCATGTGTATTTTCAATTTTGAACTATGTGAAAATGCTGATTTGCACACTTGACAAGTGTAGGAATTCTCTCCAGTGTGTGTTTCCATGTGTACTTTTAAATGTGAATTCAGTAAAAATGATGATGTACAGATTTTGCAAGCATAAGGTTTGTGTCTTGTGTACTTGCATTCCATTTTAATCCAGAACTAGCTGTCAAAATGCTGATCGAGACCCTTTGCAAGAATATGTTTTCTCTTCGGCATGTTTTTGCAAATTAGAAGATGCTTGTTCTCTGCAACAATAGATATCTGTGAATAAAGACAAAGTATTATTAAATAAAATAGGAGACTCACGCATTATTTTCAATCATAATAACTCAGTTTGTGTTTCAATGAACAGCAACAAATCACATAATTCATGTTCAGTCATAACATTTCCATATTACTGTAACATAATTAAATGGAATATAATTTAAACACAGGAACTTTTACTTATCAGAAACAAAAGGATACACCATTATTGATAAAATATATGAGTAAATTGTTTACCCTTTAAACAAGTGTGCTTGTGTCAAACCTTTTATGATCTTAAAAAACAAACTGAAACATAGGAAGAATAACTCATCTTTACATTTTCTTATGTACAGAAAAAGTGTAATACAGTAGTCCCTCCAATTTCTTTCGTCAACTTGGCGATTCCTCAATTGGCGTCCGTGGATGCCTAGAGGTCTACAAAGGTATTACAGGGGGTCTGTGAGCTTGTTGGGTAGGCAAACCTTCAAAAGTCAGGGCTTCATGGGAAAATTCATTTACATAAAAGGGGTCCTTGGCAATGAAAAGATTGGGAACCACTGAATTAAATGGTAGCTAGTCACAGTCTTTTGACAGCAAATTATTACGGTAGACCGGTTCTCAAACAGTTATCTCCAAGTTTATATTGTTTACACAAATAATTTTTATATGATAATTTTCCACAATCTTAGTTCTTATAACACAAAGATTTATAGGTTACAAGTTTTGGGTGTTTATCGTCACATGTTGCTTAGTTGTCAAAAGTGCATGATTTACTGAGAAGATCAAAATAAAAGAAAATGTAAAAGAAAACAAAGAAAGTAAAAAAGTAAATTTAACAGGTTAACATAAAACCTAAAAAGCAATGTTAATTAATTTGTCATATGTAAAAGTCTAATGTTGACATCAACACAAAATAAATTATCAGTGGTGTTACAGACATGATTATGTTCATTCAAAGTTGAATAATTTCATTGTCACAAAGTTATCCGTGCTTTGTTTTATATTTATCGCACTTCCAATATACAAGGGATATATTTACGAGCGTTCTGCACCCCGACCCCCTGTGAAATTGGAGAGACTACTGTACATTCATTAAACGGTTTTTATTCAAGTTTTCTTTTTGTGAATTGAGATAAAATGTTGATTTTTTAATGTGTTGATGTCTACATCAGTAGGGAAAGGTTTGAAAATTATTTTGTTAAAAGTACATGTGTAGAACATAAAAACGGGGTTTCTCCATTTAAAACAAACCAAAATTTTCAAACACCATCATAATCTTCCCTTTTTTTTAGGTTGGAATAAAATAAATGACCATTTTTGCATTGCATTATTGAGATCGTTTTTTTTGCATTATTCCCTTCTGTTTATGCATACATTTTTATATCATTTTAAACCTCTGCATTGCCTCTGGGTGTTATTTGAATTTTTTGATTACATTTCTTCTTTCTCTATGGTATCAAAGCAAAGATGAATAAACATGATTTTCCTGTCATTATGCTCCATGACTTCAAACTTGGCCATTGCACTACCAAAGACACTGCGTGCAACATTAACAGAGCTCGTGGGTTGGAGTCAGCTTCAGAATGAACAGAGTTGTTAGTTCCAAAAATTTGCTTCTGGTGATCTGGATCTCTAAGATGAGCCTGGTTGTGGTAGCAAGTCGTTACTCATCAATTAAGAATTGAGACCAGCTGTGGAGGCTCATCTAGAAACAAACACTTAGGAATCGGGAGCAAAACTGGAGGTAGCCTATATAACACTGTTATATAGGCTACCTCCAGTTTTGCTCTGACTATTATTAACAGTCGGAGGACATCTGGCAGAAATTGGAAAAGTGGGAAAAATGCAGAACTGGGTACCCCATGATTTGACTGATGATCAGCAACTTGCACAGTTTAACACTTGCGGATATTTGCTTGTTTGTTTAAAAAATGATGCTTTTCTTGAAAGTGATTTCTCTATGATAATCAGAAATGTCTTTGAGTCGACAAACTTGTTTCCACCCCCTCGTCAACCTTCACAAAACCAAATCTTCAACCCCAAAAGATCTTCCTGAAAGTTGTGGTACTGTAATGGACCAATCCATCACAACTTCTTGCAACGTGGTCAGACCATCACAGCAGAGTCCTGTTTTGTGATTTGGAACTGATGCATCAGATTTATTCTCTAAATCATTAAAAACAACTTTTTTCAAAGATGTGATAATCGATCAGGATTTTTATCCCCTAAATTGTTGAAAATAATTTTGTCCATAAAGAAGAAATAAAATATAATTCAACATTTGCAAATACTGCTGTTCAAATGATTTTCCCTTCTAAATAAAATGTCTTTTAGAAGTCGTCACTAGTATAATCTGCAAGTGACCTGGAAAAATATCACATTTCTTTTCTGACTTTATTAACATTTATTGCGGTGGTATTATTCTTTAATTTTAGATGCCTCAAAAGAACAAAAAAGTCAAGCTTTAAAAATGTGCGATTCTACTATATATATATATATATATATATTATATAGATAGATGTTTCAGATGCTAAAACAGAGGATATCCAATAAAATGAGTTGTTAATGAATCAAGTACAGCAAGTTTTATTAAACTCCACCAATGTAAAGGCATCGAACATTAAATGTTTTCGGGATTATCATTGTGAGAATCTTTTAAGAACTGTATACAGCACCATAATTATTTTTTGGCGATGGTTTTCCCAAGTCTGAATGATTTTCCTATTTGGGTGACATGAAACGAAAGTTCACCATTACCGAGTCAGGCCACTGTCTCGCTAGAACCAGGGATTCTTCTAAAGTTTTGATCCGTTATTTTCCTGATCGATTATCACAGTTTTAATGATTTAGAGGATAAAAATCACGATCAGTTTTGGAAGTCCTGACACTAAAATAGAGGATATTCACTTTATTTAATCAACGAATCTGCTATTATGAAATGTTGGGAAATTTTCTTCAATGCGAATACCTAGATCTATAAAAACAAATCTCATTCCAAAGATATATGTGAAATCTTTTCCACTGGGATTAACGAGTAGATCATTTGAAAAAAAAAACAGATGAGGATAAACGTTGCATAATAATGATCAGCAAGCCAATCTTGCTGTGCATTGTTTGTGAGACTGGCACATAGGGATGCAAATTTTAGAGCCACACAAATTTTCAACATAGAAACTTTTGATCTGTTGTTTTCTAGGAGTCATTTATTTTTTCAATTCAAAGTTACATCAAAAGTCAAAATAAAAGTGGCAGGGTAAATAAAAATGATTCATTACAAAATGGAATTCACAACAATTCGAGAATAAGGCGGTCTTTCATTTTATGTTACTTAAAATAAGAGATCACTCTGACTTGGTGAAACAATCACCTAACAACAATTACGGATGGATGGAAAGAATAAAATGGGTTACAGAATCATGCTGTACTGAATCATAACATTAGCTTTCTTGATTCAAATGATGCCACTGTGCATATGAACACCATTGAAGGCAACTAGTCCAGCATTAAAACTACTGAAACATGCATGGCACATCAAATGGCTTATGGAACACATATCTACAAGAGTCATAACATTGGCTTTGTTGATTCAAATTATGCCACTGATGAGCTGCAGTGTACAACACTCACCAAGGGAGGGCCCCTTTTATTTAAATGGATATTCCCACGGACACAAGGCTTTTGAAAGGTCTGCTTACTCAACAAGCTCATGGACCCCTCAAGTAGAATCAGGTTGGGAACCGTTGATCTAGAATGTCCTCCTTTTTTGGAATTGGCCACCCTAATTAAACCCATTATATGCTGCAAAGAATGATAAACAAATATTAACAAACAATATAATACTAAATAATAATACTGTATAAATAAATAATTGTAATATTTAGGTGAACGCAATATATGTAGAGGAACACAGGATTACTGGGCAGGATTTATTCCAAGTACCAAAAGTGAAATATCAATGTTTTATATTATTAGATGGCGCTGTCAATATTAGTTGGGTGTAAGCATACAATAATTACAATTACAATAATAAGCGGCAGTCCTGACGTTTCTTGTTTCCAAATGTTGGCCACTTTAGCTGCTGCTGATAGCAGAATTGGACAAATCATCTACTGATGCTGGTGGCGAATTTAAAGTCATAGAAGGAAACAATAATTTCAACATTTTCCACTTAAAAAACAGAAAATAAAAATGAAAATGCTGTTCTGAGGAATCTTCTGGTCTCTTTCTTTGACTTTAAATTCCCCATCAACAGCAGACTCCGCTTTCAGCAACAGCAAAGGTAATGATAGCCTAATAAGAAATATTAAATTAATAAAAATGAAAATAAATATTCAACTTTTTCAACCTCTGAGTGAATTAATAAATAGTTTGTTTGTAGACAATTGTATATTTTCTATACACCCTTAATTATTTTTGGTTGATTTTTTTCAACCTCTGAGTGAACTGCCCTTCTAAAAACGAAATATCACCAAAAATTAGGCATTTCCTGCGCACTTTTGACACCCCATTTTAAAACGTAAATTAAAACGTAGAAAGGATAGTCCAAATATGTGTCCGGAAAAAAAAAAATTCAACGTAGAATTGTGCTCTTAAAAGTCGATTTTAAATTTACAACTATAATTTCCGCCATTTTGTTGACCTTTTTGAAAATTAAAAAAATTCGAAGTCTGTAATTTAAAAACATTTTAAAAATAAAGAATTCTTCCAATGTTTTTTTAAAAAATTTAGAAATACTTAGTTTCATCATTACTGAACAATACAATAACAACAGAATAATTACGATTTTCCATTCAAAAACTACATAAAAACTTCTTTTTTTCACGTTGGGGGGGGGGGGGTCAAATATCTGTCAGCGCCTGTGACTTACCGCAAAAGATAAGCCCTGTCAACAATAGGATCTGCTGCTAATTGACAATTACGGAAGCCAAGACTCAGTAAACCAGGAGCAGCAGATAGCTGACTGTAAGATTATTACAGCAGCTTGGACATTTTTTTAGATATCTTTACTTACCCTTTCTTTCAGTACATCAGAATTGAATCGATGGCAACAGAAACAGAGTAAAAATTGAATTTTAAAAAACCATTTAAAAATTATTTCTCTTTTTACGGAAAATAGCGATAAATCATATTTTACCAAATGAATGAAAATATTTTCTTTTTTTTCGCAATTTAAAAAAAAACATTTTTTGCGGAAACAGGCTAATGGCCTTTTCAAAAACAGAAGCGGAATTTATGTTCATGGTCTTGACTTCATAATGTAAAAAATTCGGACTGATGTTGACATACATGAAAATAAATCAATGAAATCATCAAATATTTTTTTAAATCACAAGGAAAAAATATTTTTTCCCCGAAATTTGGAATAAAAACTGATTTAAAAACAAAATTCATCCTATATTCGATATGTATTGAAAATGTTATTAAAATCCAATACGTAGTTGTAATTTTTTAATATCTAGGTGTTTTTCGCTCGTTTAACACAAGGTGTACACAAATAATTTTTATCTCGCCAATCTTTCAACTTACGAATGACACTAACATTTTTCTACGATAAAATTAAGTTTTATGATTTTGACGTTTATTTTATCAAGGTGTCAAACTACTCAGAACTAGGTCACGAGGCCGCAGAAATCTCTACCAAAGATTTTTAAAACATTTAAATTAAATTTCATTAAAATGATTAAATGAGATTTCAAAAAAGGATTTACTTAATTCCAGATCATTTTTACATTCAATAAAGGAGAAAATATTTTCGCATATTTAAAAATATTTCATCTGAATTCTTCTTCGGGAGTAAAAAAAAAGGTCTTTTTAAACAAAGAAATTAAAGTGAACGTTATACTTACTTCTTTCTGTTCTCTTTCGTCTGATTTCTTTTCCTTATATATTAGGGAAATGCAATATTAGAGAAAAAGGAAAAACTGTTAAGTTTTAAATAAAACAATGTTTTATGGTTGAATTCAAAACAGCCGTCGTTTGCGATCGATGCAAAAAGGTTTTCTATTGATTATTTCCCTTGACTGCGAAAGTCAAGGGAGATAATCAATAGAAACTATGAAGGAAAATCTGAAATCTTTTCTTTTCATTACACATGACTGATACATTGAAAAAATTGTTTTCATTATTTCAGATGATTTTGGGACGCTGAATATAAAAAAGAGAACCATTTTCTCCATCACGAAACATTTTCCCAAGAAACACATTATTTTAGTTTTCAATTTTATGTCTTTGTATAATTTTGTACTATAGATATTTTATTTCTATGTCAATGTCAATATATTTGAATTTAGTACTTTCTAATATTTAAATCCATGTTTGAAACAACTGTTATTTTATTAATAAGCTAGAGAATAGAGTCCGAGTATGACAGATTTTGTTTTAAAAAAACATACTTTGGAATAAAACGTGGAGACGAGGCCAAAAAGTGGGTTGTTTACAGTTCATGTCCTGGTCGGTATGTGTTGAAGTGACGAACTAAGACAATGGAGAAAAGGCAAATATATAGTTATTGCTTTTGTTATTCTGATAATTTGGAAGAAACTCAAAAAGTAACGACTGCATTTTTGTTCCTGCAAAATTCAAAGATATAACAAAAAGAGTCAGAAAGAAATTGTTTATCGTAATCTTTCACCAGCAACAAAACCTGTACCACATGGATCTGATCTACCAATCCATATTCCACCAGTTAGTCTTGATTATGTAGAAACCAGGCACGTGCTGTGAGTAATTACTCAGTGTAGCCAGTCGATCAACCTTTATAAAGTAAATTATCAACAAAACAAAGCCTTTACACACCGTAAATCCACAATTTATAAATAGATTTCGTAATCAATGTATAAATACCAACAGTTTTATTACATTTCATTAATTATTTGAATAATTCTATTACATTTCCAAAATGCGAATGTATATTTGGCACTGAAAATTGTATAATCTATTTTCTACGTGTTCCCTTTTTTTTAAATATAAACACACATTAAAAAAAAATGTAACTGTAGAAAATGTTACAGGAATACATTGAATAGTGCGGTTTTGAAATAAATGGCCTATTAGTGCAGAAACTTGGCATAGATTATAATATAGAAGAATGCAGACTATTTTACCCTTTGGTAAATTGGTCAGTGTGAATGTGTTATTCTCCTTGAGAGAATCCATTTCCTCTTTCATTGCATTAACCCAAATATGTGATTGAGTTGAATTCATACCTTCCTTGTGGGTTTGTGATACATTACACAGGGTACTAGGGAATTTGCATCCTGGATAACTATGTTCTGGTCATTGGCATTCCTGGACATTTGCATCCCAATAAATGTAACTATTACTGAATAACAAACCACATGATATAATTGTAAGCATGAGGGTTGCCTCATTTGCGACTGAGCTACTTATATACCCCCCGCCCCCCGCTCTATCTTTCTGGTGGTATGTGAAATAAATAAATAAAAGGGTTGTTATAATTTAAATAATAATAATAATAATAAATAAAAAAGCAGTTATAATTTAATCAAAAGTTTATTTAAACTTATTTTTTTACATTTCTTGATTACATGATACCTTGGTCATTTTCAGCATTTTAAACCATTAGCGTAAAAAACGGCTTTAGAAACTGGTTGTTTTAGAGATAAGATATTTGGGTCTTTGTAAGAATCAGGGACTGGACATACACAAAAAAAAGTCCCTTCTGAAATCACAAAATTTCATGTAGAAAAAATATCTGCAGCCAAAAGAATTCTGTTTTGCTTTTAGACGTGTTATTTGTTTTATTTATACTTGAAAAAAAAAACAACAATATTTTACAAACAGCGTGTTGTCCTTTTATTTTTTATTTAAACAAACCAAACAATAACTTTCATGATTACTTTTTACCTTCATCTTAATTTTATTAGTTGCTTTTTATTGGGATTTAACTGCAATTAGGATCGCCCTGACTCGAACGTGTGAAAGAAGAGCAAACAATGCAACAACTTTTGGGTTTTCCGTATATCCGATCCTTTAATAAGAGCAGTAAAGAGGAGTTTGGGTCTGTTGAGAATACAGTGGATTTGCAGAGAACTTACAGTTTAGAATGAGTTCCAACTAACAAATGTTCATTTCTCCTTGAAGTATAAAAAGGTCATATGGCTGGAAGATGCAGTAGGATTTGGTGCTTCTTTGTTGAGATGAGTAGAGGCAAGTTGGAGAGTTCTATGTGTTCTGTTGAATTGTTGAGACAAAAAGTTCTTTTTCCAGGTTCCAGTAGTGTAGAGTTTGTCCGACAACCGTTTTGGTGTTAGGCCATTTCTGTCCATGAAGTGAGTGTTTTACCAAGAACCAGCATTTTTTGTAATGGCTGGCCTTTTGTAAAAAGATGGTTTTGAGGGCCGATTGAATAGGCTGCTGCTGCAACAGCCAGGGCCCCAGAACGATGTCTTCACTTCAATGTCCAGGTAAGAAAAAGGCTATTTGAAAATGCTACTGCTGCTAGTGTGGCAGCTAGCCAGGGCCAAAGCCCCTGAAGTGATGTGGTTACTTCAAGGTGCAGCTGGGAAAAAAGGCTGATGTTTTTTTTGGTTGGTTTAGTACGATTGCTTCAATATTTTCTTTTGGTGGTATCAGTGATTTGAGATTTCTGCATTTTTCCATGAGATTCCTGGTTTCTTCTGAGAGTTCATTGATGGTTTGCTTGTTCTCAGGCTTGAATATAATGACGACTTCAGAGGGGTTATTCTATTGCAGAGCTTGTTGATGTTGGTGCTGTTGCTCTTTCTGGTTCTGTGAGAAGTTCATATGTTTCTCAGTTCGAGCATAACTATAATAAAGCCTTCAATAACTATGAAAACTCATGCCTTATTTTCACAGAAGGCAATGGACATCTTGTCAGCAAAGAAATAAACATCAAATCTATTTTTCTTTATTAATATGAGAAAAACACCAGGTGCTTATATATATTGGAATTGTTTTGAATGCTACTACTGAGCAATTAGCAGCAGTAGTAGTAATTATGTAATTCCAAACACAGTAGGTTTAGCTCCTTCCTCTCTTTCTATTTGCTTTAGCATGTGTACACAGACACAGTTGCACCTTGCTTACAAGCAGCAGTCAATTTTGTGCTCACAGCACCACCTTCCTTTCTGCTTGGTTGAGTGTGACAGAAAACCAACCAACAGACAAACAAGGTAAATGACAATGGCTTTTATATTATAAGGTTTAACCTTTCATTTATTCCCCTGAAATTCTGAATACATCATTTCACAATTACAAATACTTAAATTTTATTTCATTTTATCAAAACATTTTTTAGCCAATCCATTCATTGGCCTTTACATTAAATTGCTGAAATTGGGAATAAACAAAATAGATTTGACTGAAACTTGAACTTGCAATCCAGACCTCTTTATTCTGAATTCCTGGCTGATAAATATTACGATAAAAAGCAACAAAATCAGATACTTTAAATATAATCCTTTTTTCTACATATAAAGTACATATTTTTTGTTGATTTATGGTAACACGCTTTTCCATGTATGTTGTTAAAAATGAATAAAATGTTCAGATTTATGAATCCTCTCTTGTGTGATTTAATGTATTGTTTTTTTAATGCGGACACTTTGTGACCACACAAAAACATGTTTGCAGATGATATTTTTTAAACATGAAGCCTTTGAAATAATCCATACACACTTCAATAGAAAATGGTTTCTCTCTAGTGTGTGTTTGCATGTGGTTTTAAATCTGGACCCGATGAAAATGCCAATCCACATACTTATTAAGTTTTCTCTTTAGTGTGTGCAACAAGTGCCTTTTCAAATTTGAACTCATTGAAAATACTGATCCCTACACTTGACTAGTATGGGGGTCCTTCAAGCCTGTGTTTCCAAGTCAATTTTTAAATCACACTTCTGGAAAAAACATTGATCCACACAATTTACAATGTTTTCTCTCCTGTGTGTGTTCGCATGTGTCTTTTCAAGGCAGAATTCTGTGAAAATGCTGATCCACACACTTGACAAGAAAATGGTTTCTCTCCCGTGTGTATCCGCATGTGTGTTTTCAAATTGGAACTGTCCGAAAACGCTGTATCACACACTAGACAAGAAAATGGTTTCTCTCCTGTGTGTGTTCGCATGTGTGATGTCAAACTGGAACTCTCTGAAAATGATGTACGACACACTTGGCAAGAAAATGGTTTCTCTCCCGTGTGCATCCGCATGTGTGTTTTCAAACTTGACCGGTCCGAAAATGCTGATCCACACACTTGACAAGAAAATGGTTTCTCTCCTGTGTGTGTTCGCATGTGGTTTTTCAAAGTGGAATTCTGTGAAAATGCTGTACCACACACTTGACAAGAAAAAGGTTTCTCACCCGTGTGTGTTCGCATGTGTGTTTTCAAATTGGAACTCCGTGAAAATGCTAATTCACACAATTGACAAGAAAATGGTTTCTCTCCTGTGTGTATCCGCATGTGTGTTTTCAAACTGGAACTGTCTGTAAATGCTGATTCACACACTTGACAAGAAAATGGTTTCTCTCCCGTGTGTATCCGCATGTGTGTTGTCAAACTGGAACTCTCTGAAAATGATGTACGACATACTTGACAAGAAAATGGTTTCTCTCCCGTGTGTATCCGCATGTGTGTTTTCAAATTTGAACTGTCTGAAAATGCTGTACCACACACTTGACATGAAAATGGTTTCTCACCTGTGTGCATCCGCATGTGTGTTTTCAAACTGGACCTGTCCGAAAATGCTGTTCCACACACTTGACAAGAAAATGGTTTCTCTCCCGTGTGTGTTCGCACATGTTTTTTCAAATTGCCATTCTGTGAAAATGCTGTACCGCACACTTGACAAGAAAATGGTTTCTCTCCCGTATGTGTTAGCATGTGTATTTTCAATTTTGAACTATGTGAAAATGCTGATTTGCACACTTGACAAGTGTAGGAATTCTCTCCAGTGTGTGTTTCCATGTGTACTTTTAAATGTGAATTCAGTAGAAACGATGACATACAGACTTTGCAAGCATAAGGTTTCTATCTTTTGTGTACTTGCATTCAATTTTAATCCAGAATTAGCTGTCAAAATGCAGATCCAGACACTTTGCAAGAATATGTTTTCTCTTCAGCATGTTTTGCATTTGTCTTTTTAAATTAGAAAATGCTTGTTCTCTGCAACAATTGATATCTGTAAATTAAGAAAAAGCATTATTATTAAATAAAACAGGAGACTCATGCATTATTTTCAATCATAAAATCATAATAACTCAGTTTGTGTTTCAATGTACAGCAACAAATCACATAATTCATGTTCAGTCATAACATTTTCATATTACTGTACAATAAACAATTAAATGGAATATAATTTAAACACAGGAATTTTTACCATTGCCTCAGTTTTATTTATCTAATATATGAGTAAATTGTTTACCCATTAAACATGTGTACTTGTGTCAAACCTTTTATGATCTTAAAAAACAAACTGAATGACACATAGGAAGAATAACTTTTCATCAAAGTGTAGTACCTCCAAATTTGCGGATTTGAATATTCACAATTTTTTTTCATCAATTCAGCGGTTCCCCTGGAGGTCTACAAAGGTATTACAGGGGGTCTGTGAGCTTGTTGGGAGGGGGTCCCACCTCAAATTTACTTTTTTCTTTTGTTTTCTTTCAAAATCAAAAGTTATTTGCGAAATTGAAATTTCATGAGTGTTCTGCGCCTGACCCACTGTGAAATAGGAGGGACTACTGTACATTCATGTTTTCTTTTTCTGAATTGAGATAAAATGTTGAATTTTTAATGTGTTGATGTGTACATAAGGGAAAGGTTTGAAAACTATTTTGCTAAAAGAAAACGAGTAGAACATAAAAACAGGGTTTCTTCATTTAAAAAAAAACTCTTTTGAGGTTGGAACAAAATAAATGACCATTTTTGCATTGCATAATTGAGATCGTTTTTTTTTTCATTATTCCCTTCTGTTTATGCATACATTTTTATATCATTTTAAAGCTCTGCGTCGCCTCTGGGTGTTATTTGAATTTCTTGATTACGTTTATTTCTTTTTTCTCTAGGGTATGAAAGCAAAGATGAATAAACATGATTTTCCTGTCATTATGCTCCATGAGTTCAAACTTGGCCATTGCACTACCAAAGTCACCTGCATGTAACATCAACAGAGATTGGGGGCTGGAGTCAGCTTCAGAACCGACTGTGTCGTTGGTTCCAAAAATTTGCTTCTGGTATACTGGATCATTAAGATGAGCCTGGTTGTGGTAGCAAGTCGTCATTCGTAAGATGGAAAAAATCTTGCACAGTTTAACACTTGCTGCAATTTGCTTGTCTGTTTAATAAATGACCCTGTTCTTGATCGTATGCTTACTGTCAATAAAAAGTGGTTTCTGTATGATAATCGGAAATGTGACTTTCTTTAGATCAACAAACTTATAATTTAATATTTGCAAATACAGCTGTTCAAACAATTTTACCAAAGATGTTCCCTTCTAAATAAAACTTCTTTTAGAAGACATCACTAGTATATTCTGCAAGTGACCTGAAAAAATATCACGTTTCTGTAAAAATTCCTTGCTGTGGTATTATTCTTTAATTTTAGATGCCTCAAAAGAAAGAAAAGGTTTAGCTTTAAAAATGCGCCATTATAATTATATATATATATATATATATATATATATATTAGACATTTCAGATGCTAAAACAGAGGATATCCAATAAAGTGAGTTGTTAATGAATCAAGTACTGCAAGTTTTATTAAACTCCAAAATTTCAATTTTCACCGATGTGAAGGTATCGAACATTAAATTTTTTAAACAATTATCATTGTGAGAATTCTTTAAGATCTGTATACAGCACCATAATCATTTTTTGGCAATGGTTTCACCAAGTCTGAGTGGTTTTCCTTTTCGGGTGACATGAAAGAAAGATCATCATTACTCAAGTATGAGAAGAATCCGGAATTCTTTTTAAGTTGTTGTTTTTATGAGTATGCTGTATGCTTATTTATGGACGAAAGTTATTTTCAACAATTTAGGAGATAAAAATCCTGATCCATTATCACATTTTTAAAAAAAATTTGTCATAGAAAAAATTGGTTTTAATGATTTAGAGGATAAAAATTCTGATCAATTTTGGATGTCCACTCCACAACCCCAAGCTTTAAAATTGAAAGCTTAGAATATGAGGCCAGGTTATTAAGTCATTTGAGATCAGAAATTTGTCTCAGAAACTAAAATATAGGATATTCACTTTATTTAATCAAAGAATCTGCTATTATGAAATGTTAGGAAACTTATTTTAATGCGAATACCTACATCTATAAAAACAAATCTTATTCCAAATATATATGTGAATTCTTTTCTACTGGAATTAACGAGTAGATCATTTGAATAAAAAAGATGAGGACAGATGTTGTATAGTAATGGTCAGCAAGCCAATCTTGCTGGCCGTTTGTGAGTTTGATCCTCATCGGATCTCCCAGTATAGATGGTCTGATACTAATTCATGCTAAGTTACTATATCTATGCTAATAATGAAAAGTGTGATTTTCTTGTTTTGCCGGTCATAACACTGGACTATTCCACTGGATGTGTGTGTGGGGGGAGATTTAAAATTTTGTTGGATAAATACTTACTGCCCAGTATTTTCTTTCATAAGAAAAATCTCATTCCAAATATATATGTGAATTATTTTCCACTGAGGTTAACGAGTGGATCATTTGAAAAAGAAAAAAAACAGGCGAGCACAGACATTGTATAGTAATGATCACCCAGCCAATCTTGCTGGCTGTTTGTGAGTTTGATCCTCATTTAATCTCCCAGTATAGATGATCTGATATCAATTCATGTTAAGTTACTATATACTTATATAATGAACAGTGTGATTTTCTATACTATGCACTCATTCTCATGTCATTTCTTCACCTGTTGATGGTGGCTGATAAATGCTGTCTTTAACAAGGCTTCATATATATGAACAAGGTGAGATTATTAAAGATGGTGAATCAGGTTCAATGTGAAAGCTAATGAGGTGAATGAGTAAGGCAGACAATTTGAAAATGCCAAAAAGCTCAGATTCTCAACATCAGTAAATATTATTGACAAGAGACGTTACACACGTCACGGTATTGAAAAGAAATAGGCCGGTCAGAAATGGTGGGGTTAGGAAGGCTATGAGGAAGCTAAAAGTAATGGTCCAAGGACTTGGCAATCAGTACAGAGGGAGTGAGCCAACAGCGACTGATGTTGGGGCTTTTTATAGGAAGACATTCCAGGAACTGACGTCACAAGATAAGGGATTACTTTTACTAGTTTCGTATTTTTATCTATCGAAAATATTCAGTTTCGCAGTTTCGCATTAATTTATAAATGGAAATGTGTGGCAGCTTTTCAACTTTTCGACCATTATTTTAAAGATGTCAGTCATGAAATCTGACATTGGCAATATCTTCAAAGCTAATTTATCTATCGTGATGATTCTGGTGGTGTCTATACCCCGATTTTCTGTGCAGTGCATCAGATAAAAGCATTTTTGAGTAATTTAGACAATTACTTTCTTTGTATGAAAATTGAATATGACTGCCAAAATAAGACTTGATTTTGCTAATACTGAATGTCAGTACTATGTTCATCTTGTTGCAGTTCACCACAACATCTCTTAATCTCTCCATGCCTCATTTTAATTCATTGAAAATAGTTGTGTTTCATATTACTTTTCGTAAAGGTCTGGAAGATCTTTTGGATATCTTTTGGAGATATCATGGTGTCAGACAGGACTGGATACAGAAATGTATAAAAAAATGCCAAAACATCTTTCAATCAAAAACAAATTCTTGGCATTTAGCATGCCTACGTGCCTGGACTAACCTGGACAGCTTTTAGAGTAACCATCTTTAGGTGCCCCGAGCGAGGATTGAAGTCAAAATAAAAGTGGCAGGGTAAATAAAAATGATTCATTACAAAATGGAATTCACAACAATTCAAGAATAAGGCGGTCTTTCATTTTATGTTACTTAAAATAAGAGATCACTCTGACTTGGTGAAACAATCACCTAACAACAATTACGGATGGATGGAAAGAATAAAATGGGCTACAGAATCATGCTGTACTGAATCATAACATTAGCTTTCTTGATTCAAATGATGCCACTGTGCATATGAACACCATTGAAGGCAACAAGTCCAGCATTAAAACTACTGAAACATGCATGGCACATCAAATGGCTTATGGAACAAATATCTACAGAGTTTGTTTTTTGCTGAGTTTTTGCACACAATTTTCTTTATGAATTTACTTTTTGGATTTAAACCTAGGGTGGATGAGCCCGACCCCAAATTTGGGGAAATTGGTACAAAAATTGGGGCAATTGCTATCAGTGCTTTTCAGAAATCCCTGTATTTGGTCTTTCCAAAAAATGCATGATAACAGTATGGATCTGACAGCTTTCATGAAAAAAAATACCATTTTTGTGACTTACGTCCGGTATTACAATTACAGAAAAACATAACCACAACATAGGGTAGGTAATTATGCATAGATCCATCCTAAAATTTAATCATTTCTTCTGTAGACTATTGTCCACCCTTCCACAAAATTTCATTTAATCAATATGTCACATGTTCCCTTCCTAATTCTATTTAGCGCTAGCAACCATCTTTCAAGCTACCCTTGCTAAGAGTTCATTTACTTGACATGATCATTTGTTTATGTACTTCTTTTGCAGCCCTAACATATGTACCATTTATATTGTCTTTGTTTCTTATTAAATGTCTTGTTAATTTGTACGTCTACAAATATATGCACTTGTCTTCATTATTATTTCTATAGTTGATTTGACTTTCTTTGTTTGACTGTTGCTTAAACCTGTCTTCGTATCCTTTCCAAAATGGCCGCCACACAAGGCATTTTATGTGCAACATTAAAAAATAGTGATAACATCTTGTCCAAACTTTCTCACTATGACGTCACAGATTTGGCGCCAAACAGAACCACATGAGGTCTCGATATTTTCGGGCAGCCTTAAACAAGACTCTTAATAATTGATTTAATGACCCATTCTAAATACTGAACTCTTTACCAGCATTTATACTGGTGATTTTAAT
>VCCN01001235.1:246096-263781 GCA_006491835.1 Architeuthis dux
GGCTTCTTTTTGCCCCTCTTGACTAGGGGACTTAATTGTTTTTTCGATCTTTTTTCCCCCAGTGTCTTTTCCATTGTCTTTTTTGCCTTGTCCCCATTGTCAGGAGTCTTAAATAAGCCTGACTGTTATCGTCAGCCATGCCATTCCCCGTCATGCTTTTTCCATTCCTTTTCGCCAAAACTAGGAATGAATGCCTCAAATATAGGCCCTTACGAGAATTACATGACCATCGATGATTAGTTTCTGTTAAAATCAGGTTTAGCGGAGCAATTCCTTAAATGTCTTCCTGACCAGAACTATCTTTACTCCATGCCTGGCATTTTTCTACTTTCTGTCAAAAGTCCTCTTTTTCACTTAACAACCGATTTCTTTTGCTGAGAGCAGACATCATTAGGCGCAATTATCGCCTAAAGATTTAGTTCACATAACTGTAGTGTCTCCCAGCTCGTGGGAATCTCACTGAAAAGGAAGATGAAGCAAAAGGAACAAGGACGAAGACAAATGTGATGCTTAACTGATCACGGTCGGAGAAGAGACTACCGTCTCTTCACTTCGTGTGATTCCCTTTATTTTCCCTCGGTTTGCCCGGCGCATGACCGGGAACTCACTTCCGTCTTATGGGTTGTGGCAAAGGAGGTAACTCGAGGTATTTACTCCCTTGCGTCGCCTGGGCCGACATCACACTTCTTCCCTCCTCGGTAAGGAGGATGTGAGGTCCTTTTTATGTTGTGGGTTGTGTTCGTGTGTTTGCAATATGTCTGTGGTTTTTTTTGTGTAGGTTGACGTGCATGATACGTTTTTGTGGGGGACGCGTTTATATTAGGACATAGTCCTGGAGTCTCTTCGGCATTTTTGCCTGAGTCCGTTGAGCTGCGTCTGATCGGTGCGTGTTTGCTAGTGTAGTCGTGGACGGTGTATACTGTGGTATTGTAGGAGCCATAAAGGTCCTTTGTATTTTTTGTTTTGTAATCACACAGGTCTAACGTTTTTTTTTTCTTGTTTTGTAATCACCCGGGTCTAAAGGTTCTGTGTGTGTGTAGTTATTGTTTTGCGTGTGTTTTATTCCGACCGGTGTTGTTGTGTATTTTTCGTACGGTTCTGCGTGTGTGTAGTTGTTGTTTTGCGTGTGTGCTGTGCGTGTTGTGTATTTTTTGTTTTGCGTCTTTCTTGTCTTGATTTCCGTTTCCGCCGCCGGTGTATGTGTTGAGTCTGACTGGCTTTGTGTTTCGTCTAATTGTTTTTCAGGAGTGGAGTTGTCTCTCAAGGCTTGCAGAATTTGCTCCAGAATTTCACGTTCTACGTGTTGGAAATCGCACGTGGCGGCCAAATTCCGAAGTCGTGTGTGATACCCGTCTAGGTTTTCCGAAGCTGTCTGGATCGCTTGTCTGAATTTGAAAATCTTGTAGCACGTGTTTTTTCGCGGGGTAAAATATGCCGTCAGCGAACGTTTCAGTTTTTCGTAGTCCGCTGGTATTTGTACCCATCCACCACGCGTGTCGCTCCGAGTCCTTTGTCTTCATCTGTGAGGCTATCGACGATCTCAAAAGGTTCGTCGCCGGCGTAATGGAAAGATATGGTCCGTTTCTTTTTTTGGTTTTCTACATCCATTGCGCACTGCAGATTCTTGAACCTTTCGATCCATTTTCGCCATCTGACGCCGGTTGTGCTTTCTCCGTTGTGTATCTGAAATGGTGTAAACGGGGGCAGGAAATTAGCCATCGTGTGTTGAGGTGATTATTCCTTTGTGTTTTAAAGACGGACCTCGTCCCTCGCCAAAATGTAGTGTCTCCCAGCTCGTGAGAATCTCACTGAAAAGGAAGATGAAGCAAAAGGAACAAGGACGAAGACAAATGTGATGCTTAATTGATCACAGTTCGTGTGATTCTCTTTATCCCCCCCCCCCAGTTTGCCCGGCGTATGACCGGGAACTAATTTCCGTCTTATGGGTTGTGGCAAGGGAGGTAACTCGAGGTATTTACTCCCTTGCGTCGCCTGGGCCACAATAGCTAACGCTGCATTTTCACAAAATACATTTCGGAACTCGAAAACCGGCTAAAGGCAAAATCCCTTTTCTTTTTACCATAACTCTTCATCTCACAAAAAAACCTTCTCACTTTAACTCCTTTTACATATATGTATATTCCTTTTTATTGTACCCTTTTTCCGTACAATGTTTTTATTTTTATTAAATATGACCTGTTTTCATTTTAAATCTGACGCCTTCATGTTTTGTTCTGTATATTTCCTTTGTTTGAATTGACCGCCAAAAACCAATATGGCCGACTTTCCTTCCTCTTTGTGACCACGTGACCTTCCTTCTTCCCTCACCTTCAGGACAACCGACTGCTATTCCTGCTACGACTACTGGCAGCCATGACAGGTCATTTCGGCCATTACTTTTCCACCGCTAATTTCAAATGTAGAAACGATCCACATTCTTCTACAATTCAGATTAACTTCTCCCCTTCTTTAGCATTATTACATCCCTTACAAATAACAACCTTGTAGAAACCTCAACTATATATCTATCTTTAGAAAGAGAATTCTATCAGCTTTCCAGCAGTGTATGTTCCCAATTTGTATCTGTTGGGCTTAAAAGGTCACAGCCCAAAACATGCTGCTAGGTATTTAACGTTTTACAGGGAAATTCTTAACTTTATATATTTAATTCTTAATGGGGTTATATGCATATATATATATAACATTATATATTATTAGAAAGAGAATTTCATCAGCTATCCAGCAGTGTATGTTCCCAATTTGTATCTGTTGGGCTTAAAAAGTTACGGCCCCAAAAGTGAAGCAAGGTTTTCAGCATCTTACGAAAAGATTTCGAGTACACAGTTCAATGTCTATGGTTGTAGGTATATACATATATATATATATCGTTAGAAAGAGAAATCCCTCAGCTTTTCAACGGTATATCTTGTCAACCTGTATATATACAGTCGAAAACGTGAACTGTGTACGGTTTTCTCATAAAATGCTGAATACTAACTTCACGTTTTGGGTTGTAACTTTTTAAGCCCAACAGATATAAATTGAGAACATACACCGTTGGGAAGCTGATAAAATCCCCTTTCTAAGGATATATATATGTATATACCTCAACCAAGAAATAATTCCACAATCCATAAATCTTTGACTGTGTATTTGAAGTTTTCTCGTAAAATGCTGAATACTTAGCTTCACGTCTTGAGCTGTAACTTTTTAAGCCCAACAGATACTCGCTGGAAAGCTGATAGAATTCCCTTTCTAACGATATATATATATGTATATACCTCTTCAAGAATTAATTCCACAATCTTTGGACAGCGTACTTGAAAAATGCTCAACACCTAGCTTCGCGTTCAGATCTGTAACATTTTAAGCCCAAGAGATACAAATTGGAAACATACACCGTTAGAAAGCCGATGAGATTCCCTTTCTAACGATATATATATGTATATACATCCCTCGGGAATTAATGCCATAATCCATAGACATGAACTGTGTACTTGAAGTTTTCTCGTAAAATGCTCAACACCTAGCTTCACGTTTAGGGCTGTGACTTTTTAAGCCAAAAAAAGATACAAATTGACAAGATAGACGGTCCGAAAGCTGATGAAATTCTCTTTCTAACGATATATATATGTGTATACCTGCATCAAGAACTAATTCCACAACCCATAGAAATCTTGCTGTGTAATTGAAATTTCCTTGAAAAATGCTACATACCTAACTTCACATCTTCGGCTGTTGCTTTTTTTTTTATCAAAAGATCCAAATGTATAACATAGCCCGTTGGAAAACTGATAAAATTACCCTTCTAACGAAATATATATATATGTGCATATCTCCATCAAAGATTAATTCCACAATCCATAGATCTTTTTACCGTGTATTCGGACTTTTCTCATAAAATGCTGAATACCTAGCTTCAAGTTTTCGGCTGTAACTCTCCATGCCCAAGAAATACAAATTAACAAGAGACACTGTTGAAGGGCTGATAAGATTCTCTTAACGATATATATATATATGTGCATACCTCCATTCGGAATTAATTCCACAATCCATAGACTTTGGACTGCGTACTTGAAGTTTTCTCGTAAAATGCTGAATACTTAGCTTCACATTTTCGGCTGTAATTCTTAAACCCAACACATACAAATTTACAAGTTACACTATTCGAGAGCTGGGGGAATTACCTTTCTAAGAATGTATATATATGTATATACCTCCATCAGGAATTAATTCCACAATATATTTGGACTGTGTTCTCGAATCTTTATCGTAAAATGGTAAATAACAAGCATCATGTTTTCGGATGTAACTTTTCATACCCAACAGATACAAATAGACAATATACAGCGTTGGGAAGCCGATAAGACTCCCTTACTAACGATATATAAATATATATATTTACCTCAAGAATTAATTCCACGATCCATAGACTTTGGACTGTGTACTTGTTTTCTTCATAAAATGCTGAGTACTTAGCTCCACGTTTTGGACTGTGACATTTTAATCCCAACAGATACAAATTGGTAACATACACCTTGGGAAGCTGATAAAACTTCCTTTCTAACGATATATACATGTATATACCTCCATCAAAAACTAATTCTACGATCCATAGAATCTGGACAGTGGACTTGAAGTTTTCTCGTAAAATGCTGAATACTTAGCTTCGCGATTTGGGCCCAACATATACAAATTGGGAACATGCACCATTGGAAAGCTGTGGAGATTCTCTTTCCAACGATATATATATATATATATCTCCTTCATGAATTGAATTCACAATTTTGTCTATAAAATATACTTGACACTTCCTTGTAAAATCCTGAAATACCTATAAATTAATGTTTGAATTCCTCATGTCTGAAACTCATGATTTAGCCTTTTAAAGTACTCAGATATCTCAAATTCTGTTTTTTTTTTGTTTATGCTGGCGGCCATTTTGTTTTATGCAAATGAGGTAGTTCTTCCCAACCTTTTTCTGAAAGAGGACACCCTAAGGAACATTTTGATACCCTAAAAGTAGAATCATGGGGTGGGGTGCACGGTAGCCCCTGCTGGCCCCCGGAGTAATAGCTCTTATCGACGTGTGTCTTTCGTTTTATCCTTTCTTAACACGATTACGAATCAAAACGCATTCTAATCTTACACGGCTACCACAGAAAGAACAACAAAGGCACATAAACACAACAAGAATGTTACAGTAACAACCTATTGACACATACACAGTTTTTGTGGGTTTTTCCACTTAGTAATCTTTACAACTCGTTGTTGTAATAAGAAGATAGTTGCTTCTCTGAAGAACGTTGTTGCTGTGTTATTTAGGTCAGATGAATGAGTGCAAATGCATACGTACATATGTTACGCCGAAATTGCCTAATTAGCAAATAAAATTAAAACTACGAATTTATTTATTTTTTGTAAAAACAAGTTAGATTACATAAACTTTTGAATGTAAAGAAATAGTTTTGATTAAACTTTTTATCAAATTAAAACCTATGTATTAGCCATAAAATATATTCTGTCCGTTTTTTGTCCGATTTTAAGAAAACTGGTGTCATTTAGTTTTAGTTTTATTATTGAACGGCACGACCTAGCTTCAGTTCACTTGGCTCTGATAAAACCGCTTGAGAATGAAAAATTGTATTGTAATAATGTTTTCACCTTCTTCTGTCCCATGCAAGATGATGACTTAAAGAATTCTCCTGGGTCTGAAAAACATCTTGGTATGAAAGGAAATGACGAAGAGAAGTCTGGTAGGAAGGAAGAGGACTGTCTGTATTGCTTCTATAGTTCTTCTATTTGCAATTGTGGTATCCGTGTGTCTGTTTTTGCCTGTCGGAAAGAAGATGAATAATTATCTCTGTTCTAATGGACTTATAGATAAATTAGATCTGTTTATCCACATTTATTTCCAGTTTGGGATTTTTCGAATCCGTCCAGTTGTTATGTGAAGGTGGCGACCGTCATAAGAAGAAGAAAAAGTGAAACTAAAAACTTCCATAATGGCCTCCATCTTATAAAACTGTTACAATAATTCAAATCAATGCAACTAGTTTCTTTTTTGTGGGAGCCTGTGGTGTTGAGAGGTAATAAAAATGTAAACTATCAGTTATCTGGTAACCCGATAGGGTCAACTGCCTTTGCCTGAGCCATACCAGAGTCTACGACGTCACTACACTCAAAGCTTTGAAATCATTCCTAAAAAAATTTACTTTCTGCGCACTTTGGACAACCCATTTTAAAACTGTTGTTTGTAAGTATAAAATCCAAATATGTGTCCGGAAAAAAGAAAAAAAAAATTCAACGTAGATTTGTGCTTTTAAAAGTCAATTTAAAGTTTTAAACTATAATTTCCGTCATTTTGTTGACCTTTTTGGAAAACAAGAATTCTTCCAATGTTTTAAAAAAAATCAAATATACTTAGTTTCATCATTACTGAACAATCCTTAACCGAATAATTACCATTTTCCATTAAAAAACTACATAAAAACCTCTTTTTTCACGTTGGCGGATTGGGGGGTCAAATATCTGCCAACACCTTCTTACTGCGTTTTTCGCACCCGTTACGGCATAAGAAGCTATTACAGAAGTCGATATTTATCAATAAGCAGATGGCTGACTGTGAGATTATGACAGCAGTTGTGTGCTCTTTGTTGAAATGAAAATTATAGAAAATTTACGTTTATGACCATCCGTAGAAAAATATCGGCCAATTAAATCACAACAAAAATAATAATTTAATGGTTTCAGTTTTAATTTTTTACATATCTTTACTTACCCTTTCACAGTACATCACGTGAGAACAGAAATGTAGTGTCTTCTGCTCGTGGGAGTCTCACTGAAAGGGAAAAGGATGAAGCAAAAGGAACAAAGGACAAAGGCGAATGTGATGTTGACTGATCGCCGTCAGCGAAAGAACTGAACTGTTCTTCGCTTCCGAACGGTCTGTTTATTTTCCCCCGGTTTGCCTCGCGCATGACCGGGGACTCACTTCCGTTTTAGGGGTTTGTGGCAAGGGAGGTAACTCGCGGTATTTGCTCCCTTGCGCAGCCTGGCAGGACATCACAATATCAAGGTAATAACAAATTGGGAGGCACTTGATAACGAGAGTTACAAAACACAACATAGGGCAGGAGCTACAGTTACGAAGTGTATTTATTTGTGAAATGTTTCCGGATATCATAGAGTAATTGATTCCAAACTCTTGGGAAATATTTTTAGGGAGGTAATTTAAAATTATCTATATTCAGTAAAGGTCATCTGGTACCCGATTAGGGTAATTAGACACTTTACCTTAAAAATCGAAAAAAAAGAAATGTAGCAAGTAATTTTGTTTGCTTTCAATTCATAAGTCCATCGTTTTAGTGTAACTAATGCTAAATTGGACCCATTTCCCGCCTTTCGTGCGTAAGCATGGCTTACATGAATTATTTCCTCCTCGTTAGGAATTTATTTTATGAATTCTTTTATTTCTTTGTATTTTTGTAGCATTGTTTGAAAAGAAAAAATTCTCTTGATTTTCAAAACCTTTTTTTAAATTAATCTTGCTTTTTCGAACAACTTTGTAAAAATTACGGTCATACAAGCAAATATTTCCATGGTCCATAGACTTTGGACTGTGGACTTGAAGTTTTCTCGTAAAATTTGAATACTTAGCTTCGCATTTTGGGCTGTAGCTTTTTAAGGATCCGGACAATAACCCCATCGGACAATATGTTTTGCCCTTGATAAATTCGTGATGGGCCAAAACTTTAAACAAATCCGAAAAAAAACATTATAAAATAAAATAAATAAGATAATCCATGAAAGAAAATCAAAGGGGAATAGATGCATTATAATATCGTTTAAGGTGATGGTCCAAAACAAATTCTGTTTTATTTTCTACTAAGTGGGGTTATTGTCCGGTAAGGTCCGATAGGGTGGGGTTATTGTCATGGACCCAGCTTTTTAAGCCCAACAGATACACATTGGGAACATATACCGTTGGGAATCTGATAAAGTTCCCTTTTTAACGATATATAATGTATATACTTCCATTAAAGATTTATTCTACGATCCATAGACTTTGGACTGTGCATTTGAATTTTGCTTCGTAAAATGCTGAATACTTAGTTTTACATTTTGGGTTGTAACTCTTTTATAATCCCAACAGATACAAATTGGGGACATACACCATTGGAAAGCTGATAAAACTCCCTTTCTAACGATATATATATGCATATATCTCCACAATCTTGCCTATAAAGTATACTTGAAATTACCTTGTAAAATTAATTATTTTATGGTAAAATAAAGTGTATTTTAGAATTCCTCATGTCTGAAAACCATAATTTAGCCCTTTAAAGCACTCAGATATGTCAACTGGGAAACGAGATATGAAATTCTGTCTTTTTGTGCTAGTGGGGTAGTTCTTCCCAAGAGGACATCCTATGCAACATTTTGGTACCCTAAATGAAGAATCATGGGGTGGGGGTGCACGGTAGCCCCTGCACTAATACTTTCACTGCTTATATAAGCCCAATTACTCTGAAGCTGGCTTAATGACGCAATTAACTGCTGTCAAAAAAGCCCATTTCAAGTATATTCAAGTATATAAAATAATAGTAATAAAATGTGGTTAATCTTTTTGAGTACTCAACAATTTTAGCTATTTATTTTCATTATTACAATTATACTTTTTAAACAAAATTTAGCTATAAATGAAAAAAAAGAAAAACTCTAGCTACTTTTAGCTATTTTATTTTAATAATCTA
Source organism: Architeuthis dux (assembly GCA_006491835.1). Lineage (NCBI taxonomy): Eukaryota > Metazoa > Mollusca > Cephalopoda > Oegopsida > Architeuthidae > Architeuthis > Architeuthis dux. Next base: position 254,853 of record VCCN01001235.1, read on the forward strand.
TCTACTTTTAGTCAGCTATTTTAGCCATAATTCTGTATTCTGTCCAATTTTTCTTTTTCGAGCAGGGATGACCAATCTGTCCGCTTTTGGGAACACTTTTGTCCGTTTTGAGAAAACTGATCTGGCAACCCTGCCTTTTTGCATCGATCGCAAACCACGGCCGTTTTGAAATTTAATTCAACCAGAAAACATTTTGGTTTATTTAAAATTCTACAGTTCCTCCTTTTTCTCTAATGTTGCATTGTCCCAAAGAAAAGAAATCAGAAGAAAGAAAACAGAAAGAAGTAAGTATAACGTCCTCTTTAATTCCTTTGTTTTTGTTTAGAAAGACTTTTTTTGGACTCACGGAATATGAAATATTTTTAAATATGCGAAAATATTAAATCTAAAAATCATCTGAAAACTAATTTAAACATTTTGATCTTTTGTTCTATGTTGCTAGAAGGACAGATCATCCAGACTTGGTTTAACAGGCAACCAAAAGTAATTACGGATGGATGGAAAGTATACAATGAGCTACAATTACAAAATATTTTTAAAATGGATCGTTTGATTAGTACTGATTTTCACTAAGCACTGCATTGCCCTAATATATAAGGAAAAGAAATCAGACGAAAGTATAACGTTCACTTTAATTTCTTTGTTTAAAAATACCTTTTTTTTCTTTTTTACTCGCGAAGAAGAATTTAGATGAAATATTTTTCAATATGCGAAAATATTTCATCAAAAATACGCGAATCCTTTTGTTTTGAAAACTGATTTAATCATTTTAGTGAAATTTAATTCATTTAAAGTTTTTAATCGTCTTTTATTTTCGGTGATCTTTCGTTTTATCACTCAGACTTGGTGAAACAATCAACCAAAAATAATTACGGGTGGATGGAAAGTATACAATTGGCTACATTACAAGAGTTTTTTTATTCACGAACGAAGAAGAATTAATATTTCATCAGAAATTAATAGATTTGTACTGTGTACTTGAAGTATATCTTTTTGAGTACTCAACAATTTTAGCTATTTATTTTCATTATTATAATTATACTTTTTAAACAAAATTTACCTAGAAAGGAAAAAAAAAAGAAGAAAAACCCTAGCCACTTTTAGCTATTTTATTTTAATAATCTAGCTTCTTGTAGCCATCTATTTCTAGCCATAAAATATATTCTGTCCATCGTTTGTTCTTTTTCGAGCAGGGATGACCTATTCTGTCCGCTTGTGGGATTACTGATCTGGCAACCTTCACAAACGACGGCTGTTTTGAAATTTAATTCAACAAGAAAACATTTTGGTTTATTTAAAATTTCACAGTTCCTCCCGTTTCTCTAATGTTGCATTGTCCCAAGGAAAAGAAATCAGACGAAAGAAAACAGAAAGAAGTAAGTATAACGTCCACTTTAATTCATTTGTTTTTGTTTAGAAAGACTTTTTTTTTGGACTCACGGAATATGAAATATTTTTAAATATGTGAAAATATTAAATCAAAAAATCCTCTGTAAACTGATTTAAACATTTTAGTGAAATAAATTTGTTATTTTCGGTGATCTTTTGTTATGTTGTGAGGACAGATCACCCAGACTTAACAGTCCGTTTTCAAAACAAAAGGATTCGCTTAATTTTTGTTTAACAGGCAACCAAAAGTAATTACGGATGGATGGAAAGTATACAATGAGCTACAATTACAAAATATTTTTAAAATGGATCGTTTGATTAGTACTGATTTTCACTAAGCACTGCATTGCCCTAATATATAAGGAAAAGAAATCAGACGAAAGTATAACGTTCACTTTAATTTCTTTGTTTAAAAAGACCTTTTTTTCATTTTTACTCGCGAAGAAGAATTTAGATGAAATATTTTTAAATATGCGAAAATATTTAATCAGAAATTAAGCGAATCCTTTTGTTTTGAAAACTGATTTAATCATTTTAGTGAAATTTAATTCATTTACAGTTTTTAATCGTCTTTTATTTTCGGTGATCTTTCGTTTCATCACTCAGATTTGGTATACAATGTGCTACATACAATTTACAAAATTTGATATTTACTATTATTTATTCATATTATTATTGTTTATTTATCATCGTTTACAGTGGATAAGTGTAAAACCAATAACTATTTGCTTAATCAATTAGATATACCCACGGCACCTTTTAAAACGTAATTAATTTTTTTTTTAAATGTGTTCTCAAGTTTCTTTTATATTGAAAGCATACAAAAAATAGTTTACTTTTTAAATTCAAAAGTAATATAAATAAGATTCATTTAATTAGTTTTAAAAAATGTTCTTAAAGAAAAAACGGCGATAGTTACCTTTTCTGTGTTAAATTCAACGTTCTTTCCCGCAGCACTATGTTCATTTGAATTCAACAACAAAGTATATAAGTTAGGGTTAGTTGATATGGTTAGTTGCTTGATTTTAAACTATAACTGACACGTAAGCATCTCTGAACTTATGACACCCTATTTTTAAAATGTTGTTCGTAAATTGTTTCTTTTTTTTTTGCTAGAAAGAATAAAGTCCAAATATTTGTCTGGAAAAAAAAATCAGTATAGAATTGTGCTCTTCAAACTCAATGGAAATTTTCAAATTTGTCCCCATTTTGTTTGAATTTTGGAAAATTTAAAAATGTCAAACTCTGTAATTTAAAAAAATACTTAAAATAAAATATTCTTTTCATGGGTTTGTTTAAATTAGAAATTTTAGTTTCATTATTACTGAACAAAACCTTTCTTCGCAAAAACAACATTAAATATGTTTTTTCATGTTGGTGGGAGTCAAATATTCTCTAATGGTTTAGGAGTGATTTATAACAAGAGATGCTGTCAACAAAGCAGCAGGTATTGATACAATTAACAAGTACGGAAGGCAGTAAAAAATGGGAAGTAAGTCAAGTGTTGAAAAGTGAAAAGCGACAGACATACTGTCTTAATCCGGACAAATAATAAGACTAGTAATGAAGGCCTGTATGGGCATCCGTAGAAAAATAATGATTTAAGGGTGTTAATCACAATGACCCCCCCCCCCCCGAAAGTTGGAATAGAAACTTATTTAAAATAAATTTCATTCTTTATTAGATAAGTAGTAAACATTTTATCAAAATCCAATAAGCAGTTGATTTGTTGTTATTTTTAAAAATATTGATGACTTTGAGCATAAAAAATTGGAAAAATTTCCAACGCAAATGTATACAGGAGTTGTTTTGTTTACATTGCTGCAACATTTTTATCTCATATATTTCACCTTACAAATGATACTAAGATTTTGACGTTTCTTTCTGGTAAGTATGTCATTGTGTAACGTTATCTCCTTCTTAGAAGTTGGCGATAAACTTTCAACGACGGTTGGTTGGTTGGTTTCGTCACTCTTTGTTGTGGATAGTGTCAGGGTGCATGATGGGTCCGGTGTGCACCGTTGTGGAAACTCTGGCACGTTGGTTCTTTGGGTTGAATGGGAAGATGGCGCAATTCGATTTATTTGTAGTTTTTGGAAACTGCCTGAGAAGAACAAAGCGAACCACTATTTCCTACATCTACCCCTCACATCCCCATCCCGTCTTCATCGTCGTAGTGGTCCCAGACATTTCATATCCTGAATCTCCCTCCAAAATAACGTCCCCTTTCCTCTGCCCATAGCTATCCTCATTCCGTGGAAGATGCCTTCTGAGACACTATACTAACATGCAAAAAGGCTTTATCTGTTACATGACCTTCACTTTTTTACATTCGTTCCCTTCGTTTAAAAAAAAATGTTAGAATATTATTTTTTTCCCGTTTAATACTCATACTCATCTATAAACTCAGTTCTATTTTCTTCTGTTTCTTTAGTTACACAGCAAATGATATTGGGCAGTAGCATCCATACAGTTATCAATCAGTTTGTTTTTTTTTAAATCAAAGGGAAAGACAAAAAAAATAAATGTATATTCAACATTCTCTATGATTTGCGCACCCGTGCATCTGATGTCACAAAAATGCAAGATCCTGCTTCGCGTTTACAAAAAAAAAAACCTAGTTTCATTTCAAATCCTTCCAGGGCAACCTCAGCCCTCTCTACTGAATACTTTCATCGTTTCTAATGTGTACTGCCATTTTCCGGGCCATTCTTGCCCCTACATCAAAATTCTGTAACTTGCGACCCTTTTTCGCTACCGCACAAATATCATTAGGCATATGTGTTTTTAACTTACCACAATCGATCGGTCTCTCGTCGTTCCATCTACACATGGAATGCCTGGGGGGAAAAAACCTGTACATCTAAAAAAAAAAGTGTTAAAGCGAAACGCAAAAATTCATTATACCGCCTTTAAAAAAAACCCCTGAAATTACAATGAGAAAAACAAAACGTTTACAACATCTTGAGAAAAAAAAAGTCATTCCAGTTTGATTTTCATTAGCTTCTCATAATTGTGCGACAATTCGTCTGTCATTGTTTCATCTCTTCATTAATTTTTTTTATATGCACATGTGAGTGCATGTACGTTCTCTTTTCGTTTAAAAAAAAAAATGTTTTCTTATTCCTCCACGTGGTGAAAGCAACAACACAACATCTCGAAAGTTAGTGAGGAAAATCAAAACACTTGAAACAGTTCCCATTACATTACATAGAGAGTTCTCAGAAAAATTGGTTCACTAGAAGTGACTTCTAGATAAATGCAGGAACGTTTCCGAGAACCGAAAGAAAAAAAAGATGCTTACTTCGTTGTGTTGGTGTCAGGCAATATTTCTTTCATCATTTTAATATTTTAAATATTTTCCATAGTTTTCATTCTTTCTTGAAGCTTCAATTTTTCCTTGTGGTCGTTGTGGCGTATTCGATGTTCTAGTGTTTCCGGGTGCATCCATTTTTTGATGCACAACCCCAATGTTGTAGCCGTTTTTCTTTTTCATAATCGTAGGCCACATTTGTTGTGACCGTGGCAATCCCATGTTTGAGATCCTAACTTACGGCAACCAGTTTTATGGTGGTAACTCCGGCACTTGGCAAGACTTCAGCCGTTGGTTCTTCGGGTTACAGCTGGGAAGATGAGGCAATTCGATTTATTTGCAGTTTTTGGAAACTGCCCGATAAAATGAGAAGAACAAAGCGAACCACTATTTCCTACATCTACCCCTCACACCCCCATCCCATCTTCAGTCACCCGTCTTCATCGTACCGTGGTCAATTCCTACGTCGTAGTAGTCCCAGACATTTCAGGTCTGTCATGTCCGGAATCTCCCTCCAAAATAATTTCCCTTTCCTCTGCCCATAGCTATCCTCATTCCGTGGAAGACCTCTTCAAACTCAAAGTTTCTCTGAGACACTATACTAAAATGCAAAAAGGCTTTATTTGTTACATGTGGAGGTTGGTCTTGAACTTAATGAAGGATCGAGACAGGGTCCGGAATGCAGGCAGGTGGAGGTTGGTCTTGAACTTAATGAAGGACCGAGACAGGGTCCGGAATGCAGGCAGGTGGAGGTTGGTCTTGAATGTAATGAAGGATTGAGACGAGATGATTTTTTTTGTAAAAGAATATACTCTGTTTACAGAAATTTAGTCAAACACAAATATTCTTATAAAATTGAGAGAGTGAGTGTCTAGGCAGACTTCGGAGATGACCACTCAATCTGTATCTTTGTTGGCCACTTTCATTTTTCTTAGCTCTGCGAGTCTTATTTATAGTCTGGTTGTTTACAGTTTCCAAATTTAAATTAGTTCATCTTGTTTATTCTGTATATTTTGACTTTTCAATATTTTGAATTCACCATGCTTGTTTATTAAACAGATTTCTATTTTTAGCTATTTTCTGTCACTAACTAAAATTCTTTGGCCATCAATTCGATAAGTTGTAATCCTATTTTTTTTGTTTCTCCTGAGTTACCCTCTGACCTTATCAAAAGTACCACTGTTGTTTACAAAAGGGTCAATTCTTGGTTAGTGTTGATCATTATTCCAATTCGTTGTCTGAACTTAGGATTGGCATGGATATGGTGAAAAAGCTCTCATTTTAATAACTGGTGTTCTCTCTCATTTTTCTTAATTTCCTTTTTGTTTTTCTATCTATGTTTACAAAAGTGTCAAATCAATTCTTAGTGTCGATCATTATTCCGGTTTGTTATCTTAACTTAGGATTTACACGGATAAGGGGAAATAGCTGGTACTCGCTCTCATTTTTCTTAATTTCCTTTTTGTTTTTCTATCTATTTCATTTATGCACCCCCTCACTATGGTTCAACCATAGTCTGCAGCGATGCCTAGGCACCAGTCTCTAGAACCACATGATATTGAATGCTGAAAAGAGTGCTGAAATTAATGCAGGAAAGGAAACAATTGGCAAAAAAAATATCTTTTCTTAAGAGAAAAAAACTTTATTAACTGTTCCCGTTACTAAGTAGGTATGGGTCGAAAGTGGGTTGTGGGGAAATAATGGAATGGTAGAAAGGTTGGAATTAACAAATATCTAAAATAAAAAATACTATTCGAAAGCTCTAATCCTGTAGATTCTTGAAATATCAATTAAATTAAAAATAACTAATCTGAAATATGCTAAAAAGATTCCTAAAATTTGTGAAAAAATGGCAAATTTTGTCTCGAAAAATCTTCTGTGTAACTAAAAAAGTTATTAACTTATATCAAAATTTATTACATGAATTTGTAGCTAATGTTGTTTGCTATGTATGCTGTAATGGACATTTAGTTTAATTAACAACTATTTGAGATATGGTGAAAAAACTAGCCCGGTGTGGAATGGGTCACTTTTAAAACACTCTTTTAAATGTTTATTATTGCAACTACCAGGGAGTTTTAACAAAAAGCTAAAGGTATCAATGTCTGGAACCTGTAATCTATTAATTCTATCATAAGTAGGTATGTTATTACGTGAAAGTGGGGAGTATATGATTAGGTAACATCAAAGCTGACCATGACCTATGTTCTCCTGGTAAACCTCAGCAGACATAAACAAATGTATTTTTTTCACTTTATTTACAGAAAAAAAGGAGGCAAATTGTGTTAATCTAAAAGTGAAGTTGATTTGATTGAAAGCAGACAAGACACATCTTACTGTTGATCTGTTGACGACTTTGAATTTTTATCGACTGTTACTGCAAAGGTTAATGATTGCCCTATACAAGACATTGTTAATATGATTGAACCTCCCACAACATGTGGCAGCATGGCCAGTGCTCTGTGCTAGATGTGGAGAAATACTGGTAAAATACTCTAAATAGTAAATGATTATATTTAATGTAAAATAGTTTTACAAAATAATAAAAAACAAGAAAATAAAACTTTCTTCATTACATAACATGTAGTTTACATAACAACATGTAGTTTAAATTTGTGCTGCTCTATTTAAGAGACTATTGAAGATAATGTAATTTTTAAATAATATACAGATAGAAGAGTTGCTGTACAACTTTGGGATTTTTTTTTGTTCTTTCAATATTTGGAGACTAATGGGATTTTTTTAATGAAATGAACTGACGTTGATTGAATAAAATGAAATGGTATTATGAAAAATATTGAAAGCTGGTATAAATTCTTTTAAGGGTTTGTTCCTTTAATTTTTTCTTTAAGAAAAAGCTTTCAAATTCAATTACAACTAATAATTATTACATTTCTGGTTGCCATCAAAAGTAGCCTAAAATGAGGCTGATAACAGCTCCTGTCAATCTGTCAACGCCTAATTATTGTGTATTGATTGATGTTCTTGCTTGAAAACAGTATAATTCACATTATAATTAATTTAAAAAACGTTTTCTATTTTTTGGGGACAAAAATTTGGTCTTTTTCCTTTCTAGTAAAAACAAGAAAAAACTTGAGAACATTTTCAAAATAGCATAAAAGTTGTATAAAATGTTCTGTGAACATAGCAGGGATCGAAATTAACGCCCTCCCATCGTAAGTGATTTTTAAAAAACCTGTTGCTTTAGCAAATTAGAAACTGAACCGAGGGAGAGGGATATATAGAGTAAAAAGGTGTACAGTTATATATATATATATGTGTATATATATATGTATGTAAATGTATACTTTTTCACTTCCCTCTCCCTCTGTACATATTTGTCTGTCTCAGAAATGACCACTGTGTAAGCAGTGCTGGCTGCAGGGCACAGAGACCTCAGTTCAAAGCAGGGTTGCCATTTTATGGCCATATTAAATGTTGCCTTTTTGAAAAGCGTTTTGCCATATTTATTTTTTCCTTTGTTTTTAATTTTTTTTAAATGAAACAAACTGAAATGTCTAAAACTACACATCTACTTAATTATTATTAGTATTTTTTGTACATGCCTGGAGGTTGATGAGGGATCAAGGATTGCATGAAGGGGTCTAAAAAACTTTTGTGGACCCTTGCTTTAGGACTTTGAAATATGTTCTTAGATGTTCTGGACTCAATTTTACATGAAAATCTGGATATGCATTGCAGTGTGGCTAATCTAAATGTTTTCCAACTAAATCTAGAAGTTTTTGATTGCATCTAATGTCAGAAATTACTATTTATTAAAAAGAAATGGTAGGAAAGAAAGAAGTCAAAGAACCAACACGACTGCCTCCTCCCCAAAATCCTGACTGTCATTAATGTCCCCCCAAATCCTGTCATTAATGAAACCAACAACTCTACTCAATTCCATGTCGGACCTCACCTACCCCACCCTGACTTCATATTTGATTTAAATATATGGGTCATTCCATATCAAAACCTAATATTTCTTAGTCCTCATGGGCACCATCTTAGATTTTGATGAAACTTCAGTAGGTGATACCTTTTCTAGAGAAAATTCAACCCTGAAAATTTCAATTTGTTATAACTTCTGAACCATTTGTTCAATGGTTCAGAAATTATAACAAATTGAAATTTGCTTAAATTTACATGTCGCGTGCTGCAAACATGATTTGCGAAATTTGACATTTCATAGCTATGATATTTAAGAAGGTATCTAACTGAAATTTG
>VCCN01001235.1:264575-302571 GCA_006491835.1 Architeuthis dux
GTGATACCTTTTCTAGAGAAAATTCAACCCTGAAAATTTCAATTTGTTATAACTTCTGAACCATTTGTTCAATGGTTCAGAAATTATAACAAATTGAAATTTGCTTAAATTTACATGTCGCGTGCTGCAAACATGATTTGCGAAATTTGACATTTCATAGCTATGATATTTAAGAAGGTATCTAACTGAAATTTGGTACTCCTGTAGTTTTTCACCCAAATAAGCCATTTCTGGCTTCATTTTACCTCTATTCTATAGAATGTGGTTGTGGTTTAGGAGGTCCTTCAAATGGGGGTGGGGGTGCTAAATGTTTGGCCGGCCATAGAAAGTAAGCTAAGAGTGTTAAAATAAAAATTTCACTAGATTACATTCATTTGATGTATTGCCTTGTGTAAAACATTGAAACATAGAGTTTAAAAGCATTAAATACTTTTCTGATGATCAAAACATAGGACCATTACAGTAAAAAACCGAAAAAAACCTTTTTTTTGAAAGCATGAAAAGTAATGTAATCAGTTGAAAAAATGTTTAAAATTTTGCTGAATTATAGTTCAATCTATCCTCTTTCATTCCGAAAAAATTCAAAAGTCCCACTCTAACTCTAACTTGGCCAAACTATCAGAGAATTTCTTTCAGAAGAATTCCGACCGAGTATCTATCAATAGTTTAATAGTTATAGCCCTTGAAATCTCAACAGGTGATACCTTTTTCTAGAGACAAATCAACTCAGAAAATTTCAGCTTAATTGAACAGATGGTTCAGAAATTATGACAAATTGAAATCTGCTTAAATTTACATGTTGGGAGCCACAAGCAATGCTTTTGCCAAATTCGGCCCTACATAACTTTGGTATTTAAGAAGATATCTAGCTGAAATTTGGTACCCCAGTAGTTTTTCACCGAAATCAGCTAGAAATAGATTACTATTCTATGTGGTTTGGAAGTAATGGGTCCTTCAAAATTAACCCCCCCCCCTAATCTTGAAGGACCCATAACTTCCAAACCACAGCTAATTTTTTGGCCAGAAAGTTAAAATAAAATAAAAATTCCACTGGATTATTTTCATTTGATGTATTGCCTTGTGTAAAACACTGAAACAGAGTTTAAAAAAACTAAATACTTTTCTGTTGATCAAAACATCAGTTAAAACAAAATGTTACGTGCTCTTTAAAAGCATGAAAAGTAAAATAGACAATTGAAAAAATGGTTCAAAATCTGCTGAATTATAGGTCAATCTATTCTATTTCAATACTAAAAATTTGAAAATATACTCCTAGTTTACTATCCCAAACTAGCAGACAAAGTACACGGTGTGACAGTGGGTAAATTGTTCTTTCAATTTTCAACTAGCAACCATTCTACAGTAGGAACTGAGCTGACAATTTGTTCACAGGGTTAACTTTTCATGTAGATTTTGAAAATGTTATCAGCCTAGTCCTAGAAAATATAATTTTTTCAGAAAAAAGATGTCAAAGTGGGCTCCAAATTTCATTGGTATTTCTGGGAAGCCATTTTTAAGTAATCATAACTCAGAACCTTACACAAGGCAATACATTAAATAAAAATAATCCAATGAAATTTTTATTTTAATTTACTTTAGCTTGCTTCTCTGAATAATTCTTGGTTATCTCGATAGATGGAATTTCATTAAATTGATAAGATTGTTGCCAAAAACCAGGCTGTGAATTTATTCCATGACAATAAAAATTGGGGTCACGGGAGTTGACAAAGGGTGGGGGCAGTACCTCGATGCTGTACCTTTATTCATCTTTGCTATTAAAGCAAAGATGAATAAACACCTAGACCTAGAGAGAAAAAAGAAATAAACGTAATCAAAAAAATCAAACAACACCAAAACGAGCTGATGCAGACCTTTAAAATTATATAAAGATGTATGCAGAAGGGAATAATGTGAAAAACACGATTGCCCTTATGCAATGCAAAAATGGTCATTTATTTTGTTTCAACCTAATATTCAAAAGAAAGGAATATTATGATGCAGTTTGGAAATTTCTTGTTTTTAAATGAACAAATGTTTTTCATGTTCTGCATGTTTTCTTTCAGCAAAATAGTTTTCAAACCTTTCCCTACTCATGTACACATAAACACATTAAAAATTCAACATTTTATCTCAATTCACAAACAGAAATCTTGAATAAAAACCTTTTAATGAATGTACAGTAGTCCCTCCAATTCTGCTGGGGAGATCAGGGTGCAGAACCCTCGTGAAATTTCAATTCTGCAAATAACTTTCTTCCCCCTCTCCCAAATCTCACACCCTGTTACTGTACTCTTGAATGCAATACATACATTACTATACATTTTATAGAGAAAGAAGCTGACTAACAATAGCTATTTCTTTTATAAAGACAGACAAAATGTGATAATATAATATATTGGAAGTGTAATAAATATTATAAAACAAATACAAATCATGGATACCTACTTTGAACGAACATAATCATGTCTCTGACATCACTGATAATTTATTTCGTGTTGATGTCAACATTAGACTTTTACATATGACAATTATTTAACCAGTTTGGGAATCACTGAGTTCATTGAAAAGATCGCAAAATTGAAACCTGCAAAATCTGAGGGACTACTGTATTACACTTTTTCTATAAAGATGAAAAGTTATTCTTCCAATATTTCATTCAGTTTCTTTTTAAAAATTATAAAAGGTTTGACACATGTTACACTTCTTACAAAGTGTCTGAATCTGCCTTTTGTCAGCTAGTTCTGGATTAAAATTGAATGCATGTACACAAAAGATACACACCTTATGCTTGCAAAGACTGTACGTAATCATTTTTACAGAATTCACATTTAAAAGTACACATGGAAATACACACTGGCGAGCATTCCTACACTTGTCAAGTGTGCAAATCAGCATGTTCACATTGTTCAAAATTGAAAACACACATGGAAATACACACGGGGAGAAACATTTTACTTGTCATGTGTGTGGAACAGCATTTTCTCATAGTTCCCATTTAAAAATGCACATGCGAACACACACGGGCAAGAAACCATTTATTTGTCAAGTGTGCAGTTCTGCATTTTCTGGGAGTTTCGATTTGAAAAAACACATTCAAACACACACAAGAGAGAAACCGGTGTCTTGTCAAGTGTGTGGATCAACATTTTCACAGAATTCACAATTGAAAACACACATGCGAACACACACAGGAGAGAAACCGTTTTCTTGTCAAGTGTGTGGATCAACATTTTCACAGAATTCCCAATTGAAAACACACATGCGAACACACACAGGAGAGAAACCATTTTCTTGTCAAGTGTGTGGATCAGCATTTTCAAAGAATGACTCTTTGAAACGTCACATGCGTACACACACAGGAGAGAAACCATTTTCTTGTCAAGTGTGTGGATCAGCATTTTCAGACAATTCCACTTTGAAAAATCACATGCGAACACACACGGGAGAGAAACCATTTCCTTGTCAAGTGTGCGGTTCAGCATTTTCAGCAAGTTCCTATTTGAAAATACATATGCGAACACACACTGGAGAGAAACCGTTTTCTTGTCAAGTGTGTGGATCAGCATTTTCACAGCCTTGCGATTTGAAGACACATGCGAACACACACAGGAGAGAAACCGTTTTCTTGTCAAGTGTGTGGATCAGCATTTTCAATGAGTAGCACTTTGAAACGTCACATGCGTACACACACAGGAGAGAGACCATTTTCTTGTCAAGTGTGTGGATCAGCATTTTCAGAGCGTTCCATTTTGAAAATACACATGCGAACACACACAGGAGAGAAACCATTTTGTTGTCAAGTATGTGGTTCAGCGTTTTCAGAGAGTTCCCGTTTGAAAATACATATGCGAACACACAGGAGATAAACCATTTTCTTGTCAAGTATGTGGTTCAGCATTTTCAGAGAATTCCAGTTTGAAAATACATATGCGAACACACACAGGAGATAAACCATTTTCTTGTCAAGTATGTGGTTCAGCGTTTTCACAGAGTTCCAGTTTGAAAATACATATGCGAACACACACAGGAGAGAAACCATTTTCTTGTCACGTCTGTGGATCAACATTTTCACAGAATTCCCAATTGAAAAAACACATGCGAACACACACAGGAGAGAAACCATTTCCTTGTCAAGTGTGTGGTTCAGCATTTTCAGCGAGTTACCATTTGAAAACACATATGCGAACACATAGAGGAGAGAAACCATTTTCTTGTCACATCTGTGGATCAGCATTTTCAACGAGTTCCCATTTGAAAATACATATGCGAACACACACAGGAGAGAAACCATTTCCTTGTCAAGTGTGTGGTTCAGCATTTTCAGACCGTTCCGTTTTGAAAAGTCACATGCGTACACACACGGGAGAGAAACCATTTCCTTGTCAAGTGTGTGGTTCAGCATTTTCAGCAAGTTACCATTTGAAAACACATATGCGAACTCACACAGGAGAGAAACCATTTTCTTGTCAAGTGTGTGGTTCAGCATTTTCAGCGAGTTACCATTTGAAAACACATATGCGAACACACACAGGAGAGAAACCATTTTCTTGTCACGTTTGTGGATCAGCATTTTCGTATAGTTCTGCTCGGAAAAGACACATGCTAACACACATTGGAGATAAAACATTGTAAAGTATGTGGATTCACCCAGAGTTCCTTTTTTATGGAAACACACACTGGAAGAACGCTCTGTACTTGTCAATTGTATGGATCAGCATTTTCAATGAATTCAAATTTGAAAAGACACTTGTGGATACACACTTAAGAGAGAACTTAATCAGTATGTGGATTGGCATTTTCATAGGGGCCAAATTTAAAACCACACACCAGAGAGAAACCATTTTCAAATACTTCATGTTTAAAAACAATCCATGGAATTACACAAGAGAGGATTCATAATCCTGTGAACATCTTGTTCATTTTTAACAACATACATGGAAAAGCATGTTACTGCAAATGTTATTCTTTATTTTCATGCAAATCAACAAAAAATATGAACTTCATTTGTAGAAAAAAAGGATTATATTTAAAGTATGTTAATTTGACATTTTTTAGCCCGGAATTCAGAATAAAGATGTCTGGGTTGCAAGTTCAAGTTTCAGTCAAATCTTGTTTATTCCGATTTCAGCAATTTAATGTAATAGCCAATGAATGGATTGGCTAAAAAATGTTTTGGTAAAATGAAATAAAATTGAAGTATTTTTAATTGTGAAATTACATTATTTCAGGGCAATAAATGAAAAGTTAAATCTTATAATATAAAAGCCATTGTCATTTTACTTGGTTTTCTGTCACACTCAACCAAGCAGAAAGAGAGGAAGGGGGTAAAGAAACTGTGTTTGGATCTACCTTATTAGTAGTAGCATTCAAAACAATTCCACCATATATAAGCACCTGCTGTTTCTCTCATATTAAAAAAATTGACTGAAAAATAAATGTGCATTTTTTTCTTAATGATACTTAAATAATATCATGCAAGTAATGGAATATTTGCTGGGCAAGGTTTCATTTTTTTTTGTTTTGCTGACTGGTAATTTGACTTATAAGATATCCATTGTCTTTGCTGTGGAATTAAGGCACAAGTTTTCATACAGACCTTATTACTGTTATGCTATTTTCTAGTGAAGGTTCTTCAACTTCAAATAAACATTCATGTAAAATATGTTGTCATTACTTGTAACCAAAAGTAGATAGAAAAATATTCCTTTTCACAGAAATCTGGTATGAATGCACAGTGGAGAGAGAGCAAATACTTTGAAGTGAGTGGATCTTCCATTTAACAATAGCCACTTTTAATGTGAAATAGAGAAACTGGTATTAATAGAATAAAGTCAAAAGAACTGTTTAAAACCGGAGTTCCGCAGGGCACAAAGTCTCTTCAAAACCGGAGAACCACAGGGCATAGAGTCTCTTTAAAACGTGAGAATTGAAAGACACAAAGTCTCACAGTGTCTATCAAATGACACCTCTTCGGAGGGAACTTCTCCCAACACGATACCGGAAAATGAAAACTTCTTGACAATAGTCAAGTCAAAAATGAACGATTTTCACTCGAATGACAATTATTCATGACGCTCTCTGACCGCAGTCAAAAATGAAAATCTCACTACTCATAATAAGCTGCTTATATCACACTCTAAAATGATTTAAGTGCCTATATATGAAGTGGCCGCCTGGGCAGATATCCCAACAGCACAGCCACACACAATCTCTTTAGTTGTGGTTGGGCAGGGGTCCCCGGTTTGATCTTGTGGTCGGCACCGTTGTTACATAGCATGGGTGTTGAAAAAGTCTTTTTGTTTCCATGTGGATTTCCATCTTTACTAAAGTCACATGTCATACACCATATGATGATGCATGAAATCATTGAAAACAATTTTTCTACTTTGATCAGTTATTCATTTTTCTTTTGAAAGAGAAAACTCTTTCAGCTCAATTTCAAGTTATTTTGTACTTTATTTTAATGTTCAGTATGTATTTTAGGTAATCAAATGTGCTTGAGTTAGTGGTTTGTGACTTTATGAAGGATTTGCAAACTCTGCTGATCACTTCAGCTACCTTTCTACCTACCTCTTTAAGAGTTTTAATTACTTAAATGTGCTTTAATTACTTAAATGTGCTTTAACCGTTTGACTTTATCTTCTTTGAATGATTTTCATATTCTGCTGTCCAATGTAAATACTCTCATTAGACATGATATTTTGGGGGCTTCTTTTTTTTTTTAACTCAAACAAAATAAAATAGACTACATCCTTGTGGGTAAGAGTGACACTGTGAAAGATATCAGGACCTAAATCAAGTCAATATAGGAAGTGACCGCAGAACGGTGAGATGTAAAATTCAAATTAACACCAAGAGAGAACTCAGGAAAATGTTATTCACCAAACAACAACCACTTGACATGCAAAAAAAACTCCTCTGATCCTTCTAGCTCGAACTAAAAAACAGATATGAACTTCTCACAGAAACAGAGAGCAATTACACCAACATCAATGAGCTCTACAACAGAATAAGAAACCCTCTGGTTGAAGTCTCCAATATATTTAAATCTGATAAACAAACCATCAATAAACTCTCAGAAGAAACCAGAAATCTCAAATCACTGACACCAACAAAAGAAAACATTGAAGCAATCAAACAAAGGCAGCAGAAGATGCACAATTGCAGTCAATGAGAAGATTTTAGAAAAAGGTTGGGGTTTCATAACTATCAACAGAACTCTCAGTACATGAAGAAGACAAATAACTTGTGTACTTGAAGAAGATGCACACATAACGATGGATAGGGACCAAATTATCAAACACGCTCAAGAATTCTACAAGAACCTCTATTACTCCAAGTAAGGGCCACAGAAGAAAAAAAAGATGTACAAGACACGCGCCACCAGTTCGAAGACTTCCCAGAAGTTACCACATGAGGGGTGAAGCAAGCCATCAAACAGTCCAAAAAAGGAAAGGCATATAGACCAGATAACATCACCTTCAACCTGCCTAAAAAAAAGTTGATAAAGTCATCATTAGCCCAACTATTCAATGAATGCCTCAAACAGAGTAATGTCCCAGAAGATTGGAACACCACAATCATCATGCTGCTATGTAAGAAGGGGAACCCAAAAATCCAATTACAAACCAATTAGTCTTCTCAACTGTATGTACAAATCTTTTTGATCAACCGAATAAACAAAACCAACCACGGGAACAGACTGGCTTCAGAAGGAGTTACTTGACCATTGACCATCTCCATTCTTTGAATCAACTAAAAGAGAAAGCAGCAGAATACAGAATGCCACTCACTGTAGCATTTGTTGACTTCAACAGGGTCTTTGACTCAGTGGGAACCCCCAAAGTCATTGATGCAATCATGCAACATGGAGTAGACCCTGTATATGTCAGAGTTCTGCATCATATCTAACCACTTAGCATTTCCTTTATCAGGCTATATAAAGACTCAGAGTAAGACAAGGTGACAACAGCTTGTCTTGAAATGATCTTCCGGTCAAATAAAGGAATCAGAATTTATGGCAAATACCTAAGTAACCTCTGATTTACTGACATCGTCCTCTTTGCCGAGAACCTTCATGAACTGAATGAAGAAAGCAAGAAAGTAGATCTTCATATGAACTTCGGTAAAATCAATATCATGTGCAACAAATATGGGAGAAGATTCTTGAAGAAGATGTTCATGATTTTGAATGCTTTCGCCATTGCAAATTTAACAAAATCTTCATCCTCTTTTGTTTCTTATTTTGTATCCGAACTTGCCTATGGAATTTTCGTTAACTTGAGCATTGAAGTCTCCCATTATGATGTTGAAGTATTTTTTCATATATTGGAATGTGGAGTTCAAGTCTTCATTTGCTGAGAACCTTCATGAACTCCAGATAAGGTTAGACGAACTGAATGAAGAAAGCAAAAAAGTAGGTCTTCAGATGAATTTCAGTAAAAGCAATATCATGTGCAAAAAACATGTTGAGGACAAAGAGGCAACAATCGAAATCAAAAACACAGAACTAAAGAAAGTAGACCACTACATCTACACAGGACAGAGAATCTCCATGAAATCCCCCAAAGAAGAAGATATCAAATGAAAAAGCACCCTAGGTTGGCAAGTATTCGGAAGAGCAAGCTCTACATTCAAGAACAAAAATATCCCATTAATTTTGAAAAGAAGGGTCTAAAATCAACGTATCCTCCCTATAGTCACCTATGGAACTGAAGCATGAAACCTAACCAAAAGACTAGCTCTCAAACTAAGAACCATGCAACATGCACAATAAAGGATCACAAGAGATCATATACGAAATTGTGGCCAGCAAAAAATAAGATGGCGTGATGATTTAGACTGGTTCAGGAAATACTGGTATGTCTTTTCAGAAATTTGGTATTAGCCAAATCTTAACCCCAACTTGTACTTTAAAAACATTTTCATAACGGTGACACGAAAAGCCTAGATAACAACCCTCACAAGGGAAGTAACGGATGGAATGTAACGGTCCAGTTTAGCATTATAGATACATTGTAAATAGAACCCCATACTTAAAAGCTTAAAAAATTAATTCTCCCAAAACTGACAAGTTTCCGGAGGTAAAAAACATCTTATGGATTATTAAATTATTTGCGAACAAATTTGTATTTAATATTCAACTTGTCTAAATCTTAACTATGTTACGCTTAATTTGTGTGACTCGGAATGCTCAAAATATTTTTCATATAAATTATTGGTAATTGCTTCCCGATTTATGCCATTTACCCGCCACCTGCTTTTCAAAAGTTCTCTGTACTCCACTATTTTGCTTTTACGAAAAAAGGCAAAAAAAAAAAAAAGCTTTCATTGTTAGTTTTGCAATGAGCTGTTATAGAGGCTGCGAGCACACTCTTCCTCTGTCTCTCTTAACCCACAGTCTTCTATATCTCCTATCATCCAATCTCTGACAACTCTGACTAACATACCAACATCACCATTTTCTGGGTGTGGGAATGCTCAAAAAGATTTCCCATATAAATTAATGGTAATTTCTACTTTGCTTTACGCCATTTCAGCTTACAAAAGGAACGCTCTAATTTAGATGGGTGGGGGTAAACCTGTAAATGCTTTTAATAAAATAAAAAGGAGGGAGAGACAAATTGAGAGAATAGGAAAGAGGAACATGGGGGAAGATAGAGAGGAAACAACAAAGAGAGGTAGAGAGGGGGATGGGAGACGAGAACGAATAAAAAAGAATCCTTAGTCAAGAAATAAAAGGATAAATGAAAAAGAAAGCCCGAGAGAGATGGGATGGGGGGCGTAGAGGAGGAAGAAGAAATGAAAGAAGTCCTGTTTGGGTGGGAGGAGGAGAGGAAAGGCCAGAGGAATAAATGTAAATAGAAAAACCAGATCAACTGAAAGAGTTGGAGGAAGAAGGAAAATCACAAGGAAGGAAGAGGAAAAGACACAAAAAATAAATCGAAGACTCACACAGACACACATTCTCTCTCTCTCTCTCTCTCTCAAAGGAAAGAGTGTCTTTATAAGCCGAAATTTACCTCTGCCAAGGAAGCTCAGTTAATTATGGCACAATTTCCAAGTGTTGAAGAATGCCTACTTTGAAAATCAGCATTTAAAATCTTGGCTTTTATCTAGACTGAAACACTGACCCCTTGCATTTGTTGGAAACACTCAACAAGGGAGGCCCTAATATTGACTTAACAAACACTAGAGTGGGACACACAGTGAGGATCAAATTTACTACAGTAGTAATGGCTTGTATGACTTAACTAGCATGCTATCCCTTGCTGCACAACTAGTCTGAATTCCTTTTGGATGACTGGCCGACCACGTTGACTCGGGGAAACAATTGCCAAAACATAATTACGGATGAATGGAAAGCATGACTTCAAGAAAAAAGAAGTATGCAAATGTTCCCAGCACCCTCTTATTTGTTTTTTGCTGGAAACATTTGCAAACATCTAATATTTGTTTTAAATTTGTTTTTCACTGGCAACTTTTGTTCACACCTAATAATATTGTTAGCAAATTTATGAATTTCATTTTTTAAATTAGACACTATTATCTGCTGTAAAACAATGATACATAATAAGTTTTTTAAAAATATAGATAAATAATAATTAATAGTAATATAAGTCAATAATCATCATCAGCCATTACAAGTCCACTGCTGGGCAAAGGCCTTTCACATCTCCTTCCATGACGATCTTGATTGTGCTAACTTTTCTATCTCATCCCTCCATCTTGTGTCTGGTTGTTTCCTACTGCATTTACTGTGTCCCATGGGAACCAATCGGTTAGTCTTTGGCTCCATCTATTATCGTCTCTTTTTGCTAGGTGACCAGCCCATCTCCATTTTTGTTGCTTAATTATTTGTATATCTTTCACTCTATTTCTCCTCTGATCCATGTTGATATTTTTCTATCTCTTAGAGTTATGTCTAGCATTGCTCTTTCCATGGCTCTCTGTGCTATTTTAAGTTGGTTCTCAGTTCGTTTTGTTAATTTCTATATTTTTCATTCTTAAATCATAGCTGGTATTATGCATCCATTGTATACTTTACTCTTTAAGCACATTGGCAAGGTGCTCTTCAATATGTCTCTGTTCATGCCGAATCCTTTCCAATCTATCGTTATGCGCCGTTTTATTTCGCTTTCATGCTCTTTCTCTAACTTGATTACTTGTCCTAGATAGATGTATTCATCAACCTCTACTAAAGCTTCTCCCTCTATCTTTATGATCCTTTTGGGGGCTTTATCATTGAACACTACTTTTGTTCTGTTCATCTTTTCGTATTTTTGTGAATACTTTATATATGTTAGGTAATAGTGTAATAGGGCGGTAGATGCCGAGATCACGGTTATCTCCTTTTGCATTACGAAATATGAAACTCGGAAAATCTCCAGACAAAGACGGCATAATGACAGATTTTCTAGAAGATGCAGGAGAAATATTGCACAAAGGACTAGCACAGCTATTCATACAGTGCATAAGAGAAAACTTCTGTCTAGGAATAATGGAGTCACTTATACCGTTCGCGCCTGGAGCTTATCTGAGTTTCATATTTCGTAATGTAAACACTACTTCGTCTTCTGTTATGTGTGGGATATCACTAGTATCTATTAGTCCGGGGGCCAGCAGGGGCTCTGTGCACCCCCTCCATGATTCTACATTTAGGGTACCAAAATGTTCCTTAGGATGTCCTCTTTCAGAAAAAAGATGGGAAGGACTACCTCATTTGCATAAAACAAAATGACCGCCAGCACACACACAAAAAAAACCCTAAATATAGAATCAGGGGTGCACGGTAGCCCCTGCTGGCCCCTGGACTATATCAGCTTATCAGTTTGTGGTATTTCTATTTCTGAAGCGTATAAATTTTCATAGTATTTTTCGGTTACTTTTGACAACTTGTCCCTACTTTCGATAATTTTGCCATTGTTATCTTTTAGTGCAAGCATCTGTTGCTCGTCTGTATGATCTGCGGTTCGGGCGTTTTTCTTTCTTTTTTCTGCTTTCATTCATTTGTTGATTAATTTGTAAGTTTTGCTTTTTGGTTTGTGTCCTCTTTAGTTTTTATCTCCATATTTCTCCACTTTTTGATTAGTTTTAATGTTGCTTTAGAGTATTTCCCTGGTTTATTGTTTACATTTGCATTGCCTACCATCTGTATTGCTTCCTTAATTATATTTATTACTCTTTCCTTCTATGTCACTATCGCTATTCAACAAGGCCTGAAATCTGCTCTCTCTCGCTACTCTAAAATTGCTAATGTTCTCTATCTCTATTTTATTATGGCATTTCTTCTTCTTAAGAATCATTTTGTTCCTTTCAGTTTTAGAATTGAATTTAGTTTTGCACGCCACCATTCTATGGTCTCTTCCTATATCTACTTTGTTTATAACGGTAACGTCCTTAATGTTATTGATCTTGGCAGCTATTATGAAGCCAATTTCATTTTTTGTTAAGAATGTATTAGTTATCTTTAATCCGTATCTCTCTGAGAGATTGACTAGCATGTCGCCTCTCATTTCTCTGGCCTATTCCATATTTTCCTACACTAGCTTCTCTTTTACCTACCTTAGCATTAAAGTCTCCCATGAGTATTGTGTGATTTGTCATCTCCCCGTCCATTATCTAACTGATGTCGTCAGAAAACTCATCAATCTCCTGATCACTACTTTTCGAAATTGGCATATAGACCTGGATTACCTTTAGTGTATACTTTTTGCTTAGTCTAACTACTATCCAAGCATTACCTGCAATGTTATTATTGACTAGGAATCCAGTGCCACTGAATCTTTTATCCTCCCTCCATTTTTAGTAGAATAGGTGGTTACTTACCTTCAGCTGTGAAAGGTTTTCTCCTTTTATGTGGGTTAATACCTATGATGTGCCAAGTGATCTTGGCCATGGCAAACCTAAAATTGTCAATTAAATGAAGAAATGAAGTAAGTTGAAAATATTCTCTAAATTCTGATTCCAACCCGTACATTTGTTAAATAAAACTGCCATCTACTAGAACAAATAGAATAGATATCGACTCTTACTAATTTAAAAGAAACTTATAGTAAACAGGGGGTTGATCTTTAAATTGTTCTGACGGGGGCAGGATCTCTCTACTACCTGACATGTCCACTGGTGGCAGATGGGGAAGGCCTCATTGATGTGAGGTACTGTCCCAAGACGTCCCAAGACGACGTGGACCAAAGAGATCCCCTGTAAATATATAGCGAATAAGGTGGCACCGATCTGAATGCTTACCAGAAAATGCTGGCAACGGTTAAGCTAAATTAGCCACAACCTTCCCAAATCAATATGACAGCACAACCATATAAATATCATAGCGTTCCTGTTGGGTCATCGCCTAACAAAGGTCCAATCGCATTGCTTCATGTGCCTGTGGGAAATGTACCCTCGAATGCGAGCTGGCACTGTCCAAGTATTGGACATTATACAAAGTCAATAATAATGAATATTAAATTAATAAATATTTTTTAATTTTACCCAATTATATTCTTTTCATCCATTTGCAATTATTTTGGGGGGATTTTTTCGTTGGTGTGGTCGGCCATTTTAACAGCATAAAACAGAAGAGTGGATCTTAATTTCAGATTTGCTGAGGACATCGATTTTATGTTTGTTTTTGATAACCTTTATGATCTCCAAATAATGCTAGAGAAACTGTATGCAGAAAGCAGGACAATTGGTTTTATTGACGTTCATGGGAAACCAATGTCATTTGCAACACACATGTTGAGGACAAAGACAAATGATCAAAATAAAAAATACAGAGCTAAAGAAAGTAGACCAACGTGCACTGAAGAGAACCATGCTTACCCTCACACGGAGAGATCACAAGACAGCACAGTATATTAGAGAATATCATAGAAACCATTAGGAAACTAAAATGGTCATGTTGCAAGAATGTAAGACAACCGCTGGACATCATGACTCAATGTAGATCTCCATAGATCATATGCGAAATTGTGGCCGGCACAAAATAAGTGACGAACTAGACAAGTTCAGAAAGTACTGGCTCCGTGACGCCCACTCATGTTGGCGAATCTTGGGGATTTTACGGACGTTAAAAGGCTGATAATCATGATAGTAAATAATACATTTCAATAGATCTATATACAGTGCTTCCCAAAAGTTTAAGACCACCCCGCAAGTCATACAATCAACGCTTTTAAACATCATATAATCACTAAAGTATTGTATTTACTTTACAAATTACATAAGACATACGTTCTGACATACACAAAATCTATAAATTGTATTTCTTAGTATTTGGTAGGTCCTCCGTTGTTTTTGATGACGGCCAGTACATGGTGTGCCATACTGTCAATTAGGCTTCGACAAAACTCTGCCGTAATTTCTTGCATCCATACTATTTTAATGACCTCAACTTAGTCTTTAACACTTGATGGCTGCTTTTCTCCCACTTTATTTTTTACGATGGTCCACAAATTCTCAATCGGGTTGAGGTTGGGGCTGTTTCAAGCCATTCCAGGGTTTTCACTTTCTGTCTGTTGAGAAAGGCCGTCACAATCTTGGATCTGTGGCATGGCGCGCCATCTTGCATGAATATCTTGATATTTATGACTGGTCATTTTTAGTTTGTCTTTCAAAAATATCAAGCTGGCTTTATTACCACGATGAAACTAGCTCTGATCCATATGAAATACGAAACTAGAATTAGCTTCCTTTTTTCCCGTGACGTCAGCACGACTATATAAAACCAGTTTTTACGATATCCACGCCGCTTAGCCTGTTCCCTGACTAGAGCTCAGTGCTCGCTCGCCCGTGTCCATTTCTTGGCACGTTACATTCTTCATTCTCTTAGCATCATAGTCGCCCAGGGCTCACTATCTGTCTTCACATCTACACCTCTTTTTAATATGGGCATTTCTTTAAATGCCAATATTCCTTGCTTCAAAATCTTTGGTTATACTCTCCACATTCCTTTTCGCCCAAACTAGGAATAAACGCCACACATATAGATTATTTGAGATTACGATGACCATTGATTACTTTTAGTTTCTACTAACACAGGTTAGCGACTGAATGTCTTAAATTTCTTCCTGTTTAAAAACTATCCTTTTCTATACTGGTATTTTTTCTTTCTGTCATTTGCCTCTTTTTTCTAAACTGATTTCCTTGCATTGACCTCCTTACACCCCGGTCCAAATATGGCCATTGATTTTACGGGTTCGACCATAACCCAAGTAACGGTACAATCGGCGGAAACTATTTCATTAATATTATCGTACGATCTTTCATTTATTAGCATACATATATTTTAATTGTACCTGTTTTTCATTTCATGTTTATTAAATGCAACCTTTATTTCATTTCAATCTGACGCCTTTGTTTATTTGTTTATTCTTTACACATTTTTACAATGATCGTTTCTTTTGTTTTGTATTTACCCGCCAAAATCCAATCTGGCCAGATTTCGTTTTTTTTCTCCTACATTTTGACCACGTGACCTACCTTCCCGCTTTCCTCTTCTAGTGAAAACAGTCGCTGCCACTATTGCTACTGCTACTACTACGGCCACTGCTCACTTCAACAGCTATACTGCTGCAACAATTCCGATCGCTACTTTCGAATCGAGAACCCATCTGTAGTGTCTCACTGAAAAGGAAGATGAAGCAAAGGAACAAAGGACGGAGAAAAATGTGATGTTTAACTGATCACGCTCGGAGAAGTGACTAGCATCTTTTCCCCACGTGTGTCTCTTTATTTTGCCGTTAGCACGGCGCATGACTGGAAACTCACTTCCTTCATTATGGGCTGCGGCAAGGGAGGTAACTCGGAGTATTTAACTCCCCTGCGTCGTCTTAGCTGACATAACACCTCTTCCCTCCTCGGTAAGGAGGATGTGAGGTCCTTCTTTTATGTCGTGGGTTATGTTTGTGTGTTTGCAATATGCCTGTGTTTGTTTTTCTGCACTGTATGTGCATGTGTCTATGTGGTATGTTTGTTGAGTAGGTTGATGTGCGTGGTACGTTTTTGTGAGGGACGCGTTTATTTTAGGACATAGTCATGGAGTCTCTTTGCCTGAGGCCGTGGGCTGCCCCTGATTAGTTGAGGGTTTGCCGGTGTAGTCGTGGACGATGTAGGATGTGGTAGTGTCCCTGGGACGTCTACGCTTTGCTTGAGTTGGAGTTGAAGTCTTGGCGGCGAAACAGTATGAGGTGTCGGTGGCGTCGGAACAGTATGGGGTGTCGCCAGTTTCGGTGTCAGTCTGACTTGCTCAGGAGTCGGTGTGTTTCGATGGTAGTCTTCAAATTCATCCTCTTCTTCATGCGGGAGGGTGTTGGTCTGTACACGCTTGAAAAATGAGGAGTTGCGTGTGACTTGGTGGTCCCCTCGCTCAACTGTCACCATACTGTCACCATACTGCCCGTCTTCTGAACGACTGTATATGGGTTCGGGTTGAAGGGTAGGGACAGCTTGTTGTGCCTGTGTCGCCTGGGCGCAGTGGGGATGGCTGGGGGTGTCGCCTCTGATCTGCGTACCTTCATTTTGTCCTTGCCCAAAGCGTCATTCACGGATATGGGGGGTGTTGCGGGATGCCCGGCAAACCAATGTTCATTTTCCTCCCCGTGAGAGCTTCAAAGGAGGATATCTTGGTGGTGCAGTGAGGAGTCACCCTGTACTGGCGGAGAAAATAAGGCAGCTGTACTTTCCAGTCTTCTGCAATGGATGTGTGCACAAACTTATTTAGTGTGCGCATGAAGCGCTCAGCTTCACCGTTAGCTTCTGGCCAGAGAGGGGTAATTCTCCTGTGGTGAAACCCGGAGTGAGTGGCACAGCTTCCGGACTTATGGCCTTGAAACTTGTCGGCTTTTGTATTGTGGATTGATTGATTCGCAGCTTATTGTTTTTTATCGACCCTTGGTCAACTGTGGATTCTCCGTCAGAGCGGCGGGGAGTCCGGGCCTCGTTGACAAAAAGGCGCACTTTTGCCCTCTAAGAATGTAACAAAAAGGGGTAAAAGGAATTTGCTATAAATTCGAAGACTCCGCTTCCTTCACCAGTTCCAGAAAAAGTTCGTTACCGATTGGATCTAAATGACACAATCCAAATTTCCGAACCCTCTATTAATCCTGATGTGCACTCAAAGAGGGGAGTTCTATCCCAGACTTCAAAGATATTTGACCCTTTGTTTTTGTGTTCACCTGTCACTGTTAGGGGTAAAATGCTCTTGAGGGATCTGTGGTCTCAAAAGTTGGATTGGGACGATGTTATGTCGGGGGAATCGCGGTGCGTTTGGTCCGCTTTGTCTAAGGACCTAACTGGACTTGATTCGTTGCGGTTCCCGGGATATGCCATCGACAAGGACAGTCCTTCGGAGCTGTATATCTTTAGTGATGCCTCTAAGAAGGCTTATGGTTTTGCCGCTTATAGTGTACAGAACAGCGTTTCTTCTTTGATATTTGCAAAGGCCAAAGTGGCCCCAATGGAGCCTAAAAGCTTAACTACCCTGGAATTACTAAGTGTATTTTTGGCTATCAAGTGTTTATACACTCTATTGCACACATACACTCACTTTCAAATTAGTAACATCGTTATAGCAGTAGACGCTTAAGTCGTGTTATCATGACATTAAAACAAAAGAGCAGTTTTTAAAAAATAGATTAAAAGATATTCGTCGAATGATTAAGGAATTGGATGAGAAATACTCAATACCAATACAATTTAAATACATCCCCACTGATCGAAATCCAGCTGATATGCTCACAAGGGGGTTAACATTGCAAAAATTCCAACAAAATCTAGACCTCTGGGCGTGAATGGCTTTGTAAAAATCCTGTTGATTGGCCTTTTAGTGAACTTAATTGCTTAAATACAAAAAATAAAAAATAGTGTTCGATCTACAGTGTTACACATTGTTGTTACTGACATGTACATGCTCATATTTACTTGTCTCAACATCAAAGCAGTACATATAGAACTTGTCCAAGACATGAGCACTCACTCTTTTATTCTGGCTTTACTTGGGTTTACCAATATATATGGTATTCCTTCACATATTTATAGTGATAATGCCAGATCCTTTATAGCAGGATGCAACCTTATAGAGGAAGTTTTTGCTTCCAGTAAATTCGAGGAAAAATTTAATATTTTTAATATTAAACACATAAAGATACCTCTATACTCTGCATGGGGCGGGAGTACATGGGATTGATTCGGGTTATTAAATCCTGTTTGTACAAGATGATTGGTCGTTCCCGAATAAAATATGTTGATCTCCTCACAATGATCTCAGATGTACAGAAGGTCATAAATTCCAGGCCTCTCACTTATAGGTGTTCAACGGATTCTAGTCTTGAGATCTTAACCACTAATTACTTTCTTTGTCCTAATGATAATGCAGGATTCTTGTTGAAAATAGATGACCAAAATATATGGGAATCTGATCCGCCTTCTAAAGCGGATGTTGTGAAATCTATTGAGTCTCGCGACAACATGTTAGCAAAGTTTAGAGAGCTTTGGTATCAAGACTATTTGCTTAGTCTGAGAGAACAGTGTAAGGATCTACATGAGATTAACTTCTCTAATGGGATCAAGGTGGATGATGTAGTTCTTGTTAAGAATCCGCTAAAACTAGGCCTTATTGGCTTCTGGGTAGAGTTTTAGAACTTATCCCTGGGTACGACAACAAGGTTCGTTCCGTAAAGATCAAAAGGGGGTGATGGTTTGATTCAAATCCATTCCAAACTTTTGTACCCTCTAGAATTGACTCTAACTCATTCTTATCAGTCTCGCAGCATCCCTGATTTTGAGGATAACGAAACGAATAGCTCAGAGGAACCTTCAGGCGCAAATAATACTTCTAATCAGGCCTCTCAACGTGCTAAGAGGACGACTACATTAAGAGGCAGACAGCGGTCACCTAATGACCCTTATGTTTACTATTAGTTCTTGACTATTACTGTCGTCCCTTCTACCTTTTCTTCCAACGAATCAGTTACATGTCACTGGCACATATATTGATGTCGTTTTTTTGTATAGCTTTATATCTGAGGATATGTCATGCAATAAATACTTTATTGCTTTCTTTTGAGGGGAAGATATAAGAACTAATTATGTTTTATTAATGGTTTGTGCTAGAATTAATAGTTTAGTTATTGTTTACTGTAAATGAATTTGTCGGCTTTCGTATTGTTGATTGATTGATTCGCAGCTTATTGTTTTTTTTACCGGCCCTCGGTAAACTCTGCAGGGTGTCCGTGCCTCGTTGCCAAAAAAAGGCGCACTTTTGCCCGCCAAGAATGTAAAAAAAGGGGGGAAAGGAATTGGCTATAAATTCGAAGACTCCCCTTCCTTCACCAGTTCCAGAAGAAGTTCGTTACCGATCGGATCTTTCGTTGTAATTCTGGACTCACATTTAAAACATACATTTCACACAAAGCCCTACACTTCTAAAACCACCATTGAAAATACTTTCAAACCGTGACTTCTCTCAAGAAGTAAAGAACTTTTAAATCAGTGTCTTCCTCCGAGAAGTAAAATTTATACACACCTCCAAGACGAGCGAAGACCTGATAATAGGCGGACATATCGCCGCATAAAAAGAAGTATTTTATGCAACCCCTACCTCGTGATCATCAATTGAAGAAAAAAGGTAAGTTGCTTCAATTAAATATACTTTGCGGGAGCCGCACATTTTTTACTTAAAAAACAAGTAACAATTTTATTCCTGATATTCTTGCGTTCAAGAAAAACTAAGTAACAATATATTTTTTTTAGAATTAATTTAATGGATAAATTACCGTATACCTATTGTTGGGAATTTTTAGTATTCCCCAGTAACGATGAAACTAACTTATTAAATAAAATTATATCCAGAATTTTTAAAAAGTTTTAAGACCTGTCAACAAAATGGCGTCAAAATGATGGATTTATCAATTAAAAAGTAAACATATATTTTCAATTCTGCGTTCTAAATAATGAAAATTTGCTTTTCTTTTTTTAAAAATAATTTGAACTTTCCTCTTTCCAACAAGAACAAGAAAAAACATGAACATTTAAAAAAAATTTGTTATTACCTTTTAAAATAGGGTGTCGAATATCTTAAAGGTCTGCCTAATATGAGTACAAATTATGCAAAAACTAATTGAAATCTAAAACACGTGTTTTTTTAGAAAATGTTACGTGATGGAGAAAATGGTTCCCCTTTTTATATTCAACGTCCCAAAATCATCTGAAATAATGAAAACAATTTTTTCAATGTATCAGTTCTGTGTAATGAAAAGAAAAGATTTCAGATTTTCCTTCATAGTTTATATTGATTATCTCCCTTGACTTTCACTCTTTAGAAAACCTTTTTGTATCGATCGCAAACGACGGCTGTTTTGAAATTTAATTCAACCAGAAAACATTTTGGTTTATTTAAAATTTAACAGTTTTTTTCCTTTTTCTCTAATGTTGCATTTCCCTAATATATAAGGAAACGAAATCAGACGAAAGAGAGGAGAAAGAAGTAAGTATAACGTTCACTTTAATTTCTTTGTTTAAAAAGACTTTTTTTTTTACTCGCGAAGAAGAATTACGATGAAATATTTTTAAATATGCGAAAATATTTCATGAGAAATTAAGCGAATCCTTTTGTTTTGAAAACTGATTTAATCATTTTAGTGAAATTTAATTCATTTAAAGTTTTTAATCATCTTTTATTTTCGGTGATCTTTCGTATTATCACACAGATTTGGTGAAACAAAAAACCATAAATAATTACGGGTGGATGGATTGGAAATTATACAATGTGCTACATACGATTTACAAAACTTAATATTTATTTTTGATATTATTTATTCATATTATTTTATTATTGTTTATTTATCATCGTTTACAGTGGATAATAGTGTTTAATCCAATAATTATTTGCTTAATCAATTAGATATACCGACGTCGACACCCTTTATTACAACGTAATTAATTTTTTTTTTAATGTGTTCTCAAGTTTTTTCTTGTTCTTGTTAGAAAGAGGAAAGTCCAAATTATTGTAACAAAACAAAGAAAAACAAATTTTCATTAATTACAACGTAGAATTGAACTTTTAAAATAAATGTTTATTACCTTCCCCGTTTCCATATGGCCTCTGCTTCAGCTGTTCTGATTACGGAATCGCCCGAATTCCTGCACTGCTGCTGATGACAATTTCAACATTTTTCTACTTTCTGAAGGAAGTATACCTAAGCGTGGTAGGTCTAGGCCTGCTGCACCTACATGTATTGTCCCAATTCAAGTCGACAGAAATTTATTACCACAACTGGACATAACTTTCAGGGACCTAGTCAATATAACATCCAATGGCATGGACTGCATAAGATGGCTGGCTAAACACCACCTTATTGCTAACACAGCAACCCTAACCCTTACGCTAAAAACACTAACCCTTACATAGCCTTTGTTCATTTGTGTTATCAAGCTTTTGCTGGAATAAAAAAACAAACCCTAGTCTCTTGAACTACATGAAATTGTCCGATATCAGTAGACCACTTAAAAAATAAATGAAAATGCCATTCTGAGGAGTTTTCCCGTCTCTTTATTTGACTTTAAATCCGCCATCAGTAGCAACGGAGACTTCCGAAATCAGAACAGCTGTAGCTCTGCTGATAGCGGAAACACCCGAGTCGTCAATTCACAGGAAATTTACAGTGAACGATTCCCTGCATTTTGTAGATCCAAATGATCTCGCTCTCATTTTTCTTAATTTTCTTTTTGTTTATCTATCTATTTTCATTTATGCACCCCCTCGATATGCTACAACCGTAGTCCGCAGAGATGCCTAGACACCAGTCTCTAGAACCACAGGATATTTAATGCAGGAAAGGAAATAATTGGCAAAAAAATATCTTTTCTTAAGAGAAAAAAACTTTATTAACTGTTCCTGTTACTAAGTATACCAGGGTGGAATGGGTCGAATGTGGGTTGTGCGGAAATAATGGAATGGTTGGAATTAACAAATATCTAAAATAAAAAATACTATTCGAAAGCTCTAATCCTCTAGATTCTTGAAATATCAATTAAATTAAAAATAACTAATCTGAAATCTGCTAAAAAGATTCCTAAAATTTGTGAAAAAATGGCAAATTTTGTCTCAAAAAACTTCTGTATAACTAAAAAGTTATTAACTTATATCAAAATTTATTACATGAATTTGTAGCTAATGTTGTTTGCTATGTATGCTGTAATGGACATTTAGTTTAATTAACAACCATTTGAGATATAGTGAAAAAACTAGCCCGGTGTGGAATAGGTCACTTTTAAAACACTCTTTTAAATGTTTATTATTGCAACTACCAGGGAGTTTTAACAAAAAGCTAAAGGTATCAATGTCTGGAACCTGTAATCTATTAATTCTATCATAAGTAGGTATGTTGTTACGTGAAAGTGGGGAGTATATGATTAGGTAACATCAAAGCTGACCATGACCTATGTTCTCCTGGTAAACCTCAGCAGACATAAACAAATGTATTTTTTTCAATTTATTTACAGAAAAAAAGGGTGCAAATTGTGTTAATCTAAAAGTGAAGTTGATTTGATTGAAAGCATTCAAGACATCTTACGTTGATCTGTTGACGACTTTGATTTTTTATCGACTTACTTATCTTAAAATTCTTTCTCTCTAACTTTTGATAAGGAAAAGTTTTTTCTGTTAAAAAAACACACTCCTTCTAGAACCTGTTTTACTAAAATTTCTTGATTTTATTCAAAATGTTATTCTTTTAACTCTGGGTGAATCTGTGCCTGAAACAACTTCTCAACCACAAACTCTATTTTTATAAATGTTCTAAGTTTATTGAACATTTTGTATATCTAATCTCATTTTTGTCCAATTTTAAGACCGTAAAAAGGTTCATGATTGCCCTATACAAGACATTGTTAGTGTGATTGAACCTCCCACATGTGGCAGCATGGCCAGTGCTCTGTGCTAGATGTGGAGAAATACTGGTAAAAAACTCTAAATAGTAAATGATTATATCTAATGTAAAATAGTTTTACAAAATAATAAAAAACAAGAAAATAAAACATTCTTCATTACATAACAACATGAAATGTAGTTTAAATTTGTGCTGCTTTATTTAAGAGACTATTGAAGATAATGTAATTTTTAAATAATATACAGATAGAAGAGTTGCTGTACAACTTTGGGATTTTTTTTTGTTCTTTCAATATTCGGAGACTAATGGGATTTTTTTAATGAAATGAACTGAGTTTGATTGAATAAAAAGAAATGGTATTATCAAAAATATTGAAAGCTGGTATAAAGTCTTTTAAGGGTTTGTTCCTTAAATTTTTTCTTTAAGAAAAAGCTTTCAAATTCAATTACAACTAATAATTATTACATTTCTGGTTGCCATCAAAAGTAGCCTAAAATAAGGCTGATAACAGCTCCTGTCAATCTGTCAACACCTAATTCTTGTGTATAGATTGATGTTTCTGCTTAAAAACAGTATAATTCACGTTATAATTAATTTAAAAAACGTTTTCTATTTTTTGGGGACAAAAATTTGGTCTTTTTCCTTTCTAGCAAAACAAGAAAAAACTCGAACATTTTCAAAATATTCTGTGAACATAGCAGGGCTCGAAATTAACGCCCTCCCGTCATAAGTGATTTTTAAATAAACCTGTTGCTTTAGCAAATTAGAAACTGAACCGAGGGAGAGGTATATATAGAGTGAAAAGGTATACAGTTATACACTTATATATATGTAAATGTATACGTTTTCACTTCTCTCTCCCTCTGTACATATTTGTCTGTCTCAAAAATGATCACTGTGTAAGCAGTGCTGGCTGAAGGGCACAGACATCTCAGTTCAAAGCAGGGTTGCCATTTTCTGGCCATATTAAATGTTGCATTTTTGAAAAGTGTTTGGCCATTTTTAATTTTTTTTAAATGAAACAAACTGAAAGGAAACAAAACCATGTCTAAAACTGCATTTCTACTTAATTATTATTAGTATTTTTTGTACATGCCTGGAGGTTGATGAGGGATCAAGGATTGCATGAAGGGGTTTAAAAACTTTTGTGGACCCTTGCTTTAGGACTTTGAAATATGTTCTTAGATGTTCTGGACTCAATTTTACATGAAAATCTGGATATGCATTGCAGTGTGGCTAATCTAAATGTTTTCCAACTAAATCTAGTAGTTTTTGATTGCATCTAATGTCAGAAATTACTATTTATTAAAAAGAAATGGTAGGAAAGAAAGAAGTCAAAGAACCAACATGACTGCCTCCTCCCCAAAATCCTGACTGTCATTAATGAAACCAACAACTCTACTCAATTCCATGTCGGACCTCACCTACCCCACCGTGACTGTTCGGACAGTGACTTCATATTTGATTTAAATATATGGTTCATTCCATAACAAAACCTAATATTTCTTAGTCCTCATGGGCACCATCTTAGATTTTGATGAAACTTCAGTAGGTGATACCTTTTCTAGAGAAAATTCAACCCTGAAAATTTCAATTTGTTATAACTTCTGAACCATTTGTTCAATGGTTCAGAAATTATAACAAATTGAAATTTGCTTAAATTTACATGTCGCGAGCTGCAAACATGATTTGCGAAGTTTGACACTTCATAGCTATGATATTTAAGAAGGTATCTAACTGAAATTTGGTACTCCTGTAGTTTTTCACCCAAATAAGCCATTTCTGGCTTCATTTTACCTCCTATTCTATAGAATGTGGTTGTGGTTTAGGAGGTCCTTCAAATGGGGTGCTAAATGTTTGGCCGGCCATAGAAAGTAAGCTAAGAGTGTTAAAATAAAAATTTCACTAGATTACATTCATTTGATGTATTGCCTTGTGTAAAACATTGAAACATAGAGTTTAAAAGCATTAAATACTTTTCTGATAATCAAAACATAGGACTATTACAGTAAAAAATCCAAAATTGTTTTTTGAAAGCATGAAAAGTAATATAATCAGTTGAAAAAATGGTTCAAATCTTACTGAATTATAGTTCAATCTATCCTCTTTCATTCCTAAAAATTTCAAAAGTCCCACTCATATCTAACTTGGCCAAACTATCAGAGAAATTCTTTCAGAAGAATTCCAACCGAGTATCTATCAATAGTTTAAAGCATTATAGCGCTTGAAATCTCAACAGCTGATACCTTTTTCTAGAGACAAATCAACTCCGAAAATTCCAGCTTAATTGAACAGACGGTTCAGAAACTATGACAAATTGAAATCTGCTTAAATTTACATGCTGGGAGCCGCATGCAATGTTTTTGCCAAATTTGGTCCTGCATAACTTTCATATTTTAAACTCTGTTTCAGTGTTTTACACAAGGCAATACATGAAAGGAAAATAATCCCGTGGAGTCTTTATTTTAACGTTCTGTGGCTTGCCAAAAAATAGCTGATCCCCCCCAAGCCATTTCCCCCAGTTTTGAAGGACCCATAACTTCCAAACCACATAGAATAGTAGTTAAATGAATGTATTTCTAGCTTATTTCGGTGGGAAACTACTGGGGTACCAAATTTCAGCTTTTTAAATACCAATGTTGCTATCACAATGATGCTAATGTTTGGAACCAACGACAGTCTGTTCTGAAGCTGACCTCAGTCCCCAAGCTCTGTTGTTGAGTGCAGGTGACTTTTGTAGTGAAACAGGCAAGTTTTAACTCATGGTGCAAAATAGCAGGAAAATTATGTTTATTCATCTTTGCTTAAATAAATGTAATCACATTAAAAAGAGGAATCTTGAATAAAAACCTTTTAATGAATGTACAGTAGTCCCTACAATTCTGTGGTGGAGCTCAGGGTGCAGAACCTTCGTGAAATTCCAATTCCGCTAATAACTTTCTTCCCCCTCTCCCAAATCTCAAACCCTGTCACTGTACTGTACACTCTTGAATGCAATACATACATTTTATAGAATAAAAAAGAGAAAGAAGCTGACTAACAATGGCTATTTCTTTTATAAAGACAGACAAAATGTGATAATATAATATATTGGAAGTGTAATAAATATTATAAAACAAATACAAATCATGGATACCTATTTGTGAGGATGCAATTGTTACAACTTTGAATATAATGTCTGTGACATCACTGATAATTTATTTTGTGTTGATGTCAACATTAGACTTTTACATATGACCGTTTGGGAACCACTGAGTTCATAGAAAAGATCGCAAAATTAGGACTACTGTATTACACTTTTTCTATAAAGATGAAAAGTTATTCTTCCAATATTTCATTCAGTTTGTATTTTTAAATTATAAAAGGTTTGAAACAAGTACACTTGTTTAGTTGGTCAAATGCTAAAGGGTAAACAATTTACTGATATATTTTATCAATAATGGGGTATCCTTTTGTTAATGATAATTAAATCTGAGACAAAGGTAAAAATTCCTGTGTTTAAATTATATTCCATTTAATTGTTTATTGAACAGTAATATAGAATAGTTGTTTATGACTGAACATGTATTATGTGATTTGTTGTTATTCATTGAATAGTTATGCATTATTTTCAATCACATCATGAGTCTCCTGTTTTATTTAATAATACTTCTTCTTAATTTACAGATATCAATTTGTGCGGAGAACAAACATTTTCTAATTTGAGAAGACAAATGCAAAAACATGCCGAAGCGAAACCATTCTTACAGCTAATTCTGGATTAAAATTGAATGCAAGTACACAAAAGATACAAACCTTATGCTTGCAAATCATCATTTTACAGAATTCACATTTAAAAGTACACATGGAAACACACTCTGGAGGGAATTCTTACACTTGTCAAGTGTGCAAATCAGCATTTTCACACAGTTCAAAGTTGAAAACACACATGCACATACACACAGGGGAGAAACCTTTTACTTGTCATGTGTGTGGAACAGCATTTTCAAAAAAGTCCAATTTAAAAATACACATGCGATCACACACAGGCGAGAAACCATTTTCTTGTCAAGTGTGCGGTTCAGCATTTTCTCATAGTTCCCATTTGAAAAGACACATGAGAACACACACAGGAGAGAAACCATTTTCTTGTCAAGTGTGCAGTTTAGCATTTACAGAGAGTTCCCATTTGAAAACACACATGCGAACACACACAGGAGAGAAACCATTTTCTTGTCACAGATGTGGATCAGCATTTTCACAGAGATCCCATTTGAAATCACACATGCAAACACACACAGGAGAGAAACCATTTTCTTGTCAAGTGTGTGGTTCAGCATTTTCAGACAATTCCACTTTGAAAATGCACATGCGAACACACACAGGAGAGAAACCATTTTCTTGTCAAGTGTGTGGTTCAGCATTTTCACAGAGTTCCACTTTGAAATGTCACATGCGAACACACACGGGAGAGAAACCATTTTCTTGTCAAGTGTGTGGTTCTGCATTTTCAGGGAATTCCAGTTTGAAAACACACATGCGAACACACACAGGAGAGAAACCATTTTCTTGTCAAGTGTGTGGTTCAGCATTTTCAGAGAGTTCCAATTTGCATAAACATATGCGAACACACACAGGAGAGAAACCATTTTCTTGTCAAGTGTGTGGTTCAGCATTTTCAGAGAGTTCCCATTTGAAAAGACACATGCAAACACACACAGGAGAGAAACCATTTTCTTGCCAAGTGTGCAGTTCAGCATTTTCAGACAATTCCACTTTGAAACGTCACATGTGTACACACACGGGAGAGAAACCATTTTCTTGTCAAGTATGCAGTTCAACTTTTTCAGAGAGTTTCACTTTGAAAACACATATGCGAACACACACAGGAGAGAAACCGTTTTCTTGTCACGTCTGTGGCTCAGCATTTTCGCATAGTTCTAATCTGAAAAAACACATGCTAACACACATTGGAGATAAAACATTGTAAAGTATGTGGATTCACCCAGAGTTCCTTTTTATGGAAACACACACTGGAAGAACGCCCTATACTTGTCAGTTGTATGGATCAGCATTTTCCATGGGTTCAAATTTGAAAA
The DNA here is from genome assembly GCA_006491835.1 of Architeuthis dux. Classification (NCBI taxonomy): domain Eukaryota; kingdom Metazoa; phylum Mollusca; class Cephalopoda; order Oegopsida; family Architeuthidae; genus Architeuthis; species Architeuthis dux. The sequence continues at coordinate 292,543 of VCCN01001235.1, forward strand.
GACAATTGTGGACACGCACTAAAGAGATAACTTAATCAGTATGTGGATTGACATTTTCTATTAAAGTGTGTGTGAATATTTTCAAATACTTCATGTTTAAAAACAATCCATGGAATCACACAATCCTGTGAACATCTTGTTCATTTTTGACAACATACATGGAAAAGCATGTTACTGCAAATGTTATTCTTTATTTTCATGCAAATCAACAAAAAAAAGGATTATATTTAAAGTATGTTAATTTGACATTACGGTTATTATGACTGATTTTCTTTCAATTTATTTTGTTGCTTTTTATCGTAATATTTTGTAGCCCAGAATAAAGATGTCTGGGTTGCAAGTTCAAGTTTCAGTCAAATCGTGTTTGTTTATTCCAATTTCAGCAATTTAATGTAATAGCCAATGAATGGTTTGGCTAAAAAATGTTTTGATAAAATGGAATAAAATTGAAGTATTTATAATTGTGAAATTACATTATTTAAGGGCAATAAATGAAAAGTTAAATCTTATAAAATATAAAAGCCATTGTCATTTTCCTTGTGTGTCTGTTGGTTGGTTTTCTGTCACATTCAACCAAGCAGAAAGAGAGGAAGGGTGTACTGTGAACACAAAATTGGCTGCTGCTTGTAAGCAAGGTGCAACAGTGTATTTTTTGCTGACGAGAGGAAGGGGGTAAAGTAACTGTGTTTGGATCTACATTACTAGTAGCATTCAAAACAATTCCACCATATATAAGCACCTGCTGTTTCTCTCATATTAAAAAATTGATTGAAAAATAAATGTTCAAGGTATTCATTTTTTTCAATAAATATATACTAAATATAATATCGGGCAAGGTTTCATTTTGTTTGCTGACTGGTAATTTGACCGATAAGATATCCATTGTCTCTGCTGTGGAAATAAGGCACAAGTTTTCATATAGACTGTATTACTGTTATGCTATTTTCTAGGGAAGGTTCTTCAACTTCAAATAAACATTCATGTAAAATATGTTGTCATTACTTGTAACCAAAAGTAGATAGAAAAATATTCTTCCTTTTCACAGAAATCTGGTATGAATACACACTGGAGAGAAAGCATATATTTTGAGGTGTGTGGATCTTCCATTTAACAATAGCCACTTTTAATGTGAAATAGAATAAAGTAAAAATGTCTGTTTAAAACAGGAGCACCGGAGAACCACAGGGTATAGAGTCTCTTTAAAACGTGAGAATTGCAAGGCACAAAGTATCACAGTGTCGAGGGAACTTCTCCCAGCATGATACCGGAAAATGAAAACTTCTTGACAATAGACAAGTCAAAAACTAACCGTTTTCTTGTGAATCACAATTCTTCATGACGCTCTCTAACCGCAGTCAAAAATGAAAATCTCCCCACTTCACATGAACTTCATTAAAACCAATATCATGTGCAACTAATATGGGAGAAGATTCTTGAAGAAGGTGTTCATGATTTGGAATGCGTTCACTGTTGCAAATTTAACAAAATCTTTGTTTCTTGTTTTATATCCGAACTTGCCTATGGAATTGTAGTTAACTTATCCAACTTGAGCATTGAAGTCTTCCATTATGATGTTGAAGTATTTTTTGGTATATTGGAATGTGGAGTTCAAGTCGTCATTTGCTGAGAACCATCATGAACTCCAGATAAGGTTAGACGAACTGAATGAAGAAAGCAAAAAAGTAGGTCTTCACATGAACTTCAGTAAAAGCAATATCATGTACAAAAAGTATGTTGAGAACAAAGATGCAACAATCGAAAACAGAACTAAAGAAAGTAGACCACTACATCTACACGGGACAGAGAATCTCCATGAAATACCCAAATGAAGAAGCACCCTGGGCAAGTTTTCGGAAGAGCAAGCTCTACATTCAAGAACAAAAAGATCCCATTAGTTTTGAAGGGTCTAAAATCAATGCATCCTCCCTATAGTTACCTATGGAACTGAAGCATAAAAGCTAACCAAAAGATGGGCTTTCAAACTAAGAACCATGCACAATAAAGGATCACAAGAGATTGTGGCCAGCAAAAAATAAGATGGCATGATGCTTTAGACAGGTTCAGGAAATCGGGTATGTTTTTTCAGAAATTTGGTATTATCCAATCTTTACCCCAACTTGCACTTTAAAAACATTTTCATAACGGTGACACGAAAAGCCTGGATAACAACCCTCACAAGGGATGTAATTAAATACTATGCTGGATGGAATGTAACTGTCCAGTTTAGCATTATAGATACATTGTAAATAGAACCCCACGCTTAAAAAATTAATTTTCCCAAAACTAACAAGTTTCCCGAAGTAAAGGGTTTTATGGATCATTATACTTATTAAATTATTTGCGAACAAATTTGTATTTAATATTCAACTTGTCTAAATCTTAACCATGTTACGCTTAATTTGTGTGTCTCGGAATGCTCAAAACATTTTTCCATATAAATTATTGGTAATTGCTTCTCCGATTTATGCCATTTCCCCTATCCCTGCTTATCGAAAGTTCGCTGTACTCCACTATTTTGCTTTTACGAAAAAAGGCGAAAAAAAGCTTTCAGTGTTAGTTTTGCAATGAGCTGTTATAGAGGCTGCGAGCACACTCTTCCTCTGTCTCTCCTAACCCACAGTCTTCTATATCTCCTATCACCCAGACCTCTAACAACTCTGACCAACATCACCATTTTCTGGGTCTGGGAATGCTCAAAAAAAATTTCCCATATAAATTAATGGTAATTTCTATTTTGCTTTACGCCATTTCAGATGGGGGGGGGGGGTGAACCTGTAAATGCTTTTAATAAAATAAAAAGGAAGAAGAGACAAAGTAAGAGAATAGGAAAGCGAAACATGGGGGAAGATAGGAAAAATCAAAGAGAGGGGGAGACGAATAAAAAAGAATCCTTAGTCAAGAAATAAAAGAATAAAAGAAAGCCCGAGAGAGGGGTGGGGCAAAGGAGTGGAAGAAAAGAAGGAAGTTCTGTTTGGGAGGGAGGAGGAGCGGAATGGCCAACGGATTAAATGTAAATAGAAAAACCAGATCAACTGAAAGCGTTGGAGGAAGGAGAAAAAGACACAAAAAGAAATCAAAGACGCACACAGACACACTCTTTCTCTCTCTTTCTCTTTCTCTCTCTTAAAGGAAAGAGAAAGAAGGATCTTGTGTCTTTATAAAGAGCCGTAATTTACCTCAGCCAAGGAAACTCAGTTAATTATGGCACAATTTCTAAGTGTTGAAGAATGTTTACTTTGAAAATCAGCATTTGAAATCCTGGCTTTTATCTAGGCTCAAACACTGACCCCTGGCATTTGTTGGAAAAACTCAACAAGTGAGGCCGTAATATTGAGTTAAAAAACCCAAGAGTGGGACACACAGGATCAAATTCACTACAGTAGTAATGGCTTGCATGACTTAACTAGCATGCTATCCCCTGCTACACAATTAATCTGACTTCCTTTTGGATGACTGCAAAGACAAAAAAAAATTAATTTTATTAGTTCAGCATTTGTAAATTGTAAGTGTAAAAAATTGTTATTTCTTGTTTTTATTGAACAAAACAAATAAAAAATAGGTGATCTTTCGTTTTATGTCGCTAAAATGACCGACCACTTTGACTTGGGGAAACAATCGCCAAAATATAATTACGGATGAATGGAAAGCATAACTTCAAGAAAAAAGGGGAAGTGTGCAAAAGTTCCCAGCACCCTCTTATTTGTTTTTCACTGGCAACTTTTGCTCACACCTAATAATATTGTTAGCAAATTTATGAATTTCATTTTTTAGATTACACACTATTATCTACTATAAACAATGATACATAATAATTTTTTTTAAAATATAGATAAATAATAATTAATAGTAATATAAGTCAATGATCATCATCAGCCATTACAAGTCCACTGCTGGACAAAGGCCTTTCACATCTTCCATGACGATCTTGATTGTGCTAACTTTTCTATCTCATCCCTCCATCTTGTGTCTGGTTGTTTCCTACTGCATTTACTGTGTCCCATGGGCACCAATCGGTTAGTCTTTGGCTCCATCTATTATCGTCTCTTTTTGCTAGGTGACCAGCCCATCTCCATTTTTGTTGCTTAATTATTTGTATATCTTTCACTCTATTTCTCCTCTGATCCATGTTGATATTTTTCTATCTCTTAGAGTTATCTCTAGCATTGCTCTTTCCATGGCTCTCTGTGCGATTTTAAGTTGGTTCTCAGTTCGTTTTGTTAATTTCTATATTTTGCATCCTTAAGTCATAGCTGGTATTATGCATCCATTGTATACTTTACGCTTTAAGCACATTGGCAAGGTGCTCTTCAATGTCTCTATTCATGCCGAATCCTTTCCAACCTACCGTTATGCGTCGTTTTATTTCGCTTTCATGGTCTTTCTCGAACTTGATTACTTGTCCTAGATAGATGTATTCATCAACATCTGCTAAAGCTTCTCCCGCTATCTTTATGATCCTTTTGGGGACTTTATCATTGAACACTACTTTTGTTCTGTTCATCTTTTCGTATTTTCATATATGTTAGATAATACTGTAATAGGGCGTTAGTTGCCGAGATCACAGTTATCTCCTTTTGCAGTACGAAATATGAAACTCGGAAAACCTCCAGATAAGGATGGCATAACGACAGATTTTCTAGAAGATGCAGGAGTGATATTGCACAAAGGACTAGCCAGCTATTCATTCTCTAAATTCTGATTCCAACCCGTAAATTTGTTAAATAAAACGGCCCTCTACTAGAACAAATAGAATAGATATCAACTCTTACTAAGTTTAAAACTTATAGTAAAAAGGGGGTGGCTGATCTTTAAATTGTTCTGACGGGGGCAGGATCTCTCTACTACCTGGCATGTCTGCAGGTGGCAGATCGGGAAGGCCTCATCGATATGTGAGGTACCGTCCCAAGACGGCGTGGACCATAGAGATCCCCTGTAAATATATAGCGAATAAGGTGGCACCAATCTGAATGCTTACCAGAAAATGCTGGCAACAGTTTAGCTAAATTAGCCACAACGTTCCCAAAACAATATGGCAGCACAATCATATAAATATCGTACCGTTCCTGTTGGGTCATCGCCTAACAAAGATCCAATCGCATTGCTTCATGTGACTTTGGGCAACGTGCCCTCGAATGCGAGCCGGCACTGTCCAAGCAAGACAAAGTATTGGACATTATACAAAGTCAATAATAATGAATATTAAATTAATAAATATTTTGTAATTTTACCCCATTACATACTTTTCATCCATCTGCAATTATTTTGGGGATTTTTTCACTGGTGTGGTCGGCCATTTTAACAGCATAACACAGAAAATCGCCAAAAATTAAGTTTTATTGATTCCATTGAGTGGATCTTAATTTTGCTGAATAATAACACAGGTCTGCAAAATTAAAATCATAAAAATTGTTTCAATTCTGAGTAGTGACTTTTTTCAGCACTTATGAACACAATAAATAAAATACATTTAAAATGTTTCAATCACATCACATTGCCTCACACGCAGAAGGTCCGAGCGAAGAGTGGAAAACCCTTCATTAGGACAAATTTCCATATGTACTAATTGAGTACTCTCTAAGCTGTGTGGTGGAGGTATCCCTTCGGTGGACTTGCATCCTGCAAAGGGAGTGGTCATAAAAAACTTGTAAGTATAAAGTCCTGGTATCGACCAGGCCTGAAACTTGCAAGGAACAATAAGCTGACGCATGCAACAGAAACCGGGTCTTCGTCACCGGGTGTATACTCCATTGGGAGTTGTCTCTAAGAGACGGGACGCTTTACTTGATAGCAGATGTTCTACCGAGTCATTTCTCATAATCTACAAAGGCCAAACAAAGTGGTTTCTTGTATTATAATGACCTTTCTATTAGTTAATTTAATGCGTGTAGGTGATCTATTGTTGGGTAGCTGCTTCTGAAGCCTGCCTGCTCACATAGTTGATTCTCATCTAGAGTGCCTGTTAGTCTGTGAGTATTTTTGTGAATACTTTATATATGTATGGTAATAATGTAATAGGGCGGTAGTTGCAGAGATCGCGGTTATCTCCTTTCTTGTGGAGTAGTGATATCCCAGACAACAGAAGATGATGTAGTTTGCATTACGAATTATGAAACCTGGAAAAGCTCCAGGCGAGGACGGTATATTAGTGTATTAATGTGGAAGGAGAGACTTTGTTGTTTGGCCCTGAAAAGGGCCGTTATGTATTAATAGACCACAGTGTAGAAGGTGAGATTTTAGTCCGGAGAAGGACTGTTGTATTGAGGATCACGTAGGCACACGTGTTGCTGCTTGAAAATCAGTTTTGGGATTGTCCGGCATTTGTTGATGGAGTCGTTGGCACGTAGCAAGTCACGTGACGCAAATGGGTCGTGTTGGTTGGTCGATCATTTCCAGGAGCGACTGGGAAGAAAGGCTTACGCCGCCATGTTGGTTTTGGCGCAGAAATACAAAAAAAACACGCGAGTCGTGTCGGAAAGAAAGCAAACAACGGCGTATATTTGTAGATAACCTATGAAAGATTCGTTTAATAAAAAAGTGAGATACAGAGATGTGATGTCCTGCCATGCTGCGCAAGGGAGCAAATACCACGAGTTACCTCCCTTGCCACAAACCCCTAAAACGTGAGTCCCCGGTCATGCGCGAGGCAGACCGGGGGGAAAATAAGGAGACGTTCGAAAGCGAGAAGACAGGCAGTTCTTTTCGCTGACGGCGGTCAGTCAACATCACATTCGCCTTTGTCCTTTGTTCCCTTTTGCTTCATCCTTTTCCCTTTCAGTGAGAATCCCACTAGCTGGGAGGCGGCTGGAAGACACTACAAGAGACATGTTGTTTAAAGGAAAAAAGGCCGAACATAAAGAATGGGAAAAAAAGCATGTGTGTTGAAACGATCCTGGAGAGAGAAGAGTTAAGCTTACGAAAGAATGAAGAAATACGTATGCACTAGTTTATAGAGACGGAAGTCTGAGTCCTAGGCGACTAAGGAAAGCTAACTGAGAGGTTGACGGTTGAGGCGAGAAATGTGTTTGATTTCTATCGCGCGGTTGAGAGAACACAACTTGCTCTCGTCGTATGTGACGAACAAAATACAAGAGAAATTTAGCTTACGGAGTGGAAAGGAAGCTAGACGAGAGGTTTGTCTTAGAAGATAGCCAAGCCATCAATTGAGGCGAAGTGAAGCAGACATGTAAAGTCTTCGCCGAAGAGGGTAACTGGAGACAAAGAGGTTGCTAGCCAGAAGAAGAAATGTGGTCGCCGAAAGGGGAATAGTGAGAAACTGGTACAAAGAAGTTAGATGAAAGAAAGGTTTAACGTGTGTAAGCTTAGCAAATGGACCTGTCGACGGGAGGGGTCGCCGAAAAGTGAGGTTTTATTTATTTTATTATAACAATAATATTTGGCGCAAAAGCTGATTGGGGGTGGTGGTCGTTCTTTGGCAAACTTTCGGCAGAACAAGCTCAACGTTCAAGAACAAGAAAATCGGAATAGTATTAAAAAGAAGGATCTACAACCGATCCGTCCTCGCGATAGTCACCTATACTGCTGAAACATGGAAACTAACCAAAAGATTGGCTCTCAAACTAAGAACTATGCAATGTGTACTGGAGAGAATCATGCTCACCATCACACGGAGAGATCACAAGACAGCACAGTATATTAGAAAAAGAACATATCATAGAAACCACTAGGAAACTTAAATGGTCATGTTGCAAGAATGTTAGACAACCGCTGGACATCATGACTCACAATGTGGATACCCATAGATCATATGCGAAATTGTGACCGGCAAAAAATAAGATGACGTGATGAACTAGACAAGTTCAGAAAGTACTCACTCTGTGACGCCCACGATCGAAAGGTTTAGCGAATCTTGGGGAAAATCTATATCTATCGACGGACGTTAAAAGGCTGATGATGATGATGATGATGATGATAGCAAATAATAAATTTCAGTAGATCTATATAATATTGTTCTAAATTACTTCATATGAAAATATTTTGTCAGTGTAATTTTTCAAACACACATAAAAAAACTCCATATATTCCATTACTTATATATAATTTTTTGTCAAACTACATGACAAAGTCAGGAGTTGACTTTGTTTTCATACCGTAACAAAAACAATCCTCAGCAAAATTAGGGGTGTAAACCGATATACAAAATCCCCGTTCCCTACCATGATTTGAATTTACGACCAAGTTATCAGTAGCCGGCTGTCTTACTGACTGAGCTAAATTGAGAAGTCTTAGATATTAACAAAAATTATCATACAGTTATGCATGGGCTTAATAAATATAGAAAAAATATTTTTATAATTTTGTATGTATTATATATTCAATACAAAAGTTTCAGTAATCATCTTTAGTCGGAATAGAAGCAAGAACTGAGTTATTTTTTTAATGCTTTTTCGCCACAAAGTTTTTTGAGTTGGCAACACTGCCTGGACACCAAAAAATCGAATATTCATTGGTTTTTGATAAACATTTCCGATATTTACATAATAAAGGAGTTTCCATTCGAAACATTTTTTTATGTGATAAAACCCCCCCTTAATTCATTTGATGATTTTTAAAATTTATAACTGTTAAATAATAATTTTTGCACATATATAAACATACCTCCATGGCAAACTAAATTCTGTTTACATTTTTGAAAAAGCAGCTCCTGGGTCTCGACACTAGAGCATTATTTAGGAATTTAAAAAAAATGAAAAATGAAGTATAATATAGCTCTTTTTGGCAAGTTTTCATGTTTATTTGCTAACTCATATTTTATGGCTATTTTCAGTAAGAAGAAAAAAATATTAACATTAAAAACATTTTTATAGAGATCTTTTTTTATTTTTTCGATTAATTGTCTATTTAAAAAATCTTTTCTTATTCTTTCACTTACTGTTACAGATCGAATATGTTCTTTTAACGAACAAGAGGTAAAATATTAAATTAAATAACTTTTTAAAAAGTTACTGCTCCGGGTAGTTTTTCATATACTTTTTTTTGTTATTTTAATTGGAGAATATTTTTTTAACGGATGGCCGTAAACTAAGAATTCTTGCAAATTAAGTGTCTTAAAGAAACTGACTCGATCCTATTTTTTTCCTTATCTTTCAACGCTTAAATCCACATACATGTCGTCTACTATTGTTGACATGGCCTGTTGATCACTGATCGATATCCGATCATACCAGCCCCTACTGTTGAAAAGGGCTATCTTTCATTGTTTTTTTTATGCAGCATGTGACGATTTTTACCACATTTCAGTACCGATGAAACTAACCTTTGCAAATAAAATTATATCCATTGTGAGTGTAAATTATTTTTAGTAGATTTTTGAATTACAGAATCTTTTTAAATTTTAAGACATTTCAACAAAATGGCGTCAAAATAATTTGGACTTTCCTCTTTCTAACAAGAACAAGAACAAGAAAACACATGTACAAATTTAAATTTCTTTTTAATTACATTAGGGTGTCGAAGATTTTAAAGTTCTGCCTAATAATATGAGGACAACTTATGCAAAGACCTATAATTGAAAACTAAAACACGTGTTTTTTAAGAAAATGTTACGTGTTGGAGAAAATGGTTCTCTTTTGTATATTCAGCATCCCAAAATCATCTAAAAATCATCTGAAATAATGAAAACAATTTTTTCGCTATATCAGTTATGTGTAATGAAAAGAAAAGATTTCAGATTTTCCTTCATAGTTTATATTGATTATCTCCCTTGACTTTTGCTCTTTAGAACACTTTTTGTATCGATCGCAAACGACGGCTGTTGAAATTTAATTCAAGAAAAGAAAACATTTTGGTTTATTTAAAATTTAACAGTTTTTTCCCCTTTTCTCTAATGTTGCATTGCCCTAATCTATAAGGAAAAGAAATCAGACGAAAGAGAACAGAAAGAAGTAAGTATAACGTTCCCTTTAATTTCTTTGTTTAAAAAGACCTTTTTTTTACTCGCGAAGAAGAATTAAGATGAAATATTTTTATATATGCGAAAATATTTCATGAGAAATTAAGCGAATCCTTTTG
>VCCN01001235.1:315226-326251 GCA_006491835.1 Architeuthis dux
TAGGGCTGCATCTAACAATTCTTTTCATTATTAATTAATCTGTTCATCACCTTCTTGATTAATCGTTTATAAAATGTGTTCTACATGTTTTATAAAATGTCAGAAAATGGTGAAAATTGTTGATCACTGTTTTTTTCCAAAGTCCAAGAATAAGTCCTCAAATGTTTTGTTTTGTCCACAACACAAAGATATTCAGTTTACTGTCATAGAGGGCTATATTGGCGATTAATTTAATAGTTAACTAATCAATTAATTATTGCAGCTCTACAGTTACAGATAACTTTTGATTTTGATTTAAAACCAATTGATTTGAATGGAGCAAAACAAATATTATTTATTTCCTCAACATTTTAATGGTGTTTTTATTATGCTACTAACGACTATAGATGATAATAACAAAGTAAAAAACCCAATTTATTTGACTTTGGGATGGTTTGCATGTCCTTCGGGATGGTAAAATTGTTTTTCAGGATGGTGCGGAAAAAAGTTAGTCTGTAGTCCTGGAACATAACTAGACAAATAAAATTATTTTATGAATTTTATCCTTTAATTGTGCTTTCTATATAAATACAACATTTTTTCAAGAAAAGATGTATCAAAAGAACAAATTTATTCCTTTTGTTCCTATTTGATTTAAATATATGGATGATTCCATACCAAATCGCCTAATAATTATTAGTCCCCATCTCAGAGAAAATTCAACCCTGAAAATTTTCAGCTTGATTGAACAAATGGTTCAGAAGTTATTACAAATTGAAATTTACATGTCGCAAGACGCTATGATATTGAAGAAGGTATCTAACTGAAATTTGGTACTCCTGTAGGAAAAACTACCCAAATAAGCCATTTCTGGCTTCATTTTTACCTCTATTCTATATGGTCTATGAGTTATGGATCCTTCAAAATGTGGGGAAACAGCTTTTATGGGGCGATTGCTAAATGTTTGGCCGTTCGTTGAAACAAAGCTATGGGTGTTAAAATAAAGATTTCACTAGATTACATTCATTTGATGTATTGCTGTGTGTAAAACATTGAAACATAGAGTTTAAAAGCATTAAATACTTTTCTGATGATCAAAACATAGGACCATTACAGTAAAAACCAAAATTGTGCTTTTGGAAAGCATGAAAAGTAATGTAATCAGTTGAAAAAAATGGTTCAAATTTTGCTGAATTATAGTTCAATCTATCCTCTTTCGTTACTAAAAATTTCAAAAGTCCCACTCTGAGAATTATTTTCAGAAGATTTCCAACCGAGTATCTATAAATGAATTAAAGCATTATAGCCCTTGAAATCTCAACAGGTGACACCTTTTTCTAGAGACAAATCAACTCAGAAAATTTCAGCTTAATTGAACAGATGGTTCAGAAGTTATTACAAATTGAAACATGCTTTTCCCAAAGTCGGCCCTACATAACTTTGGTACCCCAGTAGTTTCCCACCCAATCATTTAACTACTATTCTATGTGGTTTGGAAGTTATAGGTCCTTCAAAATGGGTGAAAATGGCTTTTTAGGTGGGGGCAGGGGGGTCTGCTAATTTTTTGGCCAGACGCTGAAAGCAAATTGATGGTGGTAGAATAAAAATTCCACTGGATTATTTTCATTTGATGTATTGCCTTGTGTAAAACATACTTTTCTGTTGATCAAGACATCAGTTAAAACACAAAATGTTACATGCTCTTTGAAAGCATGAAAAGTAACATAGACCATGTGGAAAAATGGTTCAAAATTTGCTGAATTCAAATCTATCGTATTTCAATACTAAAAATTTGAACATGTATACTCATAGTTTACTCATCCAAACTTGCAGAAACAGTACACAGTGCGACAGTGGCTAAATTATTCTTTCAATTTTCAACTAGCCACCATTCTACAATAAGAACTTCTAGTGGACTGGAAATTTGTTCACACGGTCAACTTTCCATGTAGATTTTGGAAATGTTATGAGCTTAGTCCTAGAAAATATAATATTTTCAGAAAAAAGATGTCAAAGTGGGCTCCAAATTTCATTGATATTTCCGGGAAGCTATTTTTAAGTAAACATAACTCAGAACCATACACAAGGCAATACATCAAATAAAAATAATCCAGTTGAATTTTTATTTTAACAGACTTAGTTTATTTTCTGTGGCTGGATAAGTGTAGACCATTTGCAAGTGATATATCATTTGTACATTCTAACTGAAGAATTTTGTGTTGCAAATGACTAACTGTATCTTTTCAATAGAAATAAGCAGTTAAATGTGGAGTCTTTATTTAACAGTTTACTTTAGCTTGCTTCTCTGAATAATTCTTGGTTATCTTCATAGAAGGAATTTCATTAAATTGATAAAATTAGCATTGATAAGAGTTTTTTTTTTTTATTTCTCCCCAGTGTTATCTTTCAGAAAATAGTTTAATAACAATGCAGAACAACAGAAAAACTTAGCAGTGATCAAGAATGAATCCATTGTATCAGGTTGGAACAAAATTAATGGCCGTTTTGAACCACAAATTTCAAAACTTCATAACTCTGCTCAAATAGAATTTTATCAGTCAGAGTAAGCACTGTTAGAATCGACACAATGTTGACAAAGATCTGGCTGTGAATTTATTTCATGACAATAAAAACTGAGGTCACTGGTGTTGATAAAATGTGAGGCAGTACCCATCAGTTTCTTTAGTGTTTTGTGATGGGGTCTTGTGTTATCCCACAGCTGGATGGGTCCCTTTTCACCACTGCTGGCCAAAACTTTTGATGCATCAATTCCAAATCACAAAACAGAACTCCCTGTGATGGTCTGACCAGGTTGTAATGAATTAGCTCATTACAGCACCACAATGGTCAGGAGGATCTTTTGAGGGTGAAGATTTGGTTTTGTTAAGGTTGAAGGGGGAACACGTTTGTCAAGCCAAAGAAAGCCCCATTTCCGATTATCACATAGAAACCACTTTTCATCAACGGTAAGCACACGATCAAGAAAAGGGTCATTTTTTAAACAAACAAGAAAATTGCAGCAAGTTGTTGATCATCGGTCAAATTATGGGGTACCCAGTTCTCCATTTTTCCACTTTGTCGGTTTGTGCCAGATGTCTTCCGAATGTTGTATGGGCTAACTACCTCCAGCTTTGCTCCCAACACCTGAGTGCTTGTTTCTGGATGAGACTCCACAGCTGCCCTCAATTCATAATTGACCAGTGACATCTTTCTACCACAATAAGGCTCATCTTTGGAATGAACTACACAGTCTGCTCTGAAGCTGACTCCAACGCCCTAGCTCTGTTGATGTTGAGTGCAAATGACTTTTGTCGTGAAATGGCCAAGTTTGAACTCATGGGGCATAATGACAGGAAAATTGTGTTTATTCTCTTTGCTTCAATAACCTAGAGAAAGAAAAGAAATATACCTAATAATAAAATTCAAACAACACTCAAATGAGACGATGCAGTCCTTTAAATTTATATAAAGATGTTTGCATAAACAGAAGGGAATAATCGCCCTTATGCAATGCAAAAACGGTCATTTATTTTGTTCCAACCTAATTTACAAAAGAAAGTATCATTATGATGCAGTTTGAAAATATTTTGTTAAATGAACAAATGTTTTTCATGTTCTACACGTTTTCTTTCAGCAAAATAGTTTTCAAACCTTTCCCTACTTATGTAAACATCAACACATTAAAAATTCAACATTTTATCTTGAATGTGTGGGGGGTCAGGGGGCAGAACCCTCGTGAAATTCCAATTTCGCAAATACCTTTCTTCCCCCTCTCCCAAATCTCACACCCTGTTACTGTACTGTGTGGTCGCATGTACTGTACTTATAAAGACAGACAAAATGTGATAATATAATATATTGGAAGTGTAATAAATATTATAAAACAAATACAAATCATGAATACCTACTTGTGAGGATGAAATTGATGTCTGTGACATCACTGATAATTTATTTTGTGTTGATGTCAACATTAGACTTTTACATATGACAATTGTTTAACCAGTTTGGGAACCACTGAGTTCATAGAAAATATTGCGAAATTGAAACCTGCAAAATCTGAGGGACTACTGTATTACACTTTTTCTGTAAGTTATTCTTCCTATATTTCATTCAGTTTGTTTTTTAAGATTATAAAAGGTTTGACACAAGTTACACTTGTTTTGTTGGTTAAATGTTAAAGGGTAAACAATTTACTGATATATTTTATGAATAATGGTGTATCCTTTTGTTTCTGATAATTAAAACTGGAGCAAAGGTAAAAATTTCTGTGTTTAAATTATATTCCATTTAATTGTTTATTGAACAGTAATATGGAATGTGATTTGTTACGATTTTGTGATTGAAAATAATGTATGAGTCTCCTGTTTTATTTAATAATACTCCTTCTTAATTCACAGATATCAATTGTTGCGGAAAACAAGCATTTTCTAATTTGACAAGACAAATGCAAAAACCTGCCGAAGTGAAAACATTCTTACAAAGTGTCTGAATCTGCATTTTGACAGCTAGTTCTGGATTAAAATTGGATGCAAGTACACAATGTACAAACCTTATGCTTGCAAAGTCTGTACATCATCATTTTACAGAATTCACATTTAAAAGTACACATGGAAACACACACTGGAGAGAATTCCTACACTTGTCATATGTGCAAATCAGCATTTTCACACAGTTCAAAATTGAAAACACATATGCACATACACACAGGGGAGGAACATTTTACACCCAGGGATGGAACAGCATTTGCACAAAGTTCCAACTTAAAAATACACACGGGCGAGAAACCATTTTCTTGTCAAGTGTGTGGGACGGCATTTTCACAGAATTCCTCTTTGAAAAGTCACATGCGAACACACACAGGAGAGAAACCGTTTTCTTGTCAAGTGTGTGGATTAGCATTTTCAGTGAGTTCAAATTTGATAACACACATACGAACACACACAGGAGAGAAACCATTTTCTTGTCATGTCTGTGGAACAAAATTTTCACAAAGTTCCCATTTAAAAAGACACATGCTAACACACACGGGAGAGAAACCGTTTTCTTGTCAAGAGTGCAGTTCAGCATTTTCAAGGAGTTCACATTTGAAAATACACATGCATGTACACTCGGGAGAGAAACCATTTTCTTGTCAAGTGTGTGGTTCTGCATTTTCAAGTAGTTCCAGTTTGAAAACACACATGCAAACACACACGGGAGAGGAACCATTTTCTTGTGAAGTGTGTGCATCAGTATTTTCACGGAATTCCTCTTTGAAAACACACATGCGAACACACACAGGTGAGAAACCATTTTCTTGTCATATCTGTGGAACAAAATTTTCAGTGAGTTCCCATTTAAAAGTACACATGCTAACACACACGGGAGAGAAACCGTTTTCTTGTCAAGTGTGTGGTTCTGCATTTTCACAGAATTCCTCTTTGAAAAGTCACATGCGAACACACACGGGAGAGAAACCATTTTCTTGTGAAGTGTGCAGTTCAGCATTTTCATGGAGTTCCACTTTGAAAACACACATGCGAACACACACAGGAGAGAAATCATTTTCTTGTGAAGTGTGCAGTTCAGCATTTTCAAGGAGTTCCACTTTGAAAATACACATGCGAACACACACGGGAGAGAAACCATTTTCTTGTCATGTCTGTGGAACAACATTTTCACAAAGTTGCCATTTAAAAACACACATGCTAACACACATTGGAGATAAAACATTGTAAAGTATGTGGATTGACTCAGAGTTTCAGTTCAAGGACGCCCTATACTTTTCAATTGTATGGATAAGTCGTTTCAAGGAGTTCAAATTTGAAATGACAAGTATGGACACACACTAAAGAGAGAACTTAATAAGTATGTAGATTGGCATTTTCATAGTGGCCAAATTCAAAAACACACCAGTGAGAAACCATTTACTATTATAGTGTGTGTGAATATTTTCAAAGGTTTCATGTTTTTGTGCAATCACAAAGTGTCTGCACTAAAAAACAATACTTGGAATCATACAAGAGAGGATTCATAATTCTCTGAACGTGTTGTTCATCTTTAACAACATACATGGAAATGCATGTTACTGCAAATGTTATTCTTTATTTTCATGCACATCAACAAAAAATATGAACTTCATGTAGAAAAAAGGATTATATTTGAAGTATGTGATTTTGACATTATGGTCATTATGACCAATTTTGTTGCTTTTTGGCCAGAAATTCAGAATAAAGAAGTCTGGGTTGCAAGTTCAAGTTTCAGTCAAATCTAGTTTGTTTATTTCCAATTTCAGCAATTTAATGTAATGACTAAAAAATGTTTTGATTAAAGGAAATTTAATTGTGAAATTACATTGTTCTAAATTATGAAAAGTTAAATCTTATAATATCAAAGCCATTTTCCTTGTTTGTTGGTTGGTTTTCTGTCACACTCAACCAAGAGGAAGGGTGTACTGTGAACACAAAATTGGCTGCTGCTTGTAAGCAAGGTGCAACAGTATATTTTTTTGCTGATGAGAGGAAGGGGGTAAAGCAACTGTGTTTGGATCTACATTACTAGTAGTAGCATTCAAATCAATTCCACCATATATAAGCACCTTCTATTTTTCTCATATTAAAAAAGAAAAGAATTGTATGCATTTTCTTCAATAAATAGAATATTTGCTGGCCAAGGTTTCATTTTTGTTTGTTTGCTGACTGATAAGATATCCATTGTCACTTCCGTGGAAATAAGGCACAATGCTTTATTTCTGTTATGTGTTTTTCAAGTGAAGGTTCTTAAACATTCATATGTTATTGTAACCAAAAGTAGATACAAAAATATTATTCCTTTTCACAGAAATCTGGTATGAATGCGTACTGGAGAGAAAGCATATACTTTGAAGTATGTGGATCTTCCATTTAACAAAAGCCACTTTTAATGTGAAATAGAATAACGTAAAAATGTCTATTTGAAACAGGAGGACAACAGGGCATAGTCTCTTTAAATTGCAAGGCACTAAGTCTCACAGTGTCTATCAGAGGGAACTTCTCCCAGCACGATACCAGAAAATGAAAACCTCTTGACAATAGAGAAGTCAAAAATGAGCTGTTTTCTTTCAAATCACAATTATTCATGATGCTCTCTAACCGCAGTCAAAAGTTGCAACAAATATTGAAGAAGGTGTTCATGATTTGGAATCCGTTCACCGTTGCAAATTTAACATAGTCTTCACCTCTTTTGTTTCTTATTTTGTATTTGGAATTGTCGTTAACTTATCCAACTTGAGCATTGAAGTCTTCCATTATTATATTGGAATGTGGAGTTCAAGTCTTCATTTGCTGAGAACTTTCACGAACTGAATGAAGGAAGCAAAAAAGTAGGTCTCCAATCTAAGAACCATGCAACATGCACAATAAAGGATCACAAGAGATCATATGTGAAATTGTGGCCAGTGGAAAATAAGATGGCGTTATGATTTAGACAGGTTCAGGAAATACTGGTATGTTTTTTCAGAAATTTGGTATTATCCAAATCTTTACCCCAACTTCTACTTTAAAAACATTTTCATAACGGTGACACGAAAAGCCTAGATAACAAACCTCACAAGGGAAGTAATAAAATACTATGCTGGATGGAATGTAACAGTCCAGTTTACCATTGTAAATAGAACCCCACTCTTAAAAGCTTAAAAAATTAATTTTCCCAAAACTAACAAGTTTCCCGAAGTAAAGGGTCTTATAGATTATTATACTTACAAATTTTTTCACAAATAATTTAATATTTAATATTCAACTTGTCTAAATCTTTACCATGTTACGCTTAATTTGTGTGTCTCAGAATGCGCAAATTATTTATGCCGTTTCCCCTCCCCCTGCTTTTCGAAAGTTCACTGTACTCCACTATTTTGCTTTTACGAAAAAAGACTTTCAGCATTAGTTTTGCAATAAGCTGTCATAAAGGCTGCGAGCACACTCTTCCTCTGTCTCTCCTAACCCACAGTCTTCTATATCTCCTATCACCGAGACCTCTGACAACTCTTACTAACATACCAACTCCACCATTTTCTGGGTCTGGGAATGCTCAAAAAAATTTCCCATATAAATTAATGGTAATTTCTATTTTGCTTTACGCCATTTCAGCTTACGAAAGAAACACTCTAATTTCAGATGTAAACCTGTAAATGCTTTTACTAAAATAAAAAGGAAGGAGAGGAACATGGAGAGAGAGGGGGGAGGGGAGACAAGAACGAATAATAAAGAATCCTTAGTCAAGAAATAAAAGGACAAATGAGAGAGAGAGAGATGGGGGGCGTAGAGGAAGAAAAGAAGGAAGTTCTCTTTGGGTGTGAGGAGGAGTGGAAAGGCCAGAGGATTAAATGTAAATAGAAAAACCAGATCAACTGAAAGAGTTGGAGGAAGAAGGAAAATCACAAGGAAAGAAGAGAAAAAGACACAAAAAATAAATCGAAGACTCACACAGATACACTCTCTCTCTCTCTCTAAGGAAAGAGAAAGAAGGATCTTGTGTCTTTATAAAGAACCGTAATTTACCTCTGCCAAGGAAGCTCAGTTAATTATGGCACAATTTCCAAGTGTTGAAGAATGCCTACTTTGAAAATCAGCATTTAAAATCCTGGCTTTTATCTAGGCTCAAACACTGACCCCTGGCATTTGTTGGAAACACTCAACAAGGGAGGCCCTAATATTGACTTAACAAACACTAGAGTGGGACACACAGTGAGGATCAAATTCACTACAGTAGTAATGGCTTGCATGACTTAACTAGCAGGCTATCCCCTGCTGCACGATTAGTCTGACTTCCTTTTGGATGACTGCAAAGACAAAAAAAAAATTAATTTTATTATTTTAGCATTTGTAAATTTTAAGTGTTAAAAATTGTTGTTTCTTGTTTTTATTGAACAAAACAAATAAAAAATAGGCAATCTTTTGTTTTATGTCGCTAAAATGGCCGACCACGTTGACTCGGGGAAACAATTGCCAAAACATAATTACGGATGAATGGAAAGCATAACTTCAAGAAAAAAGAAGTGTGCAAATATTCCCAGCACCCTCTTATTTGTTTTTCACTGGAAACATTTGCTCACACCTAATAATATTGTTAGCAAATTTATGAATTTCATTTTTTTAGATTATACACTATTATCTGCAGTAAAACATGATACATAATAAGTTTTTAAAAAATATTAATAAATAATAATAAAATAATGATATAGATAAATAATAATTAATAGTAATATAAGTCAATAATCATCATCAGCCATTACAAGTCCACTGCTGGACAAAGGCCTTTCACATCTCCTTCCATGACGATCTTGATTGTGCTAACCCCTACCTTACCGGCAAACTTTTCTATCTCATCCCTCCATTTTGTGTCTGGTCGTTTCCTACTGCATTTACTGTGTCCCATGGGCACCAATCGGTTAGTCTTTGGTTCCATCTATTTGTATATCTTTCACTCTATTTCTCCTCTGATTCATGTTGATATTTTTCTATCTCTAAGAGTTATCTCTAACATTGCTCTTTCCATGGCTCTCTGTGCGATTTTAAGCTGGTTCTCAGTTCGTTTTGTCAATTTCTATATTTTGCATCCTTAAGTTATAGCTGGTATTATGCATCCATTGTATACTTTACGCTTTAAGCACATTGGCAAGGTGCTCTTCAATATGTCTCTGTTCATGCCGAATCCTTTCCAACCTATCGTTATGCGTCGTTTTATTTCGCTTTCATGGTCTTTCTCGAACTTGATTACTTGTCCTAGATAGATGTATTTATCAACATCTGCTAAAGCTTCGCCCTCTATCTTTATGATCCTTTTGGGGACTTTATCATTGAACACTACTTTTGTTCTGTTCATCTTTTCGTATTTTTGTGAATACTTTATATTTGTTAGATAATAGTATAATAGGGCGGTAGTTGCCGAGATCACAGTTATCTCCTTTTGCAGTAGGAAATATGAAACTCGGAAAACCTCCAGGCAAGGATGGCATAACGACAGATTTTCTAGAAGATGCAGGAGTGATATTGCACAAAGGACTAGCCAGCTATTCATTCTCTAAATTCTGATTCCAACCCTAAATTTGTTAAATAAAACGGTCCTCTACTAGAACAAATAGAATAGATATCGACTCTTACTAAGTTTAAAACTTATAGTAAAAAGGGGGTGGCTGATCTTTAAATTGTTCTGACGGTGGGGGGGATCTCTCTACTATCTGACATGTCCGTGGTGGCAGATCGGGAAGGCCTCATTGATATGTGAGGTACCGTCCCAAGACGGCGTGGACAATAGAGACCCCCTGTAAATATATAGTGAATAAGGTGGCACCAATCTGAATGCTTACCAGAAAATGCTGGCAACAGTGAAGCTAAATTATCCACAACGTTCCCAAAACAATATGACAGGACAATCATATAAATATCGTACCGTTCCTGTTGGGTCATCGCCTAACAAAGGTCCAATCGCATTGCTTCATGTGACTTTGGGCAATGTGCCCTCGAATGCGAGTCGGCACTGTCCAAGCAAGACAAGGTCTCGGACATTATACAAAGTCAATAATAATGAATATTAAATTAATAAATATACTTTTCATCCATCTGCAATTATTTGGGGGGATTTTTTCACTGGTGTGGTCGGCCATTTTAACATCATAAAACAGAAGATCGCCAAAAATTAAATTATTATTGATTCCATTGAGTGGATATTAATTTTGCTGAATAATAACACAGGTCTGCAAAATTAAAGTCATAAAAATTGTTTCAATTCTGAGTAGTGACTTTTTTCAGCACTTATGAACACAATAAATAAAATACATTTAAAATGTTTCGATCATATCACATTCTCTCACACGCAGAAGGTCCGAGCGAAGAAGTGTGGAAAACCCTTCATTAGGACAAATTTCCATGTGTACTAATTGAGTACTCTCTAAGCTGTGTGGTTGGGGTGGAGGTATCCCTTAGGTGGACTTGCATCCTGCCAAGGGAGTGGTCATAAAAAAAGTTGTAAATATGAAGTCCTGGTATCGAAACTTGAAAGGATCACTAAGCTGACGCGTGCAACAGAAACCGG
>VCCN01001235.1:333399-348699 GCA_006491835.1 Architeuthis dux
TCTTCCTATATTTCATTTAGTTTGTTTTTTAAGATTATAAAAGGTTTTACTGATATATTTTATCAATATATTTTGTCATATATTTTGTTTCTGATAATTAAAACTGAAGCAAAGGTAAAAATTCATGTGTTTAAATTATATTCCATTTAATTGTTTATTGAACAGTAATATGGAATAGTTGTTTATGACTGAACATGTATTATGTGATTTGTTGCTATTCATTGAAACAGGATTTTGTGATTGAAAATAATGTATGTGTCTCCTGTTTTATTTAATAATACTTCTTCTTAATTCACAGATATCAATTGTTGCGGAGAACAAGCATTTTCTAATTTGAAAAGACAAATGCAAAAACATGCCGAAGCAAAAACATTCTCACAAAATGTCTGAATCTGCATTTTGACAGCAGGTTCTGGATTAAAATTGGATGCAAATACACAAAATATACAAACCTTATGCTTGCAAAGTCTGTACATCATCATTTTACAGAATTCACATTTAAAAGTACATATGGAAACACACACTGGAGAGAATTTCCATACTTGTCAAGTGTGCAAATCAGCATTTTCACACAGTTCAAAATTGAAAACACATATGCACATACACACAGGGGAGGAACCTTTTACTTGTCATGTGTGTGGAACAGCATTTTCAGAAAGTTCAAAATACACATGCGAACACATATGGGCGAGAAACCATTTTCTTGTCAAGTGTGCAGTTCAGCATTTTCAGACAATTGTAATTTGAAAACTCACATGCGAACACACACGGGAGAGAAACCGTTTTCTTGTCAAGTGTGTGGTTCTGCATTTTCTCATAGTGGCTCTTTGAAAAGTCACATGCGAACACACACAGGAGAGAAACCATTTTCTTGTGAAGTGTGCAGTTCAGCATTTTCCAGGGATTCCCATTTGAAAACACACACGCAAACACACACGGGAGAGAAACCGTTTTCTTGTCAAGAGTGCAGTTCAGTATCAAGGAGTTCCCGTTTGAAAACACACATGCAAGTACACTCGGGAGCGAAACCATTTTCTTGTCAAGTGTGTGGTTCAGCATTTTCACAGAATTCCTCTTTGAAAAGTCACATGCGAACACACACGGGGGAGAAACCGTTTTCTTGTGAAGTGTGCAGTTTAGCATTTTCAAGGAGTTCCAGTTTGAAAACACACATGCGAACACACACGGGAGAGAAACCATTTCCTTGTGAAGTGTGTGGATCAGCATTTTCAGTGAGTTCACATTTGATAACACACATGCGAACACACCCGGGAGAGAAACCGTATTTTCATGGAATTCCACTTTGAAAAACCATGTGCGTACACACCTGGGAGAGAAACCATTTTCTTGTGAAGTGTGTGGATAAGCATTTTTGCATAGTTCTCGTGTGAAAAAACACATGCTAACACACATTGGAGATAAAATATTGTAAAGTATATGGATCGACTCAGAGTTTCAGTTTATGGAAACACACTCTGGAAGGATGCCTTATACATGTCAATTTTATGGATAAGCCTTTTCAATGAGTTCAAATTTGAAAAGACACGTACGGCCACACACTAAAGAGAGAACTTAATAAGTATGTGGATTGGTATTTTCATAGTGGCCAAAAATCGAAAACACACCATTTACTATTATAGTGTGTGAAATTTTTAAAAGGTTTCATGTTTAAAAAATATCATCTGCAACCGTGTTTTTCTGCAGTCACAAAATGTCTGCACTAAAAAACAATACTTGGAATCGTACAAGTGAGGATTCATAATTCTCTGAACGTGTTGTTCATCTTTAACACCATACATGGAAAAGCATGTTACTGCAAATGTTATTTATTTTCATGCACATCAACAAAAAATATGAACTTCATGTAGAAAAAAGGATTATATTTAAAGTATGTGATTTTGACATTATGGTTATTATGACCGATTTTCTTTCATTCTATTTTGTTCCTTTTTAGCCAGGAATTCAGAATAAAGAAGTCTGGGTTGCAAGTTCAAGTTTCAGTCAAATCTAGTTTGTTTATTTCCAATTTCAGCAATTTAATGTAATGACTAAAAAATGTTTTGATTAAATGAAATAAAATTGAAGTATTTTTAATTGTGAAATTACATTGTTCTAAATTATAATAATTTCAGGCAATAAATGAAAAGTTAAATCTTATAATATCAAAGCCATTTTCCTTGTTTGTCTATTGGTTGGTTTTCTGTCACACTCAAGCGAGAGGAAGGGTGTACTGTGAACACAAAATTGGCTGCAGCTTTTAAGCAAGGTGCAACAATGTATTTTTTGCTGATGAGAGGAAGCAACTGTGTTTGGATCTACATTACTAGAGTAGCATTCAAATCAATTCCACCATATATAAGCACCTGCTGTTTTTCTCATATTAAAAAAGAAAAGAATTGTATGAATAATGTTGAAGGTATGCATTTATTTTCAATAAATATGTTTATACTAAATAGAATATTTACTGGCCAAGGTTTCATTTTTGTTGACTGATAAGATATCCATTGTCTCTGCTGTGGCAATAAAAGCATAATTGTAATAAAGCCTTGTGCCTTATCTAGTGAAGGTTCATGAACATTCATGTAAAATATGTTGTTATTGTAACCAAAAGTAAATACAAATATATTCTTCCTTTTCACAGATATCTGGTATGAATGCACACTGGAGAGAAAGCATATACTTTGAAGTGTGTGGATCTTCAATTTAATGAAAGCCACTTTTAATGTGAAATATACACACTAGGGAGAAACTATGTTATTAACAGCATGAAGAAAAATGGCTCTTTAAAACAGGAGAACCGCAGGGTATACAGTCTCTTTAAAATGAGAGAACCGCAAGGCACAGTGTCTATCAAACAACACCACTTCGGAGGGAAATTCTCCCAGCACGATACTGGAAAACAAAAACTTCTTGACAATAGACAAGTCAAAATGAACCGTTTTCTCTCGAATCACAATTATTCATGACGCTTTCTGACTGCAGTCAAAATTGAAAATCTCCTCACTCATAATCAACTGCTTATATCACACTCTAAAATGATTTAAGTGGCTGCCTGAGCAGGAAGCCCGGATATTCCAACAGCCACACAATATATGTTTCACTGTGGTTGGGCAGAGGTCCCCAGTTCGATCTCATGGTTGGCACCATTGTTACATAGCATGAGTCTTTTAAAGACTATTGAAAAAAACTTTTTGTTTTTATGTGGATTTACATCTTTACTTCATCACTAGGAAACTAGCCCAACTATTCAATGAATGCCTCAAACAGTGTAATGTCCCAGAAGATTGGAACACCACAATCATCATGCTACTATGTAAGAAGGGGAACCCAAAAATCCAATTACAAACCAATTAGTCTTCTCAACTGTATGTACACATTTTTTTCATCAATCAAATAACCAAAACACTAGATGAAAACCAACCACAGAAACAGACTGGCAGAAGGGGTTACTTGACCATTGACCATCTCCATTCTTTGAATCAACTAAAAGAGAAAGCAGCAGAATACAGAATGCCACTCACTGTAGCATTTGTTGACTTCAAGGTGGTCTTTGACTCAGTGGGAACCCCCAAAGTCATTGATGCAATCATGCAACAAGGAGTAGACCCCGTATATGTCAGAGTTCTGCAACATATCTATCAACTTAGCAGTTCCTTTATCAGGCTACATAAAGACTCAGAGTAAGACAAGATGACAACAGCTTGTCTTGAAATGATCTTCCGAATTGATAGCAAATACCTAAGTAACCTTGGATTTGCTGACATTGTGAAGTTTCTCGGCAAAGAGGACAAACTCCAGATACTGTTAGATGAACTGAATGAAGAAAGCAAGAAAGTAGGTCTTCATATGAACTTCAGTAAAATCAATATCATGTGGGAGAAGGTTCTTGAAGAAGGTGTTCATGATTTTGAATCCTTTCGCCATTGCAAATTTAACAAAATCTTCATCCTCTTTTGTTTCTTATTTTGTATTCAAACTTGCCTATGGAATTTTCGTTAACTTGAGCATTGAAGTGTCTCATTATGATGTTGAAGTATTTTTTGGTATATTGGAATGTGGAGTTCAAGTCTTCACTTGCTGAGAACCTTCATGAACTCCAGATAAGGTTAGACGATCTGACTGAAGAAAGCAAAAAAGTAGGTCTTCACATGAACTGCAGTAAAAGCAATATCATGTGCAAACTAAGAACCATGCAACATGCACAATAAAGGATCACAAGAGGGACCACAGGACAGCACAGTTTACTAGAGTAAAAACAGGAGTCAGGGATATCATAAAAGGCCATGTTGCAAGAATGTCAGACAACTGCAGGACATTACCCACAATGTGGATCCCCAGAGATCATATGTGAAATTGTGTTCAGCAAAAAGTAAGATGGCGTGGTGATTTAAATAGGTTCAGGAAATACTGGCGCCATGCCACCCATGATCAAAATGTCAGGCGGATCTTGTGGGAAGATGTATGTTCAATGACATGTTAAAAGGCTGATGATGATAGAATTTCATGCAACACATTTGTACAGGCTGCAATAGGAACAAACGTACTTTATCAAAAGATTGTCCTTGAGATTTACGGAAGTACAACTTCAAAGTATTCGGTTACTTCCCTTCCCTTAGTTCCTTTCGGTTATTTCCTTATTTGTACAAAATCGGTTAGGGTTTAATGTTTTCAAAAATTTGGTATTATCCAAATCTTAACACCAACTTGTACTTTAAAAACCTTTTCATAACGGTGACACAAAAAGCCTAGATAACAACCCTCACAAGGAAAGTAATTGAATACTATGCCAGATGGAATGTAACAGTCCAGTTTAGCATTATAGTTACATTGTAAATAGAACCCTGCACTTAAAACTTTAAAAAATATATTTTCCCCAAACCAACAAAATTCTGGAGGTAAATACAGTCTTATAGAATGAAAGCACAAACAATTATTTGCAAAAAATTTTTTTTTTAATATTCAACTTGTCTAAATCCTAATCATGTTACGCTTAATTTTTGTGTTTGGGAAGGCTCGATATAAATTATTGGTAAATTTATACCATTATAACTGTGTGAAAGCTGTTTATAGACAGGGAGATAAAACATGTAGAAGGGAAATAACTGGGAGTAAATTACTTGGTGGAAATCGCACCACAGCCTACACCGTCCACGACTACACCAGAAAACCCTTAGCCAATCAGATGCAGCCCACGGCCTCAGGCAAAAATGCCGAAGAGACTCCAGGACTATGTCCTAAAATAAACACCATCCCTGCTGCGCCCAGGCAACACCGCGCTTGAGAAGCAACGCAGGCACAACAAACTGTCCATTCAATCCGAACCAATATACAGTCGTTCAGAAGACCGGCTGTATGGTGACAGCTGAGCGAGAGGACCACCAAGTCAAACGCAACTCCTCATTCTTCAAGCGTGTACAGACCAGCACCCTCCCGCATGAAGAAGAGGGGGAATTTGAAGACTACCATCGAAACACTGACTTCTGAGCAAGTCAGACTGCCATCGACACTGGCGACACCACATACTGCTTCAATGCTACAGACGACACCCCATACTGTTTCGCCGCCAAGACATCAACTCCAATCCAAGCAAAGACATTCCAGGGACACTACCACAGCCTACACCGTCCACGACTACACCAGAAAACCCCCAGCCCACGGCCTCAGGCAAAAATGCCGAAGAGACTCCAGGACTATGTCCTAAAATAAACGCGTCCCCCACAAAAACGTACCATGCACGTCAACCTACACAAAAAACAACACAGACATATTGCAAGCACACGAACACAACCCACAACATAAAAAGAAGGACCTCACATCCTCCTTACCGAGGAGGGAAGAGGTGTGATGTCGACCCAGGCGACGCATGGGAGTAAATACCTCGAGTTACCTCCCTTGCCACAACCCATAAGACGGAAGTGAGTTTACGGTCATGCGCCGGGAAAACCGGGGGGAAATAAAGAGAATCACGCGAAGTGAAGAGACAGTCTCTTCTCCGACCGTGATCAGTTATACATCAAATTTGTCTTCGTCCTTGTTCCTTTTGTTTCAACTTCATTTTCAGTGAGATTCTCACGAGCTGGAAGACATTACAGTCCCTGGTCAGTGGTAGTTGCAATAATAAGCATTTAAAAGATTTTTTTAAAAGTGACCCATTCCACCCCGGATTAGTTTTTCACCATATCTCAAATAGTTGTTTACTAAACTAAATGTCCATTACAGCATAGATAGTAAACAACATTAGCTACAAATTGATGTAATACATTTTGTTATACAGAAGTTTTTGGAAAGAAAATTTCACATGGCATGCCAACTGAGTTTTTGCTCAAACATCCAAAAATGAAACCCGTTTTTCAAAATTCCAATTGGGGGAGGAACTATGAACCCATCAAATTTCGACATTAATGGTGAACTACCCTATGTTTATAAGTTCATAAGACTGTTCCTAATTAAGACAGAACCAAGGGATTTGCACCATTTGATAGAGAATCCCAGCTCTACAATAGTACTTCGGTGCAGTTTTGTCTAGGATGTCCCTAAAAAGCTTATAGTCATTTTAAAATCACAATCTAGAAAAATGTTTTCTCATAAACTTCCCCCAGGTATCTTCTATCATATGTATCTATTACAGTTTTGTGGAACATTACCCATTAATCCTAATCTTCCCCCAAAGAAATGTAATTAAATGGCCATAATTAATACTTCATCAACTTAATTAAGTTTTATTTTATTTTGTTCAATAATATATATATATATACCATATTGAAACCAAAATGTTTGAAGCTGACAACGTTCGTTTCACTGTTTCGACAGTTTTTCAAGTCAGCAAATGAATGATTTTTTTCTTTTCTGATCTTGGGATCTCTTCCCTTTTCCAAACTTGACCTGATCATTCCTTTGTTGTTTATAGATGGGAATGACCAGGTCAATTTGGAAAAGGGAAGAGATCCCAAGATTAGAAAAGAAAAAAAAATCATTCATTTGCTGACTTGAAAAACTGTTGAAGCAGTGAAATTAACGTTGTCAGCTTCAAACATTTTGGTTTCAATATGGAATATTAGCTCCATAGGATAGTGTTAGTTATAAAACTAACTTTTTCATATGTCGAGCACTCATATTAAATATTTTCAACAACATATATCGGATTTCTTATTTATGACTTGTATTTGTTACAATACTACTACCACGACTATATATATATAGATGGCTCCCGGACTAACTCTTAAATTTGTCAAACTAGATGACTTTTTTAATACGCAATTTTCTTAAATTTCATTTTGTGTCAATAAACGATTACCATAGTTTGATTCTATTAAAAAATGTTTTATTAAAGATCAAGGTTTGTCAAAGAGTTTTATTTTTAGCTCCATATTAGACAGACGAATGAATGAAACATTAGACTAGTTTCTATCCTGTAACTATAAGAATATTAGTACACATTAATGTAGCGAACTTTGGGGCAGTGGTGTAGCAAGGGTTCTCATTGCCTGGGGCAATGATAGCATCCCGATGGCAGTTGTGCTACATCTTAGGGGAGGGCATACTTATTAATTAACAAGCCAGAGGAAATTTTGCGCCCCTTTACACCTGCACCTGAGGGCGACTGCCCCCTCTCAATCCCCATCTCCTATGTGTCTGATTTAGGGTGAACAATCCCTTTGTATTATGAATTCTATATATATCAAATCGCAACATAATGTCGATAAAACTCACAAAAGCCTACGTAAAGTTACTAAAATAGAAGAATATATCTCTAAAAAGGTGTAATTTAATCAGAAACCCTCTAAATAAGACTCTCTCTTTCCAGTCATGTCCGTCCGGTAATTAATTAGTCTAACTCGATTTAACTGCTTAAGATACATTTAGTCATTTGTTGTAACACTAAAAGAAATATACCACTTCTTTCTTTTTCCTTTTTCGTCTGATTTCTTTTCATTACGACAATGCAACATTAGAGAAAAAGGAAAAAATCTCCAATTTTAAATAAACTAAAATATCTTCTAAAGAGCGAAATCCAAGGGAGATTATTCATAGAAACTATGGAGAAAGATCTGTATTAATTGAACAAAACACATTTTAAAACGTTTGATGGTTTTATTGGGTCGATCTTAATTTTGCTGAAGGATAATGAAAACAAAGACTCAGATCAATTAGTTATCTCCCTTGACTTTGGCTATTAATCAATTATCTCCCTTGACTTTGGTTTATTAATCAATTATCTCCCTTGACTTTCCTTCTTAGGACAACGTTTTGCATAGATCGCAAACGACGGCTGTTTTTAAATTTAATTCAACCAGAAAACAATTAAAATTTAATTCAACCAGAAAACATTTTAGTTTATTTAAAATTTTACAGTTTCTCCATTTTTCTTTTAATGTTGCATTGCCCTAAGGGAAAGAAATCAGATGAAAGAGAACAGAAAGAAGTAAGTATAACGTTGTTCAATTTAATTTCTTTGTAACAGAAAAGACTTTTTTTACTCACGATTAAGAAGAATTAAGATGAAATAGTTTTAAATATGCGAAAATATTTTATCCTTTTTTTTTTAAATCTCAAAATTATCTGGAATTAAGAGAATCCTTTTTTGACTGAAAACTGATTTAATCATTTTTTAAAAATTTTATAATCGCCGTGAATTCCATTTTTGGGTAAACTATGCATTTCTAGGGGTCAAAAATAATTTTTTTGTGCTCTTCTACTTAACTATTCATAAAACGATAGAGTCTCAGCCGATTTACAAACAAATGAATAGTATAGTTTAAATCAAGCCTTCCCGGGGTGTGAGTCCCGTAAAAATTCAGGGGGTTGGGGTCGCGTCGCGAGTACAATTGAGAAATCTTTTATATTCTAGCTTTAGGATCATTATTCGTTGGTTATTGCAATTTTTCCTGTAAAAATAAAACTTTGTTTGTGATTCTACATTTAATAACAAATCCACAAATTTAATAATAACCGTGCCGAAAGTTTACGTCCGGTTAAAATAATGATACACCGTTTCCTATTTTAATTGCACGTGATTGTGGAACAGCCACAGCGACTCCCTCCCTCCGAATGATTTCAGATAACGGAAAAGTACCATTTTCTCAGGCTTGAATTTTCTATGAAAACCTTAAATGCTTTTTGGCTTGGTGTTTGTGCTGAATTTCCAATGTTGTCCGAATTAGCGATTGAAACCCTTCTACCATTTGTCACAACGTATTTGTGCGAATCAGTGGTTTCGGTGTTGACTGGAATTAAAACAAAAAATCGCTCCAGTAAGAACATTGAAATTGCCTTGAGACCAACATTAACAAGTATTAAACGAAGATTTGATTTGTTGTGCAAAAATAAACAAGCACATCCTTCTCACTAAAGGTATTTTTTCTGTTTGTAATAAATTTATATTTAAAAATTGAGAAATGCTAGTTTTTATTGTTTTTGTAAAAAAAAATGATGACGTTTGCAATGAATTCCGGCATTTTTAACGCTAATTTTGAATTTGATTTTTCTTCGGTGGAAACGTTGCTTTTGAGAGGATTTTTTTTCTATTCTTTTAAGAAAAGATTTTTTTGTATTATTCTTTTAAAACTCAATTTTTTCGTATATTTTATATTAACAATGTTGATTTTGAATTTGATTTTTTAAAACTCAGTAGCTGCTGCAGATTCTTATTTATTTGAATTCTTGAACAAAAAAATACCTAATTGTGTTAAAAGAAAATTTACTTTTAGTCTGTGTTGCCCATTTCGCGAGTGAAAAAAAATACAATTTAGTTCTCCTGAAAGAATAAATAATACATTGTTTAAGACTTTTCTTTGTATCCGGGGTGGCGTTTCCTCCGAAGAAAAATCTCGTAAGTAGTTTTCTAAAGTAGGAGATTTAGAAAGACCAGGGATGAGCAACTAAGTTAGTACCGGAATTAAAGAGTATGACTTATGAGGATAGGCTAAAAGTGTTAGGGTTAACATCATTAGAAAAATAGGACGTATCGGGGAGACTTAATAGAAATGTTTAAGAGTATGCATGGTTTAGAAGTAGTAATGTATGTTTTTACTAGAAGGGTGTACAAGGGACTGAGAGGCCACACATAGAAGTAGATTGAACCCCAGAAAATTCTTTTTTAGCAATATAGAAATTGTATACTTTCTTTCCCCACTAAAATAAAATGTTCTTAAAAGCAAACATTCGGTCACTGAAGATGCTAAATTCTGATGTCCCGGCACTTGAAATATGCTAAATTTAAAGAGGTTAAATTTCAATGTTTGTTAATTTTTAAACATATTTTAGTGGTCAAATATTGAAATTCAAAATATTTATTCGTCCAGGCACAAAAAAATAATAAATTTTAATATGAAACAAACTTTTAACATTCAACCACCTAAATATGTTAAAACATTTTTGTATTCGAGTGTTGAAATTTATTTCAACATTGAAAACTGTAAGATGCAAAATTCCAATATTCGGGCACTGAAAGATGCTAAATATTAACATTCAACCTCATAAATATGTTAAATTTTTACATTTGACCACAAAAATACATATTATTTCAACATTAAAAGCTGTTAGGGGCTCTCCTGGTATTGGAAATACTACATTTAAACATCTGGGCTCTCCTGGTATTGGAAATACTACATTTAAACATCTGGGCATCAATATCTGATCATTTTAAAACATATTTTAGTGACCAACCACTGGAATTTAGCATCCTTCTTTGCCCAGACATTAGAATTCAGCATTTTCCACTACCTGGGCATCGAATTTAGCATCTTTCAGTGCTCAGTCTTGGAATTTTGAATATTTTAGGACCCAGACAGACCCATAGAAACTCTGGGCAGGCTTGCATAACACTCAAATCTTAACCAAACTATCTTAAATATCATCATGGCTCTAGTTTAAAGTTAATGGTCCTATTCCACTTTGACCTTTCACCTGTGTTGATAGTTTAATGATCCCCCAACATAAAATGCATAGATTTTTATTGTATTTAATCCAAAAGTAATATTCTTTTCACAATTCATTTAAACATTCATTGGTACTGATACAATACTGGGGTCCAGCATAGCTTTTTTATTGTATTTAATCCAAGTAATATTTATTTTCGGACATACATGAAAAAATCCCTGAAGAAATTTTTAATTTTTAATTTTGTAACATTGTATATAGAGAAAAGGAACATTTTGATGCTGCAAGGAAATTTGGGGGATTTTAAAATGAACAGGCCCCATTTTCCTATCTTCTACAAGTTTTCTTTCCACAAAATAATTTTCAAACCTTTCCCTACTGATATACACATCAACGCATTAAAAAAATTGACATTTTATTTCAATTCAGAAAAATAAACCTATTTAATGAATCTATTGGACTTTTGCTGTACATCAGAAAATATAAATATGAAAAGTTATTCTTCCTATGTTTCATTCAGTTTGTTTTTTAAGATCATAAAAGGTTCGACACAATTACACTTGTTTAGTTGATTAAATTTTAAACGGTAAACAATTTTCTCATATTTTTTTCATCTATGTAGTGTCCTTTTGTTTCTGATAAACAAAACGTTTTTTAGAAATATTAGTAGAATTTTTTTTTTTTTACATTAGAAACCCCCACATCTTCAATATGACATATCAATAAATATCCAACCAAAGCGAAGGTAATTTGTGCAGCAATACCATAACCATACTTCATTGAAACCGAATTATTCAAGTTATTCCTGTATAAATAAACAAATGGTTACTTGAAATCACAAAGTAAGAGTTACCTCTACATGTTAGGAAAGATTGTCAATTTCTTTTTTTATATAAACAAATTTTAAAATAGCAAACAGAAAGAAATTGTTTTTGTTTTTCTCATTGAAAATAGCTAAACAAATGTTAAATGTAATAAAAATCCAAGTAAAGCAAAAATACTTAATTGAAAAAGATCATTGTGTGTGTTTTAATAATTTATTTACTCAATTTGTGCACACACACAGACATACAAAGATTTCATTATGTTTATGTTGCAGTTCATTAAAACAAAATCTGAGTTATAATTTTATGATTACGAATAATGCGTGAGTCTCCTGTTTTCTTTAATAGTACTTCTTTTTCATTCACAGATATCAATTGTAGTGGAGAACAAACATTTTTTAATTAAAAAAGTCACATGCAAACACATGCCAAAGAGAAAACATATCCTTGTAAAGTGACTGGATCTTCATTTCAACAGAGTTCATATTTAAAATAATTGCAAGTATAGAGTTCCACTTTAAAGAAACACTTCTGAATACACACAGGCGAGAAACCTTATGCTTGCAAAGTCCACCATATATCATCATTTTTACTAAATTCACATTTAAAAGTAGATATGGAAACACACACTGGAGAGAATTCCTACACTTGTCACATTTGCAAATCAGCATTTTCACATGGTTCAAAATTAAAAGGACACATGCGAACACACACTGAAGAGAAACCATTTTCTTGTCAAGTGTGTGGATTAACATTTTCAGTGAATTCCACTTTAAAGACACACATTCGATTACACACAGGAGAGAAACCATTTTCTTGTCAAGTGTGTGAATTAGCATTTTCAGTGAATTCCACTTTAAAGAAACACATGCGAACACACACAGGAGAAAAACCATTTTCTTGTCAAGTGTGTGGATCAGCATTTTCAGTAAGTTCCAATTTAAAGAAACACATGCGGATACACACAGGAGAGAAACCATTTTCTTGTCAAGTGTGTGGATCAGCATTTTCAGAGAGTTCCAGTTTAAAGAGACACATGCGAATACACACTGGAGAGAAACCATTTTCTTGTCAAGTGTGTGGATCAACATTTTCAGTAAGTTCTAGTTTAAAGGCACACATGCAAATACACACGGGAGAGAAACCATTTTCTTGTCAAGTATGTGGATCAGCATTTTCACTCAGTTCCAATTTAAAGAAACACATCAGAATACACACAGGTGAGAAACCATTTTCTTGTCAAGTGTGTGGATCAGCATTTTCAGAGAGTTCCAGTTTAAAGAAACATGTGCGATTACACACAGGAGAGAAATCATTTTCTTGTGAGGTGTGTGGATTAGCATTTTTAGAGGATTCAAGTTTGCAAAAACACATGCAAATACACACTGGAGAGAAAACATTGTAAAGTGTGTGGATCAACATTTCTCCAGAGTTTCAGTTAGAAAATCCACTTTTAAACACAGTAGAAGAATCACCTACACTTATAATACAAAAGCTGTTGTCGCTTTTCTTGTTGGTTTTCTGTCACACTAAAGCAAACAGAGAGGAAGAGGTGGTACTACAAACACAAAATTGGTTGCTGCTGGTAATCAAGGTTCTGCTGTGCGTGTGTGTTCTCTGATAAGAGGAAAGGGTTAAAGAAACTAGGTGCACGCATACTTTAAAGCAAACAGAAAGAGAGGAAGGGGCTAAAGCAATTGTGTCCATATGTTTGCATTTACATCACTACTTAAGCTGCTGCTGATTTCTCAGTAGCATGGACAACAATTCCACTAAGTATAGGCATCTCTGGTTTTTTCATATTAAAAAAGAAATGAGTTGTAGAAAATTAACAGAAAAATAAATTTTGCTAAAGGTATGTATTTATACTGAAATATATATATTTATATAATTCAAGCATCAATCAAATAATTAATTCCTTTTTTTACTAATTGAAAGAATCATTTACAGACTGGTAACTCGACTGCTAAGATGTCCATTGCCTCTGCTGTGGAAATAAAGCACCATTTTTGGTAGACTCCTTTTAAAGTTCTTGAAGGCTTTATATGATTTCTCCAAATGGAGGGTCTTAAACTTCAGACATTTATATAAAATATATTGTTATTACTTGTAACCAAAAGTAGATACACAAATATTCTTCCTTTTTTACAGAAGTCGTGTATGAATGCACACAGGAGAGAAATCATATCGTTTGAAGTATGCAGATCTCCAATTTCACAAAAGCCACATTTAATGTAACATGTTTCTTAAACTGTTGAATGGTTCACCCAAGGATGAATGAATGAAATAGAAAGAGTGAATGACTAATTTCCCTAATTATTTTTTGGAAAATTTTGGCTGCAAGGCATGTAGACCTCAGTTCAAAGACCGAGAACTGGAGCTTAAATAAATGATTTTTTTATTTCCTCAGCATTTCAACAGTGTTTTTATTATGCTACTAACAATAACAACTATAGATGATAATAACAAAGTAAAGAAACAACATTTTGATTTTGCGTTCACATTTCCTTTGGTATGGTCATGAAAAAAGTTAGTCCGGAGCCCTGGTTAAATGACTTCTATTAATGAGCATTTGAATCAGCTCAACTTGTCACTTCAAGTTAAAGGAGGTGAAATCTTGTCCTTGCGAATATAGAAGCCATGAAAATGAAGATCACTATGTGGCATGTAATATTCGTAAAGGCAATTTCCCACATTTGGAAATAGTGCAGGCTGAATTGTTGCAAAATTAATTGTTAGAAGGAAAAGCTATGCATTTTTGGAAAGCATATGTGTGCAATTTTTTCTGATTTTTTTTTATTTTTTTTTTTACAGATTTGTACAGCCAATTTTAAGAAATGTTATCTTAGCCCAGTTCCGATTTTTTGTCATACAGTTGAAATTTAGCACGAAAATGCAATTTTGAAAGATCTCTCCTGTAATAACAACAGAAAATTGTGAATGTCATAGAGCACATTTGGAATCAACACCCTTGAATTATCTGATTTCAACTGCATAACAAATTCTACTCTAAAATGCTTTGACCTTCAGAGTTTATCCTAAATCGGAACCAGACCAAGATAAAATTTTGTAAAATCGTCTGTCTAAATATGGAGAGAAAAAGAATTCAGAAAAAAAATTGCACAATCTCTTTTTAAAGTACATACTCTAAGCTTTCCAAAAATATCGAGCAGGTTTACAATTCAGCCTACACTAAAAGCTTTCTCAAAGAGTGGGAAGAAAAACAATCTGATCTGCAGGAAACAATGAAGGGCATCATTTTGAAACCTATTTTCCTCAGAAGCATCTGCAGGACTTGGAAAATCAGATGTGGATAGCTAATCCTTTTATCACCAGCCTCCTCAAGCAAGCAGATTATGAGGAAATGTCATAAACGTTGATGGTTTTTTGTTTGTGACTTCATTATGACTTCACTCAAAAATCATCTTTTGAGATGTACTCCTACTATGGAGACTGTTAGGTTGGATAACCTGCTTTCCCTGAATACAAATGAATTGCCTAGAATGACCTTCAACCACTAGTAATGATGACTTTCCTATCTGAACAACAGGAATTTACTTCAGTATGTTGATTCGGTAATGCAAGTTTCTTTGGAGAA
>VCCN01001235.1:356117-371445 GCA_006491835.1 Architeuthis dux
TGATGAAATTCCCGTTCTAATGATATATAATGGTATATATATGTATATAAAATGAAATTCACAATCCCTGGAATGTGGACTATAAAGTTAGAATTTCCCTGTAAAACCCTAAATACCTAGCAGCACGTTTTGGGCTGTGGCCTTTTAAGCCCAACAGATACAAATTGGGAACACACACTGCTGAAAAGCTGATTGAATTCTCTTTCTAAAGATATATATGTATATACCCCCATCAGAAATAGATTCCACAATCAATAGATTTGGACTGTGTATTTGTTTTCCTGCAAAATGCTGAATACTTAGCTTCACATTTTGGGCTGTAACTTTTTAAGCCCAACAGATACAAATTGGGAACATGCACCATTCGGAAGTTGACAGAATCCTCTTTCTAACGATATATTATTTCATCAATAATTAAACCTACAATCCATAGACTTTGGACTGTGTACTTGAAGTTTTCTTCGTAAAATGCTGGGTACTTAGCTCCATGTTTTGGACTGTGACTTTTTAATCCCAACATATACAAATTGGTAACATACACCATTGGGAAGCTGATAAAACGATATATACATGTATATATCTCCATCAAAATTCTACGATCCATAGAATTTGGACAGTTTTCTCGTAAAATGCTGAATACTTACCTTAGCGTTTTGGGCTGTAACCTTTTAAGCCCAACAGATACAAATTGGGAACATGATAAAATCTTCTTCTAACGTTATATACTTTAATCAAAAATTACCTTCATTAACTATATCCACAATTTTGTCTATAAGGTATACAGACACATCCTTGTAAAATCCTGAAATACCTATAAATTAATGTTTTAGGGTAAAATAAAGTGGATTTTTGAATTCCTCATGTCTTAAACCCATGATATAGCCTTTTAAAGTACTCAGATATGTCAACTGGGAGAGGAGATATGAAATTCTGTTTTGTTGGTGTATGCTGGCGACCATTTTGTTTTATGCAAATGAGGGAATTCTTTCCCATCCTAAGGAACATTTTGGTACCCTAAATATAGAATCATGGGTGGGGGTGCACGGTAGACCCTGGTGGCCACCGGCCTAATTAACTTCACACGATATCAAAATTGTATTTTAATTTTTTCCTTCCTCAAACAATAATTTAACCACAAAACACAATAATTTTATCAAAGAGGCAAAACAAACAATTTATTTTAATACAAAATGCTTCCAAATGGGGAAAGAAACCCTGAATTTATAAAAAAAATATTTTTATTTACAGCTTTTCATCCGGGAAACTAAATACTGTATTAAGAAATAATTTTTCATTCAGTGTTGTCACTAAGAGTGTGGTTAAAGAAAAAAAGGATAACTCACAGAAAAAAAACTAAATGTTGAAAAATTACCCCAAAAAGTGAATAAAAAGATGAACTTTGTTATTATTTTGATTTTTATGCGTTATTACATCGAGAACTCTCAGACTGTAGTTTAAGACAGATTTTCACTATTACATCGTAGCAGTGGAGTCCCTATCTGAAGGCACATTCCGATAGGGATCCCACAGCTACAATAACATTTTTGCGTCATCTCTAAAAATGGGGAATCAAATAATCATTAACTTTAAAAATAGAATTTTTTTATTTTGGTACTTTCTTTTTTTCTGGAGAGTTAAAAGGCAATAACTAGGGGCAAAAAATGAAGATCGGTTGAATGAAGTCATGCTTCCACAAAAAGGAATTTTTTGCATGTGAACACTCATTGAATTTATTTTAAAGAGCAAGAAGGCTTTACTATTTTGAAGAGCTTGTGTGGGCCGCATCAAGAGCTGTCATGCCCCACAGGCTGTATGTTGTGCAGGCCTGCTTTAAACATACTGTCCTTTTTTTCTTCTTGATTTGCATGAAAATCAAGAATAACATTTGTGGTAACACATTTTTCTATGTGTGTTGTTAAAAATGATCCGCACATCGAAAGAATTATGATTCCTCTCGTGTAATTCCATGGATTGTTTTGATTTTTTTAAAGAGCACACTTTGTGATTGCAAAAGAATAGGGTTGCTGATGATTTTTTAAATGTGAAGTTTTAAATATTAAGGCATACTTTATTAAAAAGTGGTTTCTCTCCGACTTGTGTTTGCATCCTATGAAAATGCCAATCCATATACTTTAGTTCTTAGGTGTGTGCCCACAAGTGTCTTTTCAAATTTAAACTCATTGAAAAGGCTGGTCCTTCTCTAGTGTGGATTTTTTAAAACTGAAATTATGAGAAAATGTTGATCCATACAGTTCACAATCTTTTATCTCCATTGTGAGTTTGTGTTTTTTTTAATTGGAAGTTACTGAAAATGCTGAGCCACACACTTGACAAGAATATGGTTACTCTCCTGTGTGTATTCGCATGTGCACTTTCAAAGCGGAACTCACTGAAAATGTTGATCCACAAACTTGACAAGAATATGGTTTCTCTCCTGTGTGTATTCGCATGTGCACTTTTAAAGCGGAACTCACTGAAAATGCAGAACCACACACATGGCAAGAATATGGTTTCTCTCCTGTGTGTTGTCGTACGTGCACTTTTAAATGGGAATTCTCTGAAAATGCAAATCCACACACTTGGCAAGAATATGGCTTCTCTCCCGTGTGTATCCGCATGTGCACTTTTAAAGTGGAACTCATTGAAAATGCTGATCCACAAACTTGACAAGAATATGGCTTCTCTCCTGTGTGTATTCGCATGTGTTTATTTAAATAGGAACTCTGTGAAAATGCAGATCCACACACTTGGCAAGAATATGGTTTCTCACCTGTGTGTATTCGCATGTGCTCTTTCAACTTGGAATTCTCTGAAAATGCAGATCTACATACTTGGCAAGAATATGGTTTCTCTCCTGTGTGCATTCGCAAGTGTTTATTTAAACTGGAACTCACAGAAAATGCTGATCCACAAACTTGACAAATATATGGTTTCTCTCCTGTGTGTATTCTCATGTGATCTTTTAAACTAGAACTCTGTGGAAATGCTGATCCACACACTTGGCAAGAATATGGCTTCTCTCCCGTGTGTATCCGCATATGCACTTTTAAATGGGAATTCTCTGAAAATGCAGATTCACACACTTGGCAAGAATATGGTTTCTCACCCGTGTGTATTCGCATGTGTCTTTTCAATGTGGAACTCTGTTGAAATGCTGAGCCACACACTTGGCAAGAATATGGTTTCTCTCCAGTGTGTGTTCGCATGTGTCTTTTCAATTTTGAACTGTGTGAAAACACTGATTTGCACACTTGACAAGTGTAGAATTTCTCTACAGTGTTTTTTTCCATGTGCAATTTTAAATGTTAATTTAGTAAAGAGGCTGATGCACAGACTTTGCAAGTATAAGTTTTCTCTCCTTTGTGTACTTGAATATGAACTCTGTCAAAATGCAAAGACTTTGCAAGAATATGTTTTCTCTTCAGCAATTGTCTTTTCAAATTAGAAAATGTTTGTTTTCTACTACAACCGATATCTGTGAATGAATGAAAAAGAAGTATTATTAAAGAAAACCGGAGACTGATACATTATTTGGAATCATAAAATCATAATAACTCAGTTTGTGTTTCAATGAACAACAACAAATCACATAATTCATGTTCAGTTATAAATCATATTTTACATTGCTATTTAACTAACAAATAAATGGAATATAATTTAAATACAGGAATTTTTACTTTTGCCTAAGTTTTATTTATCGAAACAAAAGGACATTCCATCATTGATGAAAAAATTGTTAACTCTTTAACATTTAACCAACAAAACATGTGTACTTGTGTCAAACCTTTTATGATCTTAAAAAACAAACTGAATAAAACATAGGAGGAATAACTTTTCATCCACAGCAAAAGTCTAATATATTTATTAAAAAGGTTTTATCCAAGTTTTATTTTTCTGAATTCAAATGAAATGTTAATTTTTTAATGTGTTGATTTGTATAAGAGTAGGGTAAGGTTTGAAAATTACTTTGCTGAAAGAAAACATGTACAACATGAAACAAATGGGGTCTGTTCATTTTAAATATACTAT
Organism: Architeuthis dux; assembly: GCA_006491835.1. Lineage (NCBI taxonomy): Eukaryota > Metazoa > Mollusca > Cephalopoda > Oegopsida > Architeuthidae > Architeuthis > Architeuthis dux. The sequence goes on from VCCN01001235.1 coordinate 360,147, forward strand.
AATTCTCTGTCACAATCTATGTCCGTTATGCTCTGATTGGTTGAAAGGATGGGAACTAATTACCTGAAACTCTACTGTAGCAATCTCGGTCTGAAATGAACACGTGTAACTCCTTATTCCATTCATTCTCCAGCAGATGTATAAAGTGGCATGATTTACGGGGGCTCTGTTTCTTTTGGATTGAGTAATTGTCTGATTACCTTCTGAATAAACTGTGGCTAAAGATTTAATGCTGTCACAAACATGCGGTTTATAATCTTCTGCTGTCCCACCTGGTAACTCTAACAAGATGGCATGAAGAAGCTGTCATCAGCAATATACAATTAATATGCATACCATCTTGTGTAGTTGAATCAAACACTAAAGTTGCATTTTCTTCTTTGGTGATGGCCTTGGCTGTTTTAAAAATCAGAGAAAAAAAAACAATTTCCCCAACCATTCTACAAACAGATGTTGTACTACATACAACATCCGGATTAAATCCTAAAGTTTCTGCTATATCTGTCAGCAGGTTATTTATGACAGGCACACCATTTAACATGCATTTGTCTATTTTATTTTTATCCTTTTCCATTTTTGAATAATGTATTTTATTTTGTTAAATTGGTGTATGATTGTTTTTAATTTATTATAAGATTCTTTTTATTCTGTTATTTTTGTTTAATTCTAGGTTATTTCTTTAATGGTATTGTTTAATTCTAGATTATTTTTAGCAGTGTCAGTTGGTTTTAGCAACATCTTTGCATTGCTGTGCGAAGATGGCCAAAGATCTTTTCCGATGCCTCCTTTGGTACATAACTGAATATTTTTTTAATAGTAGTATTATTAATTGGATAAAATCCATTAATCAAATTCTCATCGGTGGCCCACTTCTGTATTTGCCTATGGCTCTGCTTTTTAAAACGCTTGTACATGATGTGACCAAATAAAATAGTTTGCCTGCTTGCCACAGTCTCATAAGCAACCAGCTACAAAAGAATTTTAGGAGAAAAGGTACATTATTGTAATAGCTTGACAAATTATATTTCAGAATATACTTTATTTAATATACAAGGAAAGAGATAAAACTTTTATAAACAGGAAAATTCTTTTTTGCAAAAAAAAAGTCTCAACTCCGTCTAAATATAAGAGAAATAAAAAATATATATTTGTTTTAAATAGCTTGACAAATTACTGTGAAAGTGAAATTGAATACAATTGGAAAAAATAAGTATTTTGTAAGGAAAAGAGGAAAGAATTTTTGTATGGAACAACATTTCAGTCACCAAATTAATTGTTGCTTGTATCACGTTGAGTTTTCTTTCATTTTTTACGGAATATCAAATTTAAGTTTTTCAAAAACAGAAGCAGAATTTATATGTTCATGGTCTTGACTTTATGAGGTAAAAAAATCAGATTAGTGCTGTCATAAATACAAAAGAAATCAATGGAATCGTCAAATTTTTATGGGGATTTGTTTTTAATCACAATGAAAAAATATTTTTTCCCGAAATTTGGAATACAAAATGATTTTTAAAAAAATTCATCCTTTATTCGATAAGTATTGAAAATTTTTATTAAAATCAAATAAGTAGTTGATATGTTGTAAATTTTTAAAAGGGGGAGAAAATCTATGCGTTAATACTACGAACCGAGTTTGTTTACGAATCTACGCGTATATTTACGCAACAATATCTCCGGTTTTATAAGGTGCACACAAATAATTTTTTGCAAAGATGTTTTTAATAATACAAAGACCAATTGCGTAAACTATTTTTTTCAACTGCGTAATTACTAATGTGTAAAGTTTAAAAATAAATAAATTCAGAAATGACCTCTATTATTAAAACATTTAAATTAAAAACCGGCCATCCTTTGCAACAGGAGAACTAACTTATAAATAAAAAAACTGCGTAATTACTTAAATTAAAACCTTTGAAATTCAGAAATGACCCAAACTCAGGTGAGTTGTTATTAAAATTCTTTGAGATTTTTACACGATTGGTCTTTGTATTATTTAAATTATTAAAAGTAGGTATTTCTGCATATTTTGGACACCCCATTTTAAAACATGAATTAAAATTTAAAAACTGTTGTTTGTAAGTTTTTTCTTGTTTTTGTTAGAAGAATAAAGTCTAAATATGTGACCGGAAAGAAAGAAAAAAAACATCAATGTAGAATTGTGCTCTTAAAAGTCAATTTAAAGTTTTGAAATATAATTTCCGCCATTTTGTTGACCTTTTAAGTCTGTATTTTGGAAAAAATTTTAAAATCAAGAATTCTTCAGATGTTTTTAAAGAAAATTAGATATACTTAGTTTCATCATTACTGAACAATCTTTAACCGAATTCAAAAACTACATAAAAACCTCTTTTTTCACATTGGGTGGGTCAAATATCTGCCAACACCTTCTTCTTACCGCCATTTTAGCACCTGTTCACAAACCAATTACCGCATAAGAAGCTATTACGGAAGTCGCTATTTATCAATAAGCAGTTTGCTGACTGTGATTATGACAACAGTTGTGTCCTCTGTGTTGACATGAAAATTTACGTTTATTTCCATCCGTAGAAAAATATCGGCCAATTAAATCACAACAAAAATAATAAAAAAATCTCCCATGGTTTCAGTTTTTACATATCTTTACTTACCCTTTCACGGTACATCACGTGAGAACAGAAACAGAGTAAAAAAATTTAATTTTTAAAGACAGTAAAAAACATTAAAATTCTCTATAAAAAAGATTTTAATGCTAAGATTATTTCTCTTTTTATGGAAAATAGCGATAAATCATATTTTACCAAATGAATGAAAAATATTGGCAATTAGAGCAGTATTTCTTTTTTCCCCCGCAGTTTTAAATAATTTAAATTAAAAGATTTTTACGGAAAATCATATGTAGCCTTTTCTAAAACAGAAGCAAAATGTTCATGGGCTTGACTTAATAATGTAAAAAGATCGGACAGAACCATTGAAAATAAATCAAAATTTTACAGGGTGTTTTTTTTAATCACAATGGAAAAATATTTGTTTCCGGAAATTTTGAATACAAATTGATTTTAAAAAACATTCATCCTATTGAAAATGTTATTAAGATCGGATCAGTAGTTGATGTATAATAAAATTTTAAAAATCTAGGTGTTTTTTTTTATCGTTGAAAAGAGGAGAACATTTGTGTTTACATTTGCGCGGAAATTTACACTATTTTGATTCAATAATATCTCCCGTTTTATAAGGTGCACACAAATAATTTTTATCTCATATATTTCGCCAATCTTTCAACGAAAAAAATTAAGTTTTATATGATTTTGACGTTTATTTTATCAAGGTATCAATTTTCCGTAAGTGGGTCACGAACCCGCAGAAATACCTATTAAAAGAAATGTTTTGCAAACAAGAAACCATTTTCTAAAGAAGAAATAAAAAAAGAAAAATTATTCACTCTACAAAAAAACAGTTTCTAAAGCAGGAGATTTCTACGTGATTGGTCCACCGTAGCAGAAATAGGCATTGGTTGAAATCACCGAAAATGTAATGGTCTCCCTTTTCGAAACATGGTCAATCTTTCTTCTCTTTATGGCAACAAAAATTATTACGATAAAATCAATATTTCATGAGTTGGTGATTTTTATTTACGGACATGTTTTGTTTTCAGTGCGTGGTACCTGTTATTAGTAGAACTAGTAGAGCAGCAACAATTATTTTTTTGACACCTAGAAATGCATGGTTTACCCAAAAATGGAATTCACAGCGATTAGAAAATAAAAGATGAAGAAAAAAAATGATTAAATCAGTTTTCAATCAAAAAAGGATTCGCTTAATTCCAGATAATTTTGAGAAAAAAAAGGTTAAAATATTTTCGCATATTTAAAACTATTTCATCTTAATTCTTCTTAATAGTGAGTAAAAAAAAAAGTTCTTTTCTGTTACAAATAAATTAAATTGAACAACGTTATACTTACTTCTTTCTGTTCTCTTTCGTCTGATTTCTTTCCCTTAGGGCAATGCAACATTAGAAGAAAAATGGAGAAACTGTAAAATTTTATATAAACTAAAATGTTTTCAGGTTGAATTAAATTTGAATTGTTTTCTGGTTGAATTAAATTTCAAAACAGCTGTCGTTTGCGATCAATGCAAAACATTGTCCTAAAAACGAAAGTCAAGGGAGATAATTGATTAATAAACCAAAGTCAAGGGAGATAACTAATTGATCTGAATCTTTGTTTCCTTCAGCAAATTAAGATCGGTTTGGAGGAGAGAACGCCCATGTGTGCGTCGCTCCGAATCGAAGGACCTGATTTCTGCGCAGAATTCGACGAGCAGCGCAAAGTCTGGACTGCAGCATTGAAATGGACGGCGGATCATATGCCAGACGAATTTTAAAAATAGGGTTTCGGAGTACCCAGTGTTGGAAGAAAGATTTTACAGGAATACATTGAATAGTGCGGTTTTGATGTAGTGCGGTTAAGGAATTGCTGGAAAAATTAATGTAACTATGTATAAACTGAAAATAAACAACATTAATTTATAATAAGACCTTGAACATTAGGGAAAATCTTGTCACAAATTATCCCCACTCACTAATCAAGGTACATCTGTATATCATTTTCAGGCTTAACTTGAAATAAAATAGGAAGTAGCTAAGATATGAATGATGAATGAATGAATTGTAAATCTTTTACTTTTTATATTTAATAATTAACCTTAATAATTTTTACTCGGGGTAGGCAGTGCCTACCTTGTCTACGCGGACGGCACGTCCCTGGTAGAAACTCATTCAGATGATAAAATGCAGCAGATGATGATAAAGAATTTGTTTCAATGTGTTCAAGCAATGAGCTACAGCAATTCTCTCAAGATGAATTTAATAATTTAGTAAGAGACCCCAGTCTCACTGAAGATGCTGCAGAGCCCTTGGGGTCCCGATTAAAAGATAAAACTCATTTCATCCAGACACAACCGTTTTTTTGGTACCAAAATAAAGAAAAAGATTTTGCATCATATTTCAAGAAAGATGGATCCTTTGTTTATTGCACTGACGTAAATGGCCTATTAGTGCAGAAACTTGGCATAGATTATAATGTAGAAGAATGCAGACTATTTTGCCCTCTGGTAAATTGGTCAGTGTGAATGTATTACCGCCTAGAGAGAATCCATTTCCTCTTTCATCGCATTAACACCAAATATGTGATTGAGTTGAATTCAAACCTTCCTTGTGGGTTTGTGATACATTACACAGGGTACATGGGCATGTGCGTTCTGGGCAACTACGTTCTGGTCATTTGAGTCTCAATAAATGTAACTATTACTGAATAACCCCATGTCATAATTCATATAGAAAAATGTATCCGCAGCCAAAAAATTGTTTTGCTGTCATTTTTTTTTCGATTCATACTTTTAAACAAACAATATTTTACAAACAGCGTGTTGTGGTTTTATTTTCAATGTAAACAAACAATATTTTACAATAAATTTATTAAAAATCTACAAAGCAAAAAATAACTTATTTTAAATTTTTATGATTACTTTTTACCTTCATCTTAATTAAGGCAGGATTGACAATGCATTCACTCTCAGTTAATATATGTGGCTTGTTATGCTGGCCATGGCTCATTGGTGACTGACATTATTATGTGTATTTTATACTGAATTTGAAAGGCACTGAATAATTATGCCTAAGATGAATATAATACTTCCCATATCCCATAATAATTGATACATTTAGTCTATGAATACTATATTTAAATGTGTCAACTATTATGGGACAGAGGTGTTAACCATTTACTGGATTATACATTGAATTTAGTGCATTAAGTTACAAATATACTGATGAATGAATTGGAAATCTTTTACTTTTTATATTTAATAATTAACCTTTATGATTTTTACTCAGGGTAGGCAGTGCCTACCTTGTCTACCCGGCCGGCACGTCCCTGGTAGAAACTCACTCAGAGGATAAAATGCAGCAGATGATGATAAAGTATTTGTTTCAATGTGTTCAAGCAAGGAGCTACAGCAATTCTCTCAAGATGAATTTAATAATTTAGTAAGAGACCCCAGTCTCACCGAAGATGCTGCAGAGCCCTTGGGGTCCCAATTAAAAGATAAAACTTATTTCATCCAAACATAACCTTTTTTTGGTACCGAAATAGAGAAAAAGATTTTGCACCATATTTCTAGAAAGATGGATCCTTTGTTTATTGCACTGACGTAAATGGCCTATTATTGCAGAAACTTGGCATAGATTATAATGTAGAAGAATGCAGACTATTTTGCCCTCTGGACAACTACGTTCCGGTCATTTGCATCCCAATAAATGTAACTATTACTGAATAACAAACCCTGTGATATAATTGTATGCATGAGGGTTGCCTGATTTGCGACTGAGCTACTTATATAATACCCCCCCATTTTTTAAAATTTATATTTTACAATGTGTTGTCATTTTATTTTTATTTAAACAAACAATATTTACAATAAACTTATTAAAAATCTACAAAGCAAACAATAACTTATTATTTTAAATTTTTATTAGTTGCTTTTTGGTTTAACCGATTAGGATTGCCCTGACTCGAACATGTGAATGAAGAACAAACAATGCAACAACTTTTGGGTTTTCCATATATCCGATCCTTTAATAAGAGTAGTAAAGAGCAGAAAAAGGAGTTTGAATCTGTGGCGAATACAGTGGATATGCAGAGTATTTACTGTTTAGAATGAGTTCTGACCAACAAATGTTCATTTGGGTGGAAGATGCAGTAGGATTTGCTGTTTCTTTGTTGAGATGAGTAGAGGCAAGTTGGAGAGTTCTATGTATTCTGTTGAATCATTGAGACAAAAAGGCCATTTCTGTCCATGTGGTGAGAAAGTAGGAAGTGAATGTTTTACCAAGAGCCAGCAGTTTTTGTAATAGCTGGCCTTTTGTAAAAAGATGGTTTTCTGGACTGATTAAATAGGCTGCCACTGCTGTAGCAACAGCCAGGGTGAGAAAAAGGCTGTTTGAAAAGGCTACTGCTGCTTGTGTGGCAGCTAGCCAGAGCCGAAGCCCCTGAAGTGATGCGGTCAGTTCAAGGTGCAGCTGGGAAAAGAGGCTGATGCTTTTTTTCAGATGGTTTAGTTTGATTGCTTCCATATTTTCTTTTGTTGGTGTCAGTGATTTTAGATTTCTGCGTTTTTCCATGATATACCTGGTTTCTTCTGAGAGTTCATGGATGGATTGTTTGTTCTCAGACTCGAATATAATGACAACTTCAAACAGAGGGGTTATTCTATTGTAGAGCTTGTTGATGTTGGTGTTGTTGCTCTTTCTGGTTCTGTGAGAAGTTCATATGTTTCTCAGTTCGAGCTGGAAGGAGCATAACTGTAATAAAGCCTTCAATAACTGTATGAAAACTTACGCCATATTTTCACAGAAGGCAACAGACATCCTTGCAGCAAAGAAAAAACATCAAATTTTGCCCAGCAAATATTCTAAAATGAGAAAAAAACACTATGGGCTTATATATAGTGGAATTATTTTGAAAGCTACAACTGAGCAATCAGCAACAGCTGTAGTAGTAATAATGTAATTCCAAATAATGTAGCTTTAGCTCCTTCCACTCTTTCTATTTGCACACACAGTTGTTTTACTCCCCTCCTCTCACCAGTGAACAACACAGCTGCACCTTGCTTACAATCAGCAGCCAATTTTGTGCTCACTTTCTGATTGATTGAGTGTGACAGAAAACCAATCAACAGACAAACAAGGTAAATGACAATGGCTTTTATATTATAAGGTGTAACTTTTCATTTATTCCCCTGAAATTATGAATACATCAATTATATTTCATTTTATCAAAACATTTTTTAGCCAATTCATTCATTGGCTATTACATTAAATTGCTGAAATTTGGAATAAACAAACTGTATTTGACTGAAACTTGAACTTGCAACCCAAACTTCTTTATTTTGAATTCCTGACAAAAAAGTCATAATAACCGTAATGTCAAATTCACATACTTTAAATAATCCTTTTTTCTACATATAAAGTACATATATTTTGTTGATTTATTTGAAAATAAAAAACATGGTTGCAGATGATATTTTTTAAACAAAAACATTTGAAACTATCCATACACAGTTTAATAGAAAATGGTTTCTCTCTGGTGTGTGTGTTTGCATGTGGTCCCTATAAAATGCCAATCTTATTAAGTTCTTTCTTCAATGTGTGCAACAAGTGGTATGGGATCCCCATACCACTTGTTGCTGTGTCTCCAAGTGAATTTTTGAACCCAACTTCTGGAAAAAAACGTTCATCCACACACTTTATAATATTTTCTTTCCTGCGTGTGTTCGCATGTGTTTTTTCAAATTGACATTATGTGAAAATGAAAATCCACACATTTGACAAGAAAATGGTTTCTCTCCCGTATGTATCCGCAGGTGTTTTTTCAAATTAGAACTGTCAGAAAATGATGTTCCACACACATGACAAGAAAATGGTTTCTCTCGCGTGTGTATCCGTATGTGTGTTTTCAAAGTGGACCTGTCCGAGAAGGCTGTTCCACAGACTTGACAAGAAAATGGTTTCTCTCCTGTGTGTGTCCGCATGTGTGTTTTCAAATTGGAATTCCGTGAAAATGCTGTACCACACACTTGACAAGAAAACGGTTTCTCTCCCATGTGTGTTTGCATGTGGTCTTTCAAATAGGAACTACGTGAAAATGTTGATTTACACAATTGACAAGAAAATGGTTTATCTCCCGTATGTTTCCGCATGTGTGTTTTCAAACCGGACCTGTCAGAAAATGCTGTTCGACACACTTGACAAGAAAATGGTTTCTCTCCTGTGTGTGTCCGCATGTGTGTTTTCAAAGTGGAATTCCGTGAAAATGCTGTACCACACACTTGACAAGAAAACGGTTTCTCTCCCATGTGTGTTTGCATGTGGTCTTTCAAATAGGAACTACGTGAAAATGTTGATTCACACAACTGACAAGAAAATGGTTTCTCTCCCGTGTGTATCCGCATGTGTTTTTTCAAACTGGAACTCTGTGAAAATACTGATTCACACACTTGACAAGAAAATGGTTTCTCTCCTGAGTGTGTTCGCATGTGAGTTTTCAAACTGGAACTATGTGAAAATGCTGTTCCACACACTTGACAAGAAAATGGTTTCTCTCCTTTGTGTGTTCGCATGTGTATTTTCAATTTTGAACTATGTGAAAATGCTGATTTGCACACTTGACAAGTGTAGGAATTCTCTCCAGTGTGTGTTTCCATGTGCACTTTTAAATGTGAATTCAGTAAAAATGATGACGTACAGACTCTGCAAGCATAAGGTTTAATATCTTTTGTGTACTTGCATTCAATTTTAATCCAGAATTAACTGTCAAAAAGCAGATCCAGAGACTTTGCAAGAATATGTTTTCTCTTCAGCATGTTTTGCATGTCTTTTTAAATTAGACATGCAACAATTGATATCTGTGAATAGAGACGAAGAAGTATTATTAAATAAAACAGGAGACTCACACATTATTTTCCATCATAAAATCATAATAACTAAGTTTGTATTTCAATGAACAGCAACAAATCACATAATTCATGTTTAGTCATGAATAACATTTCCAAGAGAGTACAGTACAATAACAGGATTTGTGGTTTGGGGGAGGAGGTCAAAAGTTATTTGCAAAATTGAACTCATATGAGTGTTCTGCGCCCTGACCCCCTGCGAAATTGGAGGGACTACACTACATTCATTAAAAGATTTTTATTCAAGTTTGCTTTTTCTGAATTGAGATAAAATGTTGAATTTTTAATTTGTTGATGTCTACATGAGTAGGGAAAGGTGTGCAAACTATTTTGCCAAAAGTAAACATGTAGAACATAAAAACGGGGTTTCTCCATTTAAAAAAAAAGAAAATTTTTCAAACAGCATCATAATTTTTCCCTTTTTTAGATGGGGACAAAATAAATGACCGTTTTTGCATTGCATGAGGGGGATCGTGTTTTTCAAATTATTCCCTTCTGTTTATGCATACATCTTTATATCATTTTAAAGCTCTGCATTGCCTCTTATGAATGTTGTTGAATTTTTGATTACGTTTATTTCTTTTTTCTCTAGGGTATGAAAGCAAAGATGAATAAACACGTTTTTCCTGTCATTATGCTCCACAAACTTGGTGGCTGTAGTCAGCTTTAGAACAGACAAAAATTTTCTTCTGGTGATCTGGATCTCTAAGATGATCTTGGTTGTGGTAGCAAGTCGTCATTCGTCAATTAAGAATTGAAGGCAGCTGTGGAGGCTCATCCAGAAACAAACACTGGGGTGTTGGGAGCAGAGCTGGAGGTAGTCCATACAACAGTCGTAAGACATCTGGCACAAATCGACAAAGTGATTTGACTGATGATCAGCACAGTTTAACACTTGCTGATATTTGCTGGTTTGTTTAAAAAATGACCATTTTCTTGACCGTGTTGATTGCTGTTGATGAAAAGTGATTTCTCTATCATAATCGGAAATGTGGCTTTTTTTTGAGTGGACAAACTTGTTCCCCACCTCCACCTCAAACTTAACAAAACCAAATCTTCACCCCATAAAGATACTCCTGACCGTTTAGATGTAACAGACCAATCCATCACAACTTCTTGCAACGTGGTCAGACCATCACAGCAAAGTCCTTTTGTCGTGATTCGGAACTGATGCATCAAATTTATTCTCTAAATCATTAAAAACAATTTATTCTGTAACAAATTTCTTTAAAAGTGTGATAATCAATCAGGATTTTTTTCCCCTCAATTGTTGAAAATAATTTTGTCAATTAAAAAGAAATAAAATATAATTCAACATTTGAAAATACTGCTGTTCAAATGATTTCACTAAGGATTTTCCCTTCTAAATAAAACGTCTTTTATAAGTCGTTGCTAGTATGACTGGAAAGAATATCACATTTCTTTTCTGACTTTATTAAAATTCATTGCGGTGGTATTATATATATATAAATTTTAAGTGTCACTTACAATACATGGTCTGTCTCTCTCCCTTATCTAATGGAAGTGAAATGTCCCATGGCCACGTGATCTTATGTCCGTCAGCCAGATTTTCCAGACAATTCTAGTCGAGCACTTTTATCGAGAGAAATATTTTTACAAGAAGACCAACACATACTATATATTAATTAAAACTTAAAGCACATTTAAATTCAAAGGTTCATTGGTTGTTTACCATTGCAATAAGCAGTTTCGGAGAATATATATATATCGTTTCAGTTGCTAAAACAGAGGATACCCAATAAAGTGAGTTAAGTTTTATCAAACTCCAAAATTTAATTTTCACTGATGT
>VCCN01001237.1:135149-146455 GCA_006491835.1 Architeuthis dux
TTTTTTAAATGTATATTTGTTATTCTTTCTATATCATAGTTCGACTGTAACTTATATAAACATATTATAACAAGGATGAGTTAAATATAGCGAAATGATGAAAAAATATTTACCGTCTCTATTTTTCATATATTTTATTCTGATATTTGTTTATGTAAATTGACCACTATTTCAAATTATGGGAGCTGCAGACGACAAGATGCCTTTTTCCCACCCAAATATATGTGTACTGCATTGTCTATCGTATATTATTTTTAAAATCAGGTGTAGCTGACACGCTTGAATCTTTTTTCATTTTGTTCATACCCAATATTATGTTGATTTGTAGTTGCTTGCAAAAAAGGTCGGGTATATCATAAGACACCCATTAGAAAGAGCACCCCCGTGTGTTCTAATAACATTGTGTGTTGGACTCTACCAATAAACATTTTAGCAAGTTTTGTGCAACATACATTGCTTGAAGATCTGTTGGTGGTGTGTCGTATTTTCTTCTTTCGGCGACATTTTCGTATAACAACGAAATTGTTGGCACTATGTAAGGGAATTAATCGAATAATGTTTTAGGAAACCATTGATTACCGGTTTGCATGGAAATGTCAAGTTCTATACCCCCTTTATAGATCCAGCATATAGTATCAGCTTTCTTTTCCTTTTGCCTGGGGGTGGGGGTAGTCAGTTGTAATAATATGAATAATTTAATTCCATTTGATATCTCAAATATAAGTACACTAGCATAGTACCAGTCAAATTGATTGGATTATTTAATTATGGCTCAGCACTTCTGCCTAGGATCGGAGTATCTGTGCGCTCTGCCTAGGATCGGCGTGTAGTATCTATGCGCTCATTGAAATGTGTTACACGATACTAAGATTTGTCTAGCATAAGGCCATAATGTAGGTACCCTTCCTTATATATTGGATGTAAAAAAGAATATTTGTTTTTTCTTCTTCTCCATAACTAGCACGTGTGTATGTAAGCTGGTTAGAGATTAGTATTGCCTCAACTCTCTCCACCACCCATTTAGCCGAATTTTTTTTATTTCATTAAGTTTGGGGACAAATTAAATCTACTTTTAAAGATATTTCAAGATATTTTCTATAGTTTTGAGAAGGGTGAATGAAGTCCAGATTATTGGCAGAGAACGCTGTTGAAAGCAGAGAAAAATTTTTTAAAAAGGCAGCTCATATCAACATGTCGACTGAATGCATTGAGTGCGGATTTCAACCCGATGTGGCTTCCACTGCTCAACAGGTCCAAACCCGACAAGTACAACGAAACATCCGAATCCTACGTTATAAGGGTTACTTCCTTTGAAATTTAAAAAACCTTCTGTTTACCCCATCACGTTCGAATTTTACACCTGAAGAAGACCGAAGAATGGATCGGCCGAAACTCTGTATTAACAACACAAACAACAAGGAGTTGTTCAATCGTCCGAAGAACTATTTGAATAATTCAAGATATTTTATAATTTTTAGTTTTTCTTGAAAAGAAACTATTCGTTGATCAACTTCCTCTTTTGGCGAGGTGTTTATTCTTGGTTAAAGGGAGCCATAAAACAATAAAAGGACCGTAGAACGAAATAATTAAGCATCGTTTCGATGGTTTGACATTACAAGGTTTTTAATATCCCTATCAGTTCGGCCAATTGTTAAGAAATGTGGGACCGCTGGAAACCCCTTCCGCGAAGGGGTGCTCCGAGTAATTCAGATTGAAAGTCAAATAAACTCCAATGACTACCAGTGCAGGATTAAGGCATGGGCTTTAGAAGCTGCAGCCCAGGGGCATCCCCTAGCTGGAAGACCTCCAGAGATTAAGTGAAAAGTTATTTCATTTGTGAATGCTTATTCAAAGTTTCAGAATCCTAAATCTTTTCTATTTAAAAAGGGTTTCAATAATATACTGTACATGTATATATGTGTATACATACAATAGCAAAACGAAAAACTGTACTCTATACATATATATCGTATGATGGTTTGTGACTTGTAGTAAACAATGGATTAAGTTCTTCATTCCTTAATGTTGAACTAGCACTACAGATTTAATTGTGTTTAATGCTAACCGATGCGATAGGAGAGAGGAGTTTCTCCAAGATGAAACATCTAAAGAATGTACACAGATCGACAATAGCACAGGAATGACTAAAACAGACAACTGAGAAATATGCTCTCAAGAATTTACAATTTAATGATGTTTTGGAGAAATTTGTTTCCAAGAAATTATGCAATTCAAATGTTTGAATTTTAATTGTTAGCATTGTAAAAGTAAATTTAATTTTTCCTGAACTTTTTTTTTCCTTTTGAAATATTTAATTTAAAAATATTACTGGGTGGCCTTACGGTACCTGCAGCCCAGGGGTCTACACAATCTTAATCCGTCACTGATGACTACCCGAACTTGAAAGAAACGTCAAGAAGATTTATAAGCAGGAGGAATATCGGTTATCCAAAGAACTACTATTTATAAATTGCACCAGAATAAGTTGAAAGTCTCGACCGCCACTAAAAGACGAGATACACGGAAGCTAAACTGAAATTCGTGCAGTTGGAGACCTCGTGTATTTTCCCTTTTTGTTGGGAGTGGGTAACTACATCCTCTTGGTTGGTCGAAACTAAAACCTCTTGGTCGTCTAGTGTAGAAAGATGGTTGCATCTTCTATTCACGAAATACTACACAGGTCTCCCCAGCTTTTCGAAAGTTCGCTTTACTCTACTTTGTCCCCTTTACGAAAAATGGCGGAAAGCAAAAATAGCGTTCAGCGTTTGTTTTGTTGCAAGCCGTTATAGATGTAGTGTGCACCCTCTTCCTCTCTCTTCTACACCCAAATATCCTGTACCTTCCACCACCGCAACCTTGCATAACTCATCTTAACATACTATCATCACCATTTTGGGGTCTTGGAACGCTCAAAAAAATTCCCGTATAAATTAATAGTAATTGGTTCTCCAATTTACGCTATTTCGAACTACGAAAGCTTTTTTTTATAGGAACGCTTTACTTTCGAATAGCGAGGGAACATGTATTTTAGATTTTGTTCATAATGAATTTAGTTTTTAAAAAAATCACAGCTGACCACATTTTAGTCATAACAAAGAAAAAGTGGAAAAAGTCTCTGCGTACATCCAGCTAATTGTAACCCATAACTATGAAAGGCCAAATTTCTCGAAAATTTCGCAAAGTGTTTACAAGTATAATTTGTGAGAAAGAATTATTTTGTCACTCAATGTCGTTATTTTAATATTCAAGATACCAAAAGAAATGTAGTTGCATTTTATTTGTTGAAATTAGCTATATAATTAGACTCTCTCTCAGAATAAAGAATACACTTTGTGTCTAACTTTAATAAGTCATTAACATTCCAAGATTTGGTTTGTTTTTAGATGAAGCATTGTCAGCCATTATCTATTTTTGACTAGTATATCTTTCCTCTTAATTTTAGTTGCTTTTCATCGCAACTACCCAGACCGTCAGTCTACGGCGGTGCGTAAACAGCACAGATCAGATCAGAAATAAAGAATAAGCTCTAGACAAGACTCGAACTTGCATCCCTTTACCACAGGAAGAGGAAGACTTCCTATGTCTCTGTTCAAACAGAACTGGAACACTTCTTGTGTTTGATAGGGACCATAGTGAAGCAATGCAAATATGCATAGTGAACGATCACTTTCTATCGCAATTAAACTGCAAAAGCCACTCTAGAATAGTTTGTAAGAAACAATGTAGTGGTGCTTCAGTGACTTTGCCAAAAGCCAGATTTGAATCACATGGAAAAGACTATTGAGAAGTTTGAAAAAGCAGATTCGTAACTAAAAATATTGCTAACAAATTCTCTACGGTCAGTCGCTCTTAGCTTAAACTGGTATTGGGTTAGAAGAATGGGTGGCACGTGAGGATCAAACTCTCTGTACTAGCGAATGGTCTAGCGCAGGCTTTCGCAGGGTCTAGCGCAGGGTTTCCCAACCTGGGCGATGAGCAACTGAACAGAAAATGGTGGGCGATGGGAAATTTTGGTGGGCGATATAGGATTTTGAGTATTAAGAAGGTATATCAACATATGCTACCCGAAAAAAATATTCAAAGGAGATATGCAAAGAACCTGTCAGCGTTATTTGTTACCTCCCTTTGGTATTTTTACTACATCATAAAAAGTCAGTTTACGAACCAGTAACAAACTTTTAGCAAACATTTTTGGTATGCTTTTGAATATTTACTATACAAGTGGGCGGCGGAAAGACTTTCCATGTGAAAGTGAGCGATGACGAAAAAAAAAGTTGGGAACCCCTTGTCTAGCGGGACTAGCTTGCTAACAAATGCTCTATGGTCAGCGGCTCTTAGCTTTGGTATTGTGTTAGAAGAATGGGAAGCCACGTGAGGATCAAGCGCTCTGTACTAGTGTGTGGTCTAGCGGGACTAGCTTGCTAACAAAGGCTCTACGACCAATTGCTCTTACCTTAAGCTGGCCTAGTTAGTAAAACGGGGCGCCACGTGTGGATCGAACTCTCTGCAGCAGAGATTAGTCTACCGCAGCCATTCTCAACCTATTGTTGGCAATGGCCCCCTTAAGAGCTTAGTTCCAGAGCCCTCTTGTCAAACGGGATACAACACGAACAGATAGACAGAAATTCTATTTATTATTTAAGACTATGCCCATCGAACACTCTGAACTAGCTTGCTAACCAACACTCTACGCCATTTATTTACTAAGTCGAGTTTAGTCTAACACTAAGTTATAGTAGTGGGCACTACAAAAGTTGTTTACGAGTCGATTCGTGCTAACCATGGGACTACGGCAGGCACCCAATTCAAGGACAATGTATCAGGAAAGAGTTTGAAATCACAGCACTATAAGTCAATTGACGTTAGACTTTTAGAACTCCCAGAGGTTCACTCTGATATGAAAGACAAAAACTCTAAAGTGGGCAATCGATTGTAAATAATGATAGCCTTTGGATGAAAGAACCGGAATACAGAAAAAAATATTTTCAATTGTTCCGATTGTGTGCTAACAATTATCGGTAACAATACGTTTGCCTACATTGCAAGAAGACATGTTCATGCCAGCCACTCGTAGTTTTTAACCCACTTCTTCGTTGAGGAAGACGAGTAATTGTAACTTTCTCTTTATTCTTTGTTTTATATTATTTTCCCCTTTCTCTCCCAATCCCGTGGTGTGTGCGTGTTTATATCTATGTTTGTATATGTGTGTTTGTTTTGTTTGTATATGTGTGTATCTTCGTGTGTGACTCTGTATTTGTGTGTATCTTCGTGTGTAACTCTCTATTCATGTGCATGTGTGTTGCCCAGAATATTTCAGTGGGCATTTAGATGTTCAGAATACATTCTTTTCGAATCTTCAAGACTACTATTATGGCTTTTTGGAACTGTTTTCACCTTGCGATGCCATTTTGGTTTATGCCATTCTATTTTTTTCTGGTTGCAATACCGATTCTTTCTATTCTTCATTCCGATGTTTAATTCTTGTGCTTTTTACGTAGTTTGTTATTGCATTGTTCTTGCCGACTCCTAAGTTCTGTATAGAAATCATGACGATCGCATCTCGTATTTTGTGTCCTTCTTTCTTTCTTGCTTTCTCGTTTGCTTCGTTTATATTAAAGGTTTTTGGTTGTAGCGGATAACAGATACAAATTGACAAGATACACTGTTGGAAAGCTGAAATTCTGCATTTTTTTGGTGTGTGCTGGCGGCCATTTTATTTTATGCAAATGAGGTAGTTCATCCCAACATCTTTCTTAGGAACATCTTTTTTCTGAAAGAGGACATTCTTTCTCGTTTGCTTCGTTTATATTAAAGGTTTTTGGTTGTAGCGGATAACAGATACAAATTGACAAGATACACTGTTGGAAAGCTGAAATTCTGCATGTTTTGGGTGTGTGCTGGTGGCCATTTTATTTTATGCAAATGAGGTAGTTCATCCCAACATCTTTCTTAGGAACATCTTTTTTCTGAAAGCGGACATCCTTTCTTGTTTGCTTCGTTTATATCAAAGGTTTTTGGCTGTAGCGTTCCATGCACAACAGATACAAGTTTCTAACGTGATATATATGTATATATCTCCACCATGAATCGAATCCACGATCCATAGACTTTGGCCTATAAAATATATTTGGAAATTTCCTTGTGAAATGCAGGAATACCTATTAATTAAAAATAAAAAGTAAAATAAAGTAAAATAAAGTGTATTTCTGAATTCCAAATGTCTGAAAACCATGATTTAGCCTTTTAAAGTACTCAGATATGTCAATTGGGAGACGAGATATGAAATTCTTGATTTTCCTTTGGTGTGTGTTGGCGGCCATTTTGTTTTATGCAAATGAGATAGTTCATCCCAACATATTTCTTGGGAACATCCTTTTTCTGGAAAAGGATATCCCGAGGAACATTTTGGTACCCTACTCCTAGTCCTGGGGGTGCAAAGTAGGTCCTGCTGGCCCCCGGACTCATTCGTTCCTTCTTTCTGTTTAATTTCTTGTTTATTATTTGTCTTCCCATTCTATCAACTTCAACAGTTCTTTTTTTTCTTCATTCTCAAACGACTTTTCTAGTTTTTCTTCAATTTGTTTCCATCCTTCTCGCTTATTGTAGTCTTTTCTTTGCTCTTTGTGCCTGTCATTATATAAAAGGGCAGTTTGATTACAATCCCAGCCTTTTTTGTTGCAATGCTCTCCAGCGTCTTTCATTTTCTCTTGCTTATTTACTCTTCTTTACTATTTAACCAATTGTTCCTTTTCAACTATTCCATCTTTCTTTCTTTCTTCTCTTTTTCTTTTCTTTCTTTCTTGTTTCTTTCTTCTTTTCCTTTTCTTTTTCATCTTTGTTTACGTTTTCTTCCTTTCTTCCTAGGGTTCTTTTCTTTCTCTTATTCTTCCCTTTTTTCTTCCTGTTTTACTTTCAGTTTCCTTCTCTTTCATTTCCTCTTTATTTTTCTTTCTTTATTTCTTCTATCCCCTTTTCCCTATTGTTCATCTTTATTTTTCTTCCTCTCTGTCCTTTTCTGTCTACTTTGTTTTTCCTTCCCTTTTCGTTCTTCCTTCCTGTTCTTTTTTCCTTCACTTTTTCGTTCTTCTTTCCTGTTCTTTTTTCATTCATGTTTTCTCTTCGCTTACTTTTCTTCTTTTCTTTTTTCTTCTTTGTTTTTACATTTTTCATTTTATTTCTTCTTCTCTATTTTACTTTCTTTCACCTTTCTCTCCTGGATGTACCGGTCTATTCCATTTAAAGCCTACCCCTTGCTTTCTTCCACCTTTTGTTTACACCCTCCACCTCTTTTATTTATACCTCCTTATCTTTTCTCTTTTTTTTTCTTTCTCGCTGGTGTTCTTTCTTCCTTCCTTTTCCCCTTCTATCCTCATTACTTTTTCTATTTTGTTCCTCAACCGTTTTCATCTGTTTACTCTCTCAAGCTGTTTTTTGTTTAATCCGCCTTATTTTACTCACTTTTTCTTTCTCTCCACTTTCTTTCTTTATTGTTATACATTTTTTCCTTCTTTCACCTCTTTTGCATTCCTCTCCCTTATTCATTTATTTGCATCAGTCTCTCGCTGTCAACTTTGATTACATTCTATCCTTTCTCTTTCGCTCTTTCTTTCCCTCGTTCTCTTCTTATTTATCTCTTTCTCTTTACCCTTTATTCTCTACCCAAACCTCAACTCAGCCACACCCCGTCCGTAATACCCCCCTCACAACCTCCTACCCAGATACAGAATGGGCAACCGGCTTCTTTTTAGCGTCCGTGGTGTGGTCCCCATTCGTCCTTCCATCGCGATCTGTAGCCTCTTCACTATCGACAATCCGCCTAGCGTATTCTAGAGCACACAATTAGTTAATTGAACGAATACGGTGTATTGGGTCATGCGTTGGCTGGGCAGGCAACGGAGATAGAGATGAGAAGGAAGTGATGGAGAGAGAAATGACTGCGGCCGCGTGGAGAAGGTCATGGTCGCCGCTCATGGCAAGAGGAATCAAGAGGAAGAAGGGACTGGTGGTGGTAGGGAAAAGGCAGAGGATGAGGGGGGTAGAAAAGAAAGGCGAACCGCAGCGAGAACAGAAAAAGTAACCAAGAAGTAGGAGGAGGGGGATTATGTATAAAGAGAGGTGGTGTGATCGTGGTGAGTGAAAAGGAAGAGAAGAATGAGGACGGATAAATAAGTAAGGAATGTCAAAACAAATTTGAGATGGAAAAAGGACAGTCTCTCTTTTTCTGTTCTTTCATTTCATTTCATTTTGCTTTCTTCCCATTCTGTCTTTCTTTTCTCACTTCTGTCCTTTTCTTTTCTCTTTTCATCTTTTCTGTCTTTTTCTCTTTTGTGTCTTTTTCTTTTTTCATCGTTTCTTTCTGTCCTTTTCTTTTTTCATTTCTTCCCATTCTTTCTTTTCTCTTTTCTCCCCATTCTGTCTTTCTTTTCTCTTTTCTTTCCATTCTGTCTTTCTTTTTTCTTTTCTTTTTTCATCTTTTCTTTCCATTCTGCCTTTCTTTTGTCTTTCTTTTCTCTTTTCTGTCCTTTTCTTTTCTTTTTTCATCTTTTCTTTCCATTCTGTCTTTCTTTTCTCTTTTCTGTTCTTTTCTTTTTTCATCTTTTTTCCCATTCTGTCTTTCTTTTCTCTTTTCTTTCCATTCTGTCTTTCTTTTCTCTTTTCTGTCCCTTTCTTTTCTTTTTTCATCTTTTCTTTCCATTCTGTCTTTCTTTTCTCTTTTCTGTTCTTTTCTTTTCTTTTTTCATCTTTTCTTCCATTCTGTCTTTCTTTTCTCTATTTTGTCCAAGACAAAATCAGAGTTGACTTTCCTTTCCTATTTAACAATAACTAGAACAATCCTCACCAACATTTGGGGTGTAAACCGATATGTAACATCCACATTCCCCTACCCAGATTTGATCTCGCGACCAGGTGATTTCTAGCTTCGTGTGTTACCACCTGCGCTAAACCGACAAGTCTTACATACCTCCCAAATTTATAGTAGAATTACGAAAGGAAGTAAAAGTAGGAGCAGAGTTTGACTCTGGAGCTGCCAGGCTTGTCTTTCTTTTTCCTTCTGTCTTTTTCTTTCTTCATTTTAAGACTGTGAGAGGCATATCAGAGAAAAATATAGAGGAGGAAGAAAACACGAAGAGAGAAAAGAACGACTGGAAGAAAGAAGGGAGGGGAGATTTGGAGAAGAAAAGGAGAGATACAAAATTCATAACATTTGAAGAAGAAAAACTAGAAAAAAAATAATTTAATTTGAGAAGAAAGAAAAAGTTTGAAGTCGAAAAAACGAAAGATTTGGTGGAGAAAAATTGAAGAAAGAAAGAAAGAAAAAAATGAAGAGGAAAAATATTTGGAGAAGAAAGAAAACAGATTTAATGAAAGAAAGAAAGATTTTGGGGGACAAAAAGAAAGATTCGGAGAAGATTGAAAAAAGAGATTGGGAAAGAAAGACCCTGCCTGCTTTGAAAATCAGCATCAGGAAATTCAGGCTTTTACATAGACTCGAACACAAAACTGTGAAACCACCCACTCAACCAAGAGAGAGAGAGAGATATCGTTATAAGAGTCAAGGCCGAAATGAGAAGAGAGACAACAATCAAAGGGAATAAATTGAAAAAGTGTGAAAAGATGACTCGTAGAGAGGAGAGATTAATGAAAGAGGCAAGGGAAAAAAGAAAGAAAGAAGAAATAGTTCTACCCTTTAAAACAAAAACAGAAAGTGATGTGGGGGGAAAACGAAGGAAAAAAAGATGAGCACGAGAAGAAAAGTGAGAAAGAGAAAACGAACATATCGAGATGAACATCGAGAGAAAAGAGGCGGGCGATGGAAAGAAAGATGGACGGATTTGAGAGGAAGAAGTCCAAGTGAAAGAGAGAGGAATCTAAAAATCGAAGCGAAGAGGACGAATCGAGAAAGACATACCAACTAGAAATGCAATAAAAGAACGACAGGCGGAATGTCTTACGCTAAAAAGATTATTAGTGGAACGAATATGAAGACCAGGCCGGAAATGAAGTGGTAAGAGGATAAAAAAAAAGGGAAGAAGGAGAGAAAGAAGATGAAATAAAAGAAAGAAGGAACAAAGAGATGTGCAGTAAAGAGAAAAGGGTCGAAAATAAAATGTATGAACGGGGAGGTAGTAACATAACAACTAAAGGGTGGAAATGGGTTGAAAAGGCAGAGAGATAGAGAGAGAGAAAAAAAAACAACAGCGATTGAGAAAGGAGGAATGAAAGGACTGCGGGGGTGGAAGATAGGGACGTAAATGGCTCGGATTGTAAAAGAATTCGCCTGACTGCCCAATCACGTCTTTCGCCCTTTATCGAACTGACATGACCACGGTCGAATCAGCGGTAGCGGCAGATTTGTCGGAGGCGGTAACAACAGCGGTAGAACGCTGCTGTGGCCGGCATCCGTTTCTCCCGCCTTTTACTCCCGCTCTTCTCACCCACCCTACCCCCGCCCGCTGCCATAGCACTACGCATGCGTGAACATACCAGCATTTGCAAAGATGGGCGCGTGCGTAAGGCTCGCATAGCCACTCTTAACGATAAAGTCATTCTTGAAAGAAGAACGAATCAGCGAAAAAGATTTTCTTTCTTTTTCTTCCTCCAACAAAAAACAACAAGCTAGTTATGTAACCCGTGATATCACTGGTAGGATCTTTTTTTAAAACAAGGACGACGAAACTTTTATTTACTCTAATGACTAGATATACAGGTATCCGCCGCTTTTCGAAACCTCGCTTTACGCCAATCTTTCGGTTTTGTGAAAAAAGGCGAAACACGAAAATAGCGTTTGTTTTGCAGCGAGCCGTTACAGAAGCAGCGCACACCGTCTTCCTCTCATATCATTCCTGTTTTTAGTATAAGCTAGTGCTATTTTAGGTTTTATGTGGTGTTTGGTATGATTTGGTAGGTTATTATTTGGGTATGGGAACGCTCAAAAACCTTTCCTGTATAAACTGATGGTAATTGCTTCTTCGCTTTACGCCATTTTGGCTTATAAACAGTTTTTATAGGAAAGTACTACTTTCGGTTACTGGGGAAAACCTGTATTGTGACACAGCAAAATATGGTAGTGGTAGGGGGGAGGACAATCATGGTCGTAATTTGCATTTGAACCCAGTATATATAATTAATTTTTGGTCTTTTCTCATCGCTGCTCTATCCAATCGCCTACTTTTTTGAATCACTTGCTACACTAACAAATTCAATATTTCTAACGACAGGGTAAAGCTTTGATGATTGAGCACAAAATGTTCCAATGTTACACCCTAAATTCGCTTAAATCTGTATGTTGAAAGTCAAGAAGGAAG
>VCCN01001237.1:332849-344735 GCA_006491835.1 Architeuthis dux
AAAATATTTTTTCGTAGTGTTGTATTCATCTTTGGACGGCAAAATATCTTTGGCAACTGAGTTTCAATGCTGTAGAATTTGATCATAAATAATACCTGATAATATCCGTTTTAATTGTGTAATGTTCTACTAGAAATAATAAAATCTTGCTATATTTGGTTTAGAAGAAAATTAACCGTTTATTAAAATAGTGGTAGGGGTGATACTGTAAGTGTACATGAATTTCTTTAGCTTAACCCTTTCAAGACTAACCTATCAAAGGTGCTTAACGCCTGAACTTTTAAAAGGGTATACAAATTCGCAAAACATATTAATATTCAAATCAATCTTTATTATTATTGGATGAATATTGTAACATACCACTTTTTATTAAATTTGACGAGTTTTCACCTTCATCCTTCAAAGACTACTAGGTATCATATGTAAAACAACATAAATATGGCGCACATTATTAAATTGGAAGTTTTAGAATTTGAATGTTTTATAACGTCTAGAACACTGAAATGGAAAATATTTTTCATTTTCATAGTTTATTGTTGATGGCAAGACATTACTTATTTCAGCAGGGAATATTGAGAAAATCGCATTTGCTTGAATTCCCCTCATTCATCATCCAATTTTTATTTCAATTCCTCCTCAAGTTTCGGCTAAAGTGTGGACAACGAAGGTTAACGTTTACCTTTTCAGGCATCCTTGCGTGGGGGGTTACTGCTCTGTGCAAATAATGCAAAGAGCCAGCCACCGGAGGGGGTTAATATAGATTTGAATAGATAAGAACATTGGAATAATCCGATAGTGTGGAGAGTTATGACGATCGGGGGGTTTTATTTTATTTTTTCGAGAATATGCCTGCAAAAATTGAGGTGCGTATTATATGACGGTGCGTCTTATATGCCGGGAAATACGGAAATCTCATTTTTATATATTCTTCTCATTTTCTCTGCCTCACTTATGTCTCAATCATTGCTTGTCTTTCTTCAGCTCTTGGCTTTATCTTGGTTGTTTATTAAGCCCTGCTGATGGTGGCACCAGGTTGCAGTTGAGGGTCACCCAATGAGGAACGAACTCACTATACTAGCCATGGTCGTCGAGACTAGCTTTTAACGATTGCTCTACGGCAGTCGCCTGATATGAGTATGTATGTGTATATTCTGGTTATGTAATGTGATATATTAATGTGGTATTGCTATTTTAAAACACGTTTTAATTCTTGTTTTAAAAAAAGATTATTTCTCTTATTGGCATCCTTATTTACACATGCTCTCTCGCTCTGTCTCTGTCTGTCTCTGTCTCTCTCTCTGTCTCTCTGTCTCTCTCTCTTTCTCTCTCTCTCCACAAATCCTCCCCGTCTTAGTCCCTCCTCGCCATCTTTTCTCCATCTCATGTTTTAGCGTTACCTGTTTTCTGCTACTCTCTACAAACCCCCCTCTCTCTCCCACTCTCTTTGTATTGTACCCTATTCACAACCATGTATCACCCTCTTTCTCTTGCTTTCCGGCGTCCTTCTCCTCCCCCCACTCTCTTCTCCCCCCACCCTGCACTTCTCACATACGTGTCCATTCTACGGCAGCGCCCATTTTGTTTCATTATATTTTTCAGAAATTGTTTTCCGAATAATTTACTGAGTGTTTTTCGCGCCAATGCCCCTCGGTGGTTGATACAAAATGGCGGTGGTCTCTCGCAAAGAGACTTGCGGTGTTAACCCATTTCCGGCCCATTACTAGCCATTCCCATCTCCATTCCCTACGTTTAAGTGTCCCCTGCCTTCCTCCGCACAAACCTTCGCTTCGTGTGTAATCGCTCGCTCGCTCGATGGCCTGCTCCAACTCCCACCCTGCCTTCCAACCGTTGAAGACCAGAAATAACATTTGGTAATGCTGTTTAGCCGTCCATTACAAATTGTAACATTATCAACTCAAATCGACACCATCAAATCATTACAAGCATTATTTGAACGATGCCTTTTCAGCATTTTTCATTTTTGGGGGGTTTTATATTTGCTTTTTAAAAAATTTACTTTTGTTTATATTTCATTTATTTATTTCTCCTTTCGTAATTGTTTTCCCCCCCTTCGTTATCTTCTTTGTTTTCCGTCGTCATTTCCTTCGTTTTTACCGTCTTTCCATTTTTCCTCTTCATTTTTCTTCTTTTTTCTGCCCATCTAAATCTTTTTTTTTTATTTCTTTCTCTCCCTTATCGCTCTCCCTCGAATGATTCTCCTTCTATTCACTTAACCCCTCTCTGTCCCTTCTATTTATTTAGTCAACTCTTTACATTCTTCTTCTTTTCTTCTTCTTCCTTTTCTTCTTCTTCTTCTTCTTCGTTTCTTCTTCTTCATCATCATTTCTTCTTTCTTTCCTTGTTGTTCTTCCTATTTCGTTTTTCTTTTTCATTCATTATTCCTTGCTGTACTTTCTTTCTTTACTTCTTTACTTTTTGTTCTTTTTTTCTTGTTCTTTCTTCATTCTGTGTCTCTTCTTCTGTCCCTTTCGCCCTTGTTATTATTGTTCACTTCTTTCTTTCTTCCTTATTCTTCCCATCGTCTTTCACGTTTTCATATTAGTATTATTACTATTTAATCATCTTCGTTTAGACACTTCACTCAATAACATATTTCTTGCTTTTTTCTCATTATTCTCCGCCTTGGAATCATACCTCTCTTATTTCTACCTCTCTCCCAGCCTTATTTCCTCTATATCGTCTCTACTTCTTCATCCAAAGAAAGCGTTCTCCTCTTTCCTATTTTCATTAAACCTGCATCTTGTAAAATCACTAAAGCCAACAACCCAAAGGCAAGGAATACATTGTTCCTGACGGCTGGAATGAATTGCTCGAGCGACCATTACTCCGGTTTCCCGCCAAACAACTAATCAGACGATCAAGCTAAAGAACGGACGATTGTCTGCCTGCCATTTTGAATTGATCGTCTGCTTGCGCCTTGCCTATTCGCTTTGCTTTTTTCCCCCTTCCTAACGCTAAGAGTTCCAGAAAAAACATCTGTCCCTTTTTTTTGCCACCATGGGGTCCGTTCTTCTGAATGTTTATAGTTATTTCCTTTCAAATGTACGTGGAAACATCTGAAATATCTACGCATGCGCACTGGTGACTTTTTGTTGCCATCTTGATTTTGGCACTTTTTTCAAGTCCTTTCTTTTCATAGTTCTTTCCGTTCCCATTTTTTGCCTTTTCTACTCTTTTACATCTACTCAGGATGTTTGATTCTCCTTTCAATTCTTTAAATGGATAAAGGAATGAGAGAAAAAAAAACGCGAAAGACACAAACAAAAAAAGCTGTTATAAAACAGCCAAGATGAACGATTTTTTTTTCTTATTTAGTTTCGTTTCAATTAAAATAAGTGATAAGAAGTCAAAAAAAGATAAAAGAAAAAAAATTTAAACGAACAAACGATAAAAGCCTGAAAATCCACTGATAGAAAGAAGTGAACAAGAACTTTAAAACCAGAAAAAAAATCCAAAAAGCAAAAACGGAAACTCTGTTTTGTAGCAATCAAAGGCAAGCAACTTCCAAAAGACTCCTCTCTTGAAAAACATAAGTGGCGAAAACTGAGCAGCTATTTGGCATTCACAGTGTATTAAGGCAAAAAATGTTCAGCGGAACCCGTCAGAAAATTTTGATAGTGAGGCAAAAAATGTGTATTTGTAAAGTCGACAGTCTTTCTCAATCTAGAAGTACATGAATAACATGTAACACAAAACACACTCTTTTTCATCAGTCTTTCACACATGAATTTGTATCAAAATACACGTATCTGTTTATGTAATTCTCATCGCATGTTCTTATGGGTGGTTCATTATGTAATCCAAACCTAGGACACCTCGGGGATCAGAACATATGCACTTTGAATGATTTTAAACGCAGGATTCACCCTTAACTCTTGATCGGCGGAAGCAAAGAGACAAAGGTAATATAGGTTTTATACTAGCTAGAGATTAATGCAGAAATATCTTTTAACAAATCCACTGGACTGCGTGGTGCGAGTACATACTCAGCTTAACTAATCCGGCACAAGGCCAAACGTGTGCATCATCATCATCATCCTACGATCATTATATTAGCATACTTGTAAAATCTGCAGTACTCACATGAATAAATAGTATAAATATTTAACTGGTGGTTTAGACAGTAGAGAATTTGACTTCGGTGTCGTTTTTGTAGTGTTGACATTTAAGTACTGAGAGGTTCAATACCGCTTAACATATACATCTTTATTTACTAATCTTCACTTAGTCTGGCACAAGGCCACAGGTTGCTTGCAGTACCTGATGATCCTAATAGTTCATTCATCTAAGTATTGATCAGGTTCGACGCTGCTTAACTTCGTATATCAGACTAGAACTGTTGCTTTCAGCGTCATTTGATCGTAAGCCATTGGTATTCAGAAAGTATAGCTCAGTACGACACAAAGACATATGTGTTGAGAATCCAATGAGAATCGAACTCACTACAGTATCAATGGTCTGCTAAGGTAGCCTGCTAACCATCATGCCACGGTGAATTCAGTTTAGCTAAGTACAGAGATACAAATGTGAGGTACCAAGTGAGAATCGAACTCACTACACAGTAGTAATGGACGAGTAGAAAAGCTCACTACCCATGCCATTTGCTAACGATTGCTAATCATCGCATAGTACAGCACAGGATCACACGTTGAGCATTCAGCGGCAATCGACCTCACTGCAGTAGTAATAGTTTGCTAGGTCAGGTTGCTAT
Organism: Architeuthis dux; assembly: GCA_006491835.1. Classification (NCBI taxonomy): domain Eukaryota; kingdom Metazoa; phylum Mollusca; class Cephalopoda; order Oegopsida; family Architeuthidae; genus Architeuthis; species Architeuthis dux. The sequence continues at coordinate 337,582 of VCCN01001237.1, forward strand.
CCACTAGTTCAGGGAAAGTGGGCTTTAATTATTCAGCTTAAGAGTATGGAACTCCCAGGAAGGAACGAACTCACTAAACCCTTGGTAATAGCTACTTGGCAAGATCGCTAACCATTAACCGACGGTAAGGCGTTCGTTATATTGGTGTATAGGTATTTTCTAACCGTAGCTCAGTTTGGCACAATCACATAATTACCGAGTGAAGACTGAGCACACTACAGATATGGTCTAATAGACAAGCTCGCTTGCCATTACCACACATCAAAGGGGTCCATTATATACAGTATTGCCCATAAATAAATACACATGCCTGAAAAAGGTAATCGTAACCTTCGTTATTCAGCCCAACATTTGCCAGAACTTGGAGAGGAGTTTTTAAAACACCGGCTGATAAATGAGAGTAATTCAGGCAAATGCATTTTTTCTCCTTAATATTCCCTGCTGAAATAGGTAATGTCTTGCCATCAACAATAAACTATGAAAATGAAAAATATTTTCAATTTCAGACTTTATAACTTCAAAATTTAAAAAAGAATTTAATTTTAAAATTAACATTTTTATGAACGCACAGTATCGCCCATAAATAAATACACACTATGTTATAAAACCAAATATAGCAGGATTTTATAATTTCTAGTGGAATATTACACAAGGAAAACGGATATTATCAGGTATTATTTATGATCAAACTTTACAGCATTGAAACTCTGTTGCCAAAAATATGTTTTCGTGGTGTTGTACTCTTCTTTGGACGGCAACATATTCATATTTTTGGCAACAGAGTTTCAATGCTGTAGAGTTTGGTCATACATAATACCTGGTAATATCCGTTTCGATTGTGAACTAGAAATAATAAAATCCTGCTATATTTGGTTTAGAAGAAAATTAACTTTCTATTAAAATAGTGGTAGGGGTGTACTTATTTATGGGCGATACTGTAAGTGTACATGGATTTCTTTAGCTTAACCCTTTCAAGACTAACCTATCAAAGGTGCTTAACGCCTGAACTTTTAAAAGGGTATACAAAATCGCAAAACATGTTAATTTTTAAATCAGTCTTTATTATTATTGGATGAAGTATTGTAACACTGACCACTTTTTATTAAATTTGACCTTCATTAGTTTTTACCTTCATCCTTACTAGACTACTAGGTCTCATATGTAAAACGACATAAATATGCCGCACAGTCTGTTGTAGGGAGTGAGTTTATAAGTGTTAATCAGCTTCTGCTATTTCATGAAGTCATCGTGGCCGATTGGTAAAATCAGCTTGGTGTAAACTAGGCGTGAGTTAGATTCTCACCTAAGGCTTATTCTTTATTTCCGATTGCGCTGTTATTCGTTGCCATACAAACTTTGGCCCGAATTAATAAGTTGTATAAAAACAACTAAAAAGTTTAGTCTAGTCAAATTTAATAAGTGTTATGTTAAATTTTATTTAATAGTTAAAGAAAACTATTCTTTTATTAAATCAAAACCGTTTGTCCGATTATACACTTATGTCAGGACAGATGAAAAACACAGAATTAGCAGATCACATAACCTACACATCTTACCTTTTCAGTCATGTAATGTGAACTAATTTCTGTATGTGTTTCATATTACGATGACGTCATTGTCTGCGGTTGGAAATGCCTGGGAAATCTCATTTACTTTATTTTTCATGACACATACGTCCCAGTAGACTTCTAAAAGATCTATGGGACATTTGTATCCCAATATTGTATTAATTCTGACTACTTTTTACCATCATGTTAATTTACCTCTGCCAATGAAGTATGTCTGTCAAAACGTTCACAAAGAATTTCAATGAAAATTTGTGGAAGTTTGGGCCATCGGGTAAGAAAGAAGTGATTAAATTTGGGGGCGGATCCATGTACAGTTACCTTCCATGCCTCGTATCTATATGTCCACACCACACAATATTTCCAAAAGTTCTCAAGTCCAATTTTTTCATATTTTGAAGAAGCAAAATCATGATGGGATACATATGTCCCAGTAGACATTTATGTTGGGACAGATGAAAAACACAGAATTAGCAGATCACTTCGTATACACGTCTTTCCTGTTCAGTCATGTAATGTGAACTAATTTCTGCGTGTGTTTCATACTAGGATGACGTCATTGTATACAGTTTTAAAAGCTGGGAAAATCACATTTGCATTATTTTTCGTGACACATACGCCCCTTCCAAAAGCGACCTATGGGACACATATATCTATATCCTAGCACTCATAGAAACCTCGAGACATATATGCCCCAGGAGTCTCGAAATATTTAATTTAGCCGGGAACAAGCCCTCTATAGAATAAAGATGGAACTCACTTCTGTAGTAATGTTCTGCAAGATTAGTTTATTGACCACCGTTCAACAAAGAAGTACTCATTAGGTAAGCGTACCTTAATCTGGAACACTGCCATAGCTATGGGGTACTCACATGAAGATTAAACCCACTCCAGTAGTAATGGTCTGATGGGCTTCCTTGCTAAACATTACCCCCTCCGCAAGGTACCTATGTAAAATGATAGACTCATAGATAAGTACAGATATCCCTTGCATTTCGAAAGTTCGTTTTACGCCACTTTTTCGCTTTTACGAAAAAAAGGTGAAAAGCGAAAATAGCGTTCAGCATTTGTTTTACTACAAGCCATTTACACATATGCAACATATTCCTCTCATTCCTACACTTCAGTCTCCTGTACCGCCCACAACTAAAAACTCCAACGACTCAGCCTAACATACCATTTTTTTTATCTGGGAATGCTCAAAAAATGTATATAAATAATTGGTGATTGCTTCTTCGCTTGACTCCATTCGCAGGTTTTTTATAAGAACGTTCTATTTTCGGGTAGCTGGGGGAAGCTATATTCTAAAAACATTTTTTTAAATATGTACGTAGAAAAGTTTCAAATTTGTAGAAATATTTCAACGTTTTCATTACATTTTTGTCTCCCTTTCTTGCTATTGTTCTCTCTCTATCTATTATCTTCTCTCTCGCTCTCTTTTCTTCTCTCTCTCTCTTCTTCTTCTCTCTCCGTCTCTTTTCTTCTCCCCATGACTCTTTTGTTATCTCTCTCTTCCTTTTCTTCTCTCTTGTTTATTTTATTCTCATCGTCTCCCGCCCGCCCGTTCCCCGCCTCGCCACAAAAAATCTCTCCGCCGAGTGTAAGCCAGGGGGAGTTTTTGTATTCCAGCGAGTGAATCGTTAACATCGTGTCATGGAACATTCAAGGCGCCTTCAGAAGTGACGTAAAAAACAAACAAACATTAATAAATCCGATAGAAAAAGGTAGAGGAAAAAAAGTGTAAATTTTTCGGCGTTGTCTTTGATGTGAATAAGCGGCAGGAGGCAGGCAGATGATTTTTAGATGATCTGTAAGCCATTGTAGTCGCTGTAGTTAACCCATCCTCACAAGAGCAGGTGATTGATAGGGTCGATCGGACAGGAGATGGGACGAGGCGGGGGGGAACCGTAGAGACAGAATACAGGGTGGAGAGTAATCAGGAGAGAGAGAGAGAGTCTCCTGGAGATACAAAGACACGAAGAGAAAGGGATAGATAGATAGATAGATAGATAGATAGATAGATAGATAGATAGATAGATAGATAGATAGATATGAAGATAGATAGATAGATAGATATGAATCGACTGAGATAGATAGATAGATAGATAGATAGATAGATAGATAGATAGATAGACAGTTAGATAGATATGAATCGACAGGTAGATAGATAGATAGATAGATAGATAGATAGATATGAAGCGACTGATATAGATAGGTAGATAGAGAGAGAGAGAGGGGGAAGAGAGAGGGGGAGTAAATGGAATAATGCAGGAAGAAACTGATGAGTTGAAAGGAAGAGAGAAGGGGATAGAGCAAGAAGGAAAAGGGGAGCAAGGGCGAGGTTAAAGAGAATGACGTTGGGAAAAGAGGAGGTACGAGGGATAAATATAGGAAGGACATCATGTAAGAACATCAGGAAAAAAAGGAGAACATGTAAAGTCAGATGTGTGGAGAGTAATAAGGAGGAATAGTTTACTAGAGATATAAAGAAATGAAGAGAAAGAGAGAGAGAGAGAAAGAAAGAGAAAGAGAGAGAAAGAAAGAGAAAGAGAGAGAAAGAGAGAGTGGATGAGTGGAAGGCAGAATGAAGAAATTGAAAAGGTGAAAGAAAAAACTTATGGAGAAAGAGTGAGAAGGAAAATGGGGAAAGAGACATGTTGAAGAAGAGTGTGGTAGGAAAAAGTGGAAGAAATATTGTAAAGTGCATTATGTGAGAAAATCAGGGAAGAAGGAGAAAAGGGAGGAGAGAAAGAAGACAAAAAGTGAATGAGAAGGAAGGAAGGAAGGAAGACAAAAAGAAAGGAAGGAAGCAAAGAAGGGAGGAAGGAGGAAAGGAAGGAACGAATGAATGGACAAACGAAGAAGTAAACGAAAGGGGAGGGTGTAGGACAGGAGGAGCGAAGAAAACAGGAAATGAACGAAGAGAAGAGTGAAGGAAGAAAGGAAGAGAGGTGGAATGAAGAAAAAGAAAAAAGAAGGAAGCAAAGGAAGGAAGTGAAGAATGTACAGGGAAAATAATCAAGTAGATGAGACAAAGGGGAAAACACGGAAGAAAGAAAACAGGGGAAAAAGGAAAGAAAATGAAGAAAGAGAGTAGTAACTGAAGAAGTGAAGAATCAGGAGGAGAAAGAGAAGAAAGAAAGGGTGAAGAAAGGATGAAGAAGGAGATTTTGCATAGAGAAAATACGGAGGGAAGAAGGAAAGGGGAAATAGAAAAAGGAAGAAAGAAAGAATAGAGGGAAAAAGAAGGCGAGAAAAAGGTAAGAAAAATAGGAAGAAAAGAAAGAAAGCAGAGACAAAAGATGGAGAAGTTGGTTTGGCAAAGGAACAGCATGTGGGAAAAGTAAAAGGAATAAAGAGGGGGAAGAAAGGGAAGAAAAGGGAAGAAAATGGAAAAAAGGAGAAAGAATCAAGGGAAAAGAAGGAGAGAAGAAAGAAAGTAAAAGAGAGGGAGGAAAATGGAAAAAGATGAAAAAGAGGATTTGGTGAAGGAAGGAAGAAAGAGGGAAAGAAAGAGAATAAAGAAAGAGAAGAAGGAAAGAGAAGAAGGAAAAAAGCAATCAAGTGGAAATGAAGGAGAGAAGAAAAAGAAAAAAGAATCAGAAGAAAGAAAAAGAGGAGACAGAATGGAGAAGGAGAATTAGAAAAAATCACAGAAGGAAGGAAAGTGGAAAAGAGAAAAGGGAAAGAGAAAACGGATAGCGAATTGAGGAATAATGAAGAAGAAAAGAAAGACAGAAAAATAGGATCGGAAGAAAGAATGAGAAAGGACAAAGAAGGGGATTTTATGAAGGATGAAAAATCGTATAGACGAAAGAAAAAACGGGAGGAAGGAAAGGAAAAGAAAAGAGACAGGGGAAGAAACAATCGAGGAAAAATGAAGGAGAGAAGAAAGAAAGACAATGTTGACCGGAGGAAGGAGGGTGGGGGGGAAAGAGTTGAAAAGAAATAAAATATGGAAGGAAGAAAGTTAGAACAGGAGGAAGAATAGAAAAGCGAAAAATAAAAAGAAAGGGAAGAGAATCGAAAGGGAAAGGAAGGAGAGAAAAAAAGAGAGAAAATAGGAGAGGAGGATGGAGGGGGGAGGAGAAAGATTGAAGAAGGGGATGTAGCAAAGGAAGAAAGAAGGAAGAAAACAAGGGGGGAAGGACAGAAAGAAGGAAAATGGAAAGAGAAAAAGACATAAAGAATCGGGTGAAATGAAGGAGAGATGAAAAAAAGAAAAATAGCATTGGAAGGATGAAGAAGGTTTTTTTCTTTTCTCGTCTCTTTCTTTCTTTCTTATCTATTCTCGCACCTCTCCGTACTTTTTCTTTTCTTATCTAATTTTCCTTCCTTCCTTTCTTCCTATCTTTCTTCCTTGCCTACTCTCACATCTCTTCGCTCTTTTTTCTTTTCTTATCAATCTCCTTTTCCTTTCTTTCTTTCTTTCTTTCTTATCTACTCTCAGAATTTTCCCTAACTTCCTTCCTCCTTTCCTTTTTTCCCTTCGTTCCAATTTTCGTCAACTACTTTTAAACTTCTTTGTTTGCTTCTTTCTTTCTTTCTCATTCATTTACTCCTACAATATCCCCTTCCTTCTATCGTTGTTTTTCATTCTCCAACCTTTTTTCACACCTTCATTACACTTAATACATGGTTGTTATTTATGCTGTTGTTGGTTCCATTGTTCTGACTTCCTTCCTTCTGCAAAATTTTATTGATAAAAATCCTTTCTTTTCGAAGAGAAAAAAAAACCTACTTCTCTCTATCCATTTTGTCTTCCCTCCCATTTTTCCCGCGTTCCCTTCATTTTTCTTATCCTCCATTTTGTGACGCATCGGAAACGAACCGACAGAAAATCATTTGTCACGTGTCACACCCTACAGATATTTATTATCGAGACAAGTTTGACATCACCCAAACAGAAGAGTTTATGCATTACGTACTTATCTATATAAACTGACTGCTATCTTTAAAATATATTCAGGGGGAAAAAGGCATACTAAAAAAAAGGGAAGTTTTAAATCGAAGCAAAAATGAATGTACGGGAAAAGCAACAGTACGATACCCTACAACATCTTCAAGAAATAACAGCCGTAGCAAAAAAACAAACAAATGAACCGGATTTTTTTTAACCTTAAACAAACATATAACATTTCCCACTTTCGATAATTTTTTCTCAGCCCATCTCATATAAATTTTATTCATTTATTTTCCTTTCACCAATCTCCCAAAATACTCCAGGCGATTAATCCCGCTTCCGGGAATTGTTACAATCATTGTTATAAAAATCCAAATATATTTTCGTTATTATTGTCCTAAAATACAAGAAAAATATAAAAACGGAAAGAAAAAAGATTCTCTCTCTTTTTTTGAAATTCAAAACCTAAAGAATAGAGTTGAAAAAAAAGGGAACAAAAGTGTTAATATTTTCTTTTCAAAATTCCTAACTTCGTCACCGGAAGTTGGGTGCGGAGATTTCTTATAAGGCTACGTCATATCCGTTATCACATTCATAATGTCTTCTACGGATATTTTATTTAGTTTTAAAAAATCCGTGTTTCATTTTAGTTTTTACTGCATGCCTTGAGGAATGATTTTACGGCT
>VCCN01001242.1:111784-124747 GCA_006491835.1 Architeuthis dux
CTGAAGGCGTCAGATCTGGAAAATACGTCACATGTGGAAGAGCATCCTATCCCAGATACATGGTCGTTTGCTGCATCGCATTTGCAACTTGAGTAGTAACGGTCTCACACTTCAAAACCATTCGTTTTCCCTGCCCAGAAAAATATATTTTCTTTTCCGATTTGTCATTCAAACGCGTCAATTCCTCTCAGCAGTAGCAGTTTATCCAAATTCCAACGATTTGTAATGAATAATTCCCTTTGAATCCTACGAAACATAGCTAAAACATTCAGTTCTCAGTATGATTATGTTTAGGCTGATATGTTGGAGGCTGTCTTGGGTCTAGCCACGATTTTCTTCGTGTTTTCTTTCTCGCTATGAAGTCCTTTTTCATCGCCAGGGGCTATTCTCTCCAAAATCGACAAAATGTTTATGAGTCGAGCAAGAAGAGAAAAATAAGTGTTTAAACGCTGCCCGATATTCTATTCGTGGTTGGACGGATGACTGACCGACATTTGGGCGAATGGACATATAACCGAATGAACGTATGTCCTTTTTAATTTTGACTGACTTTAGTCTTGTGTTCAATATTTGGTACTTCTTCGATTTACACAATACAATTGCCGCTGCTACCTGCTCAATTCTCAACCCTCAGTCTGACTGCTCACTTTTTAGTTGTATACTGCAACTTTTATTGAGCAATTGCATTACAATTAATATCTTTTATAGCAAAACAGAGTTTTCTATCATGCAATTATGTTATCTTTTTATAGTTTTTTTATCGTTTGTTTTATAAAGCAGTTACATTGTAAAGAGATAATAAAGATAAAAAACAAAATTAAAAAATGGTCATATGTCAATTCGGACAAATGTCTGTTGGTGAAATCTTCATTCGGTGAAATGTCCGTCGGTGAAATGTTCGTTTGGTGAAATGTCCATTGGTTAAATGTTCGTTTGGTGAAATGTCCGTCGGTGAAATGTTCGATTGGTGAAATGTTCGTTCGGTGAAATGTTCATTTGGTGAAATGTTCGTCGGTGAAATGTTCATTTGGTGAAATGTGCGTCGGTGAAATGTCCGTCGTCGAAATGCTCGTTCGGTAAAATGTCCGTCGGTTAAATGTTCGTTCGGTGAAATGTCTTTCAGCTGAACGTCTGTCGGCTCAGTGTTAGGGAGCCATTCTTTTCCTGTTTTGTTTTGTTTTTTTAAAAAACCCAACATTTTCCTACCTTCTAAGGTTTATAAATGACGCATAACATTCGACTGATTCACCACTGATTCTGTTGCAACTCCACATGTTGTGCCACATGTTCAGAATTAGACTTTTAAATCTAATTCATCAATTTTCAAGTTCAGGGTTCTTCCAGAGCGTTTTTTGTCCTTGAGCTCAAGATATCCTTTTCTGAACGTTGCAAACCGTACCCGACACGTGCTTGCGTGTGCACCATTACCATAAGCATTAGTGATCCATTGCCTTGTTTCCGCTGCGCCTTTTTCCAAATTAGATATGAAGAGTAAACAGTATCGAATGTGCGTTCTTTTTCTCAGCCACGGTTTTTACCAAAATTGAGTAAAATTATCACTATTCCGTAAACGATTCTTGAAGAGTTTGCGAACCCAAGTAATAAAGAGCCGCGTGGACATCAAAGACATTTCTAAGATTTCTCTGACATTGATAGCGGCATTTCGGCTTTCAAAGGACTTTTTTATAGGATCGCTCTACTTCTACGGTGAAACCTTTAGTTTTTTCTTTTTTTTTCACTTCCACATTCTCTTTCACCCAAGTTTTATAGGTTTCTTCAGTTTTTAAGTGGATCTGGTTGGCTATTATATATCGCGCGTATAGGCCGCACCAATGCAGTTGAGAGCTGGAAATTTAAACATTCACTCCTTATTGTATCTAGAAAAACGTTTTGTTTGTTTTTTGAAAGTTACCCCCCGCAGTTTTTTTTTGTTCAATTTGCAATATAAGTGTATGCTAAATTGCTAAAATTTGAAAATTCAGCCTTTTTTTAGTAATCCCTGCCCAACAAAAGGCGAGCGAAGTACCATTCATTGATCGCCCCCTTTTTTCCAATTTTTTAATTGATCACCCCCAACACGACGTGCTGCCAATAGACGCAGCTTGTTGTTCATCTTCTTGTAATTCTCGTTCTTCTTCTTCTTCTTCTTCTTCTTCTTCTTCTTCTTCTTCTTCTTCTTCTTCTTCTTCTATTTGTGTGTGTGTGTGCGTAGATTTTAGTGTGTGTGAGCGTGTGAAATTCAGTGTGTGAGAGAGAGCAAGAGGCAAGAAAAGAGAGAGAGAGAGAGGGAAAGAGAGAGAGAGAGTGAGAGGGAGAGAGAGAGAGAGAACGTACACACTCCTGAAAAAAGATTTTCTGGCCCTTTTTTAAAAAAAAAGAACGATGCCGTGTGGATTACACAAGACGTTTGGTCCTTTTTTCCTTCTTCTATTTCTGAATACAGGGGTGGCCAAACCTGCTAAAATCTGAACAGCCACACACGTTAAACCTCAGATGTTCGTGATCCGCAAGACGTAAACAAAACCTACACACGTCTTCATTGTTACATACACATTTTGTTACAAAGCCTTTACGCAAATATCAACAAATATATGTACGCAATAATATTCATTCATGTATGTAATTTCTTAAACTTTTAATTTGTATTAGTTTCGGTAATCACAAACTACACATATACACCCTTACCCAACACCCCATTCCTCGAACATTCCTCTGTAAGCATTGCTGACCTGAAATTTCTTAAATCCCTCGCCCCCCCCCCGCCACCCCAACATTTCTTCGTCCAGCACTGAAGAACAATACCCCACTCAAAATTAAGATTTAAATTGTCAAATATTTTACTAATTTCAAACTGAATTGAAATTAATTAATTAATTGAAATTAATTTAAATGAGGATTTAAATTGTCAAATATTTCTGTTAACCACGAACATTAAACTTACGTTTTAATCCGGCGAGGTCGCATTTCATTCACGGTAAATGATTCTAAAGATTGATATTTTTTTCCTTTTTACATTTTATATTGACTGTGACGAGAAAAGGATATCAGCCCACATATTTCCACGAGCCGCACGTTAAATGTCAAAGAGCCACATGTGGCCCGCGAGCCAAGGTCTGTTTACCCTTGTTCTAATACAGGGGACGGTAACCTACGGCCCGCGGTTCAGATCCGGCCCACGAACGGATTTCGAGCGGCCCGCAAGAAATATTGGGATGCTACGCTTACTTTTATGCTTTAAAGAGTCTGTCTTTTTAATAGATTCAAATCTATGACTGAAATAAATCGTGACTAAATTTAGTCCTTTGATTACTAATTGGCATTCTTGGTTAAGCACAAATGATTTTCTAGCATGTGCTATTCATTGATTTGAGGCAAAACATTAGATTTATTTAAATGGATAATTTCCATATTTCAAGCTTTTATGGCAATTATCTGGCGCACTGCCTACTTGACCCGACCCGCAGAGGCAAAAAGGTTGCCGACCTCTGTTCTAATACTAGCGTACTAAACGTCTTCATTTCGGGCGTTGCACGTGGAATGGACAGATAGGAAGAGAGTTCAAACAAGGGACAAGGTTTCCTAATTTCAAATCGCCAGGGACGAACAAGGAACAAGGTTTCTAGTTTCAAATCATCCGACCAATTCCGACCCCACGAAAATCAGTGAAGATGGGCCGCTGTATGAATGATCAGCGAATGCAGTGTCATTTAAACATGCGTTCCCAGGCCAAATCCACATCAGCACCTGACGACATGTACTTAGATGGTCAAGTGCTTTGCAACATACACCTGAGTAAGGTCGGAGAACGCAGCAGTCGAAATGTTATCATACAAATAACAAAGATGAAGATACTATTCTGAATAATTTGTGGTATAATGACAGCACTTCTCTCATTTGAAATCGGGACAAAATCGATTGACTTTCGCTTTCTTCTGTTGTTCAACAAGTGTCACTATATTAGAAACCGCGGATCAAATCTGTCTCCAAAACTGTCGGCATAGGTTTCTTATGTTTTAAAAGGGTCTGTCTGTGTTATATAACCAGCTGCACTTTTGCAAAAACCGTTGTGATTCGAACGGCTTCGTTGAAGTCACAAGAGCAGCTTTCGAAAAACGAGTAGTGAAAACAAAATAAGAAAGAGCTAGATAAAGATCTGGGTTCAAATCTGACAGAAGCACGGAAACGTTGAACGGAGACTTTCCTCAGCAACCACTAAGAGAAGCATTGCGTATCTAAATCCCTGTTATTCCATTCATAGCTGGACACTGGCTTTTCTATTTTATCTAACTTGATCGCCATATAAGTTTATGCTAAATTGGTCACTAGTTTGTGCACGCATGTTTTTTTGAAAATCTTTTTTAGTGATCTTCAGCCCAACAAAAGGCGAGAGAAGTAACCTATTCATTGATCATCCCCTTTTCCAACTTTTTAATTGATCACCCACAACACAACTATATAGGTAGCGGTGATTAATAATTTCCGTTGGAATGCTAGTCACCTTTTATTATGTAAACACAACGTGTATAGAATTTTGCGATACTCTTTTTATATTGAGAAAACGTGTTTTGTGTGTCTGTAACGGTCTTTGTTCTTAACCCATAAGAACCCACTGTGACATAGGTGCCACATACAATTTAATTGATCTGCACAGTCTCTTATATAATATTATATTTTATCCTTGATTTTAACTCATGAAGTGTACTATGAACGACATCTACTGAACATCCTGGTGCAGTCATGTGACTGTGTGTCAATTTGCCTACCCAGCATCCCACAAAATGTTTCTTAAAGTAGAAATGGTTCTGAGTTCTTATGTGTTAAAAGTAATCGTTTTCCTGTAATTCAGTGGAGGGTCGTTGGGGCACCGCGGATGATTTAATCCCAATTCAGGATGGTTTAGAATCAGAGTTGACTGTCTCCTAGACTGGTTGCCATCTATTTCCAGAGAACCCATTCTGCCCTACTATTTAATTCATGCCTTTCTCAGGGTCTTTAGTGCGAAGTGAACACAAACTGTCTCGACCGGAGTTTGAACCCGGCCCGCCGAGTACTTTCTCCGTGATGTTAACCGCTCGGCTACTTCGCACCCCCAGACTTGGTTAAACTTCGTGAATATCATTCGTCTTATCTACTGTCTTCATCTTTTGCAACTTTCAAAAACAATTTGGTCTGTTGATGTGCATTCTGTTTTTTTTTCTCCTTTACACAACCCACTTAAACATCTTTTTTTTAATGGAAATATTTTAAAATTACTTTTGAAAGGTGCAGCTCTTCTTGTGCTTTTTGGTTGGGTGATATTTAAGCCGACGCTTTTCTAGCCTCCTAAGCTTAACTCGTAAATAGGAAAGGATCATTTGTGTATGTTTATTTTTTTGAAGTTTATTTTCTCTGTTGCAGAGGCTAATTTAGAAACTTTTAATTCCTTTGAACAACTCTGATTCCAGACCAGCCCGAAGAGGGATGGGCCACGTCTGGCTATCTCGCCCTTGACACACATATGATGAAATGGTGCCCCAATGACGTACGTAATCTAGTCTGACACAAGGCCAAGACTAGATCAGTCATGTATTTTAATGACTGAATAATGATGCTCTGGACATTTCCTTAAAGATCAAAATGACGTGTGATTCTCAGTGAGATCTCTCTAACTACGGGACTTGACTTTATTTTCAAATCAATTTAAAAAAGAACTAGTCTGACACAAGGCCAAAAATGGATCAATCAAGGACTTTAATGACTGAATAAGGATGCCATGAACCTTTCTTTAAAGATCAAAATCACGTGGGATTCTCAGTGAGATCTCTCTAATTACGATACTTGACCTTATTTTCAAATCAATTTTGTTTTTAAATCTAGTCTGACAAAAGGCCAAAGCTGGATCAGCCAAGAACTGAAATGACTGAATAATGATGCTATGAACCTTTCTTTAAATATCAAAATAACGTGTGATTCTCATGGAGATCTCTCTAACTACGAGACTTGACTTTATTTTCAAATCAATCTTTTTTCAAATCTAGTCTGACACAAGGCCAACAATGGATCAGTTAAGTACTTTAATGACTGAATAATGATGCTATGAACCTTTCTTTAAAGATCAAAATCGCGTGGGATTCCCAGTGAGATCTCTCTAACTACGAGACTAAACCTTATTTTCAAATCAATTTTTTTTTATTGTCACACAATTTCAATGGTAATGTCTCCCTGGAATTGGTGACAACAAGTCTCTTCAATGTCCAAGGACCTTTCTCAGGATCCTGACAGAATTCAGTTCTGATTTCAATTCCTAGAATATTGAATTGTGGCACATTGATTTTTAATGGTAATGTGTCCCTGAACCCATCTCTGTATGTATGTATGTATGTATGTATGTATGTATGTATGTATGTATGTATGTATCTATCTATCTATCTATCTATCTATCTATCTATCTATATATCGCAGTCTGTTCATATCTATCTATCTATCTATCTATCTATCTATCTATCTAACCATCTATCTATCTATCTATCTATCTAGCTAGCTAGCTAGCTATGTATGTCAGTATGTTCCTATCTATCTATCTATCTATATATCTATGTAAGTATGTTCCTATCTATCTATCTATCTATCTCCTAGTACATGTTTCTCTCCCCTTCTTTCTTTCTCAAAATCTCCGAGAAAGATTATTTATTCATTTTTTTACCTGTTTCCTACTGACTCTTTGTTTTTCTTTTTTTCTGTCTTTCTTTCTTTCTTTCATTTTCGTTTTCTCCAGCTACAGATCAGTAGTTCGAGTTTTCTTTTTATCTTCTTCAACAAGACTTGGGAATTGCGGTATAACCCAAACCCCCTACTACCACCCACCCTATCCCCACGCCCTTCCGAATACCGCACCTACATTCCTCCCCCACCCCCGTAACGAAAAAGGGGTGAAGAAAATACCCAAGAAGATAGAACAACGCAAGCAGAGCAACACAAGAATTGCCTCTTCGATGTCCCAGCACGAATATTTCTTCATCCTTTCCCCAAAAGATGCCCTTTCCTCTATTAGCCCCCTTACACCCCCTTCGTCTTTTGACCCCATTTCTTACTCTTTTAGAAACCGACAACCAAAACTGTCACCAAAACTGTCAACATAGTGTTCTTCAGTTTTTAAGTCGGTCTGGCTGGCTATGTATGTATCACGCACACACGCACCACCAAAGGAGCTAGAGGGCTGAACATTTAAACATTTACTCTTTATTATGTTTAGAAAAAAACTTTTTTAAAATTCGGACGTTTTAGTGATCCAACAAAAGGCGAGAGAAATAACTTATTCATTGATCACCCCCTTTTTCCCTAATTTTGTTAATGATCACCCCAACAATATATGCTGCCAAAAGACGTTGGTCACTTGACGGTTTCTATTGATTGACTAACCAAACCATTCGCATTGATCCTCAAAGGCGGTGCAAAGGGCTCCAATAATTTTCTTGTCTTCGATTGTAGCGTATATCATCACTGGTTAGGTCCGGGCTCTTCATTTTTTTCAACTACTTGTACTGTACTGTCGGGTGGCCGAACGGTTAACGGCATGGAGAATGGAATAGGCGGTCCGAGTTCAAACTCCGGTTGAGACAGTGTGTGTTCACTTTGAATTAATACCTTTGGGAAAGGAATGAATCCATCTTGCACATGGGTAAATATTAGAACAGACTGAGGCCTCTAGCTATGATTGGCAACCGGTCTACGAGACGAACAATTCCAAACCACCCTTAAGAGGGATGGACTCCGTCAGGCTATCTCACCCATGACACACCTATCATGAAATCGTCCCTGCATTGGGCTACAGGATTTTAAAAAATGCTGCTGGTGCAGTTAGGCAGTTATAGGAGATTTGGTTGCTTACTCATTCTTTGCTCCGTTAAATATCGTGGCATGTCAGTGACAAGACGTTTTTTTCTTTTTTTAATTTTTAAAATTCTGCTGATGGGACAGAGTAGATAAAAGTGGATGTATGCCTTTCCCAAGAGCAATATTGTCAAGTCTACACACGCAATTGCAATTCGAACTCGGTTAGCCGATACTGATTTCCGCGCTGATACACATGGATGGCTATTTGGGTAACGTTTTTTCCGTTATTCTGCTGATGTGATAAGTTAGTCATGGGAGAGTGATTTACCTAAATGCTCACTCATATGCTCTCTTCAACGAGTCAAAATACCTGGCGACAGGATAGAACGCAGGGAGAAAGGGATTCGTGCCTTTTCCAAGGTGCGAAGTGAACATAGCAGCCTCTACTGAAGAATCACTGTGCACTCATTCTTTCCAGTTCCAGGCTTCTTCTTTCCTTCTTTCCTTTTCCTTTCTCTCTTTCTGCTTTTTATTTCTGCTTGCTTCTTTTTAGTTTCTTTTTTCTTTCTTTCTAAATTGTTTCTTTCTTTCTTTCTTTTTATCATTCTCCTCAAATCATCAATTCCTATTATTGTTTATTTTCTTTCTTTCTTTCATTCTATCTTTCTTTCTTTCTCTCTCTTTCTTTCTTTCTTTCTTTCTTCTTTCCTTTCCTCTACTCGAATCATCAATTCCTATTATTTTCTTTCTTTCCTTCTTTCCTTCCTTCCTTCTTTCTTTCTTTCTCTCTCTTTCTTTTTTCTTTCTTTCCTTTTCCATTCCCTCCCTCTCCTCGTGTCATCAGCTCCAATTAATGTTATTCTCTTTTTTCTTTCTTTCCTTCCTTACTTTTTTCGTTTTTCTTTCTATTTTCCTAGCCTCTCCACGTATCACCAGCTCCTATTATTTTTCATTTCCTTTCTTCCTTTCCTTCCTTCTTTCTTTCTTTTCTTTTTTCTAAATTCTTTTCTTTCTTTCTCCCCTCTCCTCGCATCATCAGTTTCTATTATTTTTCATTTTCTTTCTTTCTTCCCTTCCTTCTTTCTTTTTTTTCTTTTTTTTCTTCAAAATTATTTTCTTCCTTTCTTTCTTTCTCTCCTCTCCCCGTATCACCAGTTCCTATTATTTTTCATTTTCTTTCTCTCTTTCCTTCTTTCATTTCCTTTTTCTTTCTTCAAAAGACCTCAACCTATTCTTCGCTCCCAATCCTTTTCGGTCACGTGGGGCTGCTCCATTTTTTCCCCTCTCGGCTTGTTATCATTTTTTTGTCCTCCACTTTTTGTGCTTTCAGCCATTTTGTTTTTTTACTTCTAGATTTTATTTATTCATTTCTTTCTTTCTTCTTCTTCTTCTTCTTCTTCTTCTTCTTCTTCTTCTTCTTCTTCTTCTTCTTCTTCTTCTTCTTCTTCTTCTTCTTCTATTCCTTTCTCTGATTCTTGTTTTCTTTCTAGCCGTGACCAATGTTTCGGTTACATTTCATGTTGCCAGGCACCTGTGCAGCTGAGGTATCAGGTTCGCACCCTTCGCACAGCTATTACCGCCCTAAGACTTCCTCCACGCCCGTGCCCCACCCCCCGCCTCGCTTCCCATTCTGAAACTGGTAGGCAGCTTTTCGATTGTAGTCTGTTGGGAAGAAGGAGAACAGAAGCTTTAAAAGTGGACGGTAGCTTGATTACAGGCGGTCCCCGTTATAACGCGGGTGTTGGGCTCCAAGAAACCCAACCGCGTTATAACCAAGGTTTCCAATTTAGGAATTTGGGAGCAAAATCTAGCTATTTTGTGGTTATTTTGGCAGCCTCTTTTGGCAGCATGCCGAGCTGGGGGTGAACAATTAAAACATTGGAAAAGGTGTGATCAATGAATAAATTACTTCTCTTGCGTTTTGTTGGATCACTAAAAAGTCCAAATTTAAAAAAAGACACCGGACACAAACTAAGGAACCAATTTAGCATACACTTACATTGTAAATTGAACCGCCCATTTTGGGCAGCAATTTTGGAGCTAGATTAATATTTTGGCGTTCACCATCCACCCGCGTTATATCGCGAACCACTCTATAACAAACCGCGTTATAACGGGGGTATGTACTAATAATACTAATAATAACACATGTATTTAATAACGCTTGTAGGTTTCATGTTTTAAATCGATTGAGATACAGTATATACTTATCTATCTACCTATCTATCTGGTCCGTATATCTAAATACAGCACCCCCAGTTATTACGCGGGTGTTGGGGTCCAAGCGAGCCAACACCGCGTTATAACCGAGCCGCGATAACCATGGTTGCTAATTTAGCTATTTTGGAGCAAGATCTAGCTCTTTTGGGGCTAGGTCTAGCTCTCTTGGAGATAGATTAATATTTTAGGACCCACCACCCAACCGCATTATATCGTGAACCGCGCTATAACGAACCGCGTTATAACGAGGGAGGCATTTATGAGGAAGGGAATATGAAAATAGAGAGGAGATCTGAAAGAAGATACAGAAATGGAGAATAACATTTAGAAGAAAGAAAGAAAGGGTGTGATCAATTAAAAATTGGAAATAGGGGTGGTCAATGAATAAGTTACTTCTTTTGTGCTTTGTTCGACCCGAAGTTAAAAAAAAACAAGCAAGCGTGAACGCTGCCTGGCACAAACTAAGGGACCAATTTACCATACACTTACATTGTAAATTGAATCCTCCCCCCACTAAAAACCCATTTTAGGCGGAATAAAAGAAAGAGTTTTTTTTCTGGACATAATAAAGAGTAAATGTTTAAATTGTTATCCCTCTAGCTCACTTGGTGCGACATATACATAGATAACAAGCCAGTCAGACTCACTTGAAAACAGAAGAAACCTATGTTGACAGTTTTGGTGACAGTTTTGGTTGCTGGTTTCTAAAAAGAAATAAAGGAAAAGTTAACAAAGAAAGGAAGAGGCTTTTAACAAAGATAAGAAATTATTTACGGAATAATGACTATCCCTCATCTCAGAACTTTGGAAAATAATCCGATAACCAAAAAACACACTTGCTAAAACGTAGTGTTCAAAACAGAAAGATGTTTCACACGGATTATATACCCGAAGAAGGCTGAAGAATTGATCGGCCGAAACGGTTTCGTAATAACACCAACAACACAAAGAAGAAGTACAATTGTCCGAACAATATTGTAAACCCATCGTAGATATGTATATATCTCCTTCATTAACTATATCCACAATTTTGTCTATAAAGTATACTTGACACTTCCTTGTAAAATCCTAAAATACCTATAAATTAAAGTGGATTTTTGAATTCCGCATGTCTTAAACCCATGATTTTGCCTTTTAAAGTATTCAGATATGTCAACTGGGAGACGAGATATGAAATTCTGTTTTGTTGGTGTATGCTGGCGACCATTTTGTTTTATGCAAATGAGGTAGTCCTTCTTGGGAACATCTTTTTTTCTGAAAGAGAACATCCTAAGGAACATTTTGGTACCCTAAAAGTAGAATCATGGGGGTGGGGTGCACGGTAGCCCCTGCTGGCCCCCGGACTATTGCTATTATAAATGCTTCCAAATGCTTTTATATTTCCATTTCCAAATCTGTGATACTTGACCATAGTGTACCTTGAATTTTGTATCGAGGGTTATTGATAATTTCGTGACCTCAGGTATAAGGACATGAGTTACACAGTTGCAGCTAAATTCACATACAGTTAAACACTTTGAATCATTTCGCAGAAAATTTCATAACTGCCTTATCAGAAACAGTCAACCAAACTGTCACCAAAACTGTCAAGGGTGCGAACCTGATACCTCAGCTGCACAGGTGCCTGGTAACATGAAATGTAACCGAAACATTGGTAACAAGAATCAGAGAAAGGAATAAAAGAAGAGAAAGAAAGAAAACGATAAATATATAAGTAAAAACAAAATGGCTGAAAGCACAAAAGTCGGAGGATAAAAAATGATAACATAGGTTTCTTCAGTTTTTAAGTGAGTCTGAATATCTATCTATCTATCTATCTATCTATCTATCTATCTGTCACAGGCCGCACCGATGGAGCTAGAGGGCTGAACATTTAAACATTGTCTCCTTATTATGTCTAAAAAAACATTTTTTGTTTTTTAAAAATTCCCTAGCAAAATAAGTTTTAGGTGTGTGTGTGTGTGTGGAGGGGTTTAATTTACAATGTAATTGCATGCTAAATTGGTCCCTTAGTTTATGTTCAGCAGGATTCACTACTTGTGTTTGTGTAACGTCTTTAGTGATCACTGCTCAACAAAAGGCGGGAGAAGTAACTTAGTCATTGATCACCCTTTTATGCCAATCTTCTTAATTGATCACCACCAACACGACATGTTCACGTGACGGTTTCTATTGAATGACTAACCAGACCTGGTTTTAAAAAAAAACTTACTTCTATAAAATTGAAAGTTAAGAGTAGGCAATAGCTGAGGAAATGGGCAATATCGACCATCGTGCCGTTATCCGCTATTTAATGTTGACACCACGTTCTTGTGGATCGCCACAATGTCTTGGGCTCTAAGCCTTTGCGTAGTTTGCATATAGTCTAATCTGGCTCAGATGACCCACATCGGCAGCTAAAAGGATTTGATGTCCCCTTTACTATAAAGAAAAGTATCGTGTATTTCGACGAATAAGGCGACCTTCAGATAAGACGAGACACCAATTTCAGGGTTTCAGCTCATATCGGTAGTATAAGACGACCTCCAAGCTACCAAATGATGTGTTGAAGTTTAGGTCAGTAAGCACCAAACAACCAATACGGTGACATACCAATATAATGAATTAAATACCTTGAATGTATTACCAGTAAATCATTTGGATTGTTGGTATGTTATCAATGATGCAGATAATAAGGTAAATACCGTATGTAGCCTATCGTCATTTCGGGTCTGTTTTTTGGATGGTTCAAGTGTCGAAATATACGGTAATTGTAAATCGTGCCAAAAAGAACCACGTCTCATGGTTTTGCATATGTATATGTATAATTAAATTATTGTCCTTCAGAAAGATCTTGCTCTTTCGCTCTTTGATTAATTCATCCATATTATAATAAAGTGAGTTAAGCAGTAGTTACTATAGAATCTATAGTAAAATTAGTAATTAATAGTA
>VCCN01001242.1:504221-514638 GCA_006491835.1 Architeuthis dux
TTCCTCCTAAAGAGGAAGATGCTCGCCTTTCTCTCTCCAGATAGCCGGCCACATCTGGAGAGAGAACAGAGAACTGGAAATACATCTTTTATACCCATGATTAATGGAGTGCTTGGAACGGTCCTCACAACACTTGCAAGGGGTTGGAAGAATTCGAAACCATCAATACGACAGTATCACTAAAATAAGCCAGAATACTGAAAAGAGAGTTGGAATATTAGGGAGACTTGCTGTCACTTGATCTCCAGCCCAAATCAAGTGAAAACTCAATGATGATAGTTATTAGGTTGGCCAAAAAGTTGCGTCGTTAGATGGCATGTCGAGGGTGGATCCCGGAAAAGTGCCCATCGGAAACGTGCCCATCACGAAATCTGCCCATCACGAATGTATCAAGGTGGGGAAAAGTGCCCATCAAAACATAATTTTCCCATTTTGTTAACCTCAGGAAAACATAATTTTCACATCATATAGTTTCCAGGAAAATATTTTATTATGAACTTTTGACACAACTTATTTCTTTTTTTCTTTCATGAATTCTCTCATTTCTTTTCATTTTTAATTAATAAAATTTGTTTTTCTGTTGTTTTATTACACACTGGTCATAAGAATTGTTCAGTTTTTGAAAGCTACTCCTGAGGTTAACAAAATGGGAAAATTATGTTTTGATGGGCACTTTTCCTCTCTTGATAAATTCGTGATGGGAAGATTTCCTGATGGGCACTTTTCCAATGGGCAGTTTTCTGATTAGAACTTTTCCTGATGGGCACTTTTCCTAATACCGTGACGGGTTTAGTTTCAACCAACTTCATTCAATAAGATCGCTTTTCAACGTATTGTGACATGTGCTATATCAGCGTGATTTTTCTTTTTAAACATCACAATTAGGTCAGTTTTGTTTATTGATTCTAACACTGAATATGGACGAGAATGAGCTGACCTTTCGGAATATTATGCTTTTGTTTATTCTAAGAAAGGTGAGAATGCGACCCTAACTCAAAAGGGTTTGTGCAGTTTATGGAGAAGGAAGTATGATTGATCGAACGTGTCAAAAGTGGTTTGCAAAATTTCATGCTGAAGATTTCTCGCAGAATTATGCCCTACGGTTGAGTAGACACATTAAGGTTGATAGCAATCAAATTAATACATTACCTGAAAATAATCAACGCTATACGAAGCAGTAGATAAGCAACATACTCAAAATATCCATATCATGCGTTGAAAATCATTTTGCATCAGCTTGGTTATGTTAGTCGCATTGTTGCTTCCAAATAAGTTAACAGAAAAAAACTTACTGAACCTTAATTCCAAGTGCGATTCGTTACTTATTTTGCCCCGACACCGTATGACGTGATTGAAACGTCAGCGGTGTTACCAAGATAAACAAATTCCACGTGTTGACATCGAAGAAAGGAGCCATACAGAACTGGTGTCGCTAGTCTTTGGAAACTTTCTGAAATTTTCGAAGTTACATACATTCGATAAAAAATAGAAAAAGAAGGCTCTCTTTTTTTTAAAACTAAAACATTTTCGAAGTTTTTAAGATACTTTCCCCCGGAAATCGAACTATTCTTCGTAAAACTATGTGTTGGCTTCTTCGATGTCAACACGTGGAGTTTGTTTATCTTGGTGACACTGCTGACGTCTCAGTGACGCCAAACAGTGTCGAGGTACAATGCGTCTGATAGCTACTTGATCCCTTAAATGTAACAAGGTTCTGTTTCGAAACAAATTGTTATAGTCAAAGTAATCGCCAACCTAGCAATACCGCCCGCCAGTGGGCGATTTAAGCTTTTAAGTTGGCGATGGGCCCATTACTGGGTCGCAAGGTCAGGTATTATGTGTATCTTACTTCAGACACATAGACAACACCGGAATACGTTTTTGTTATGACTAAGAGTGCGTTATTACAATGATTGTGGCTTTTATTTTCATTAATGTCTTAATATATGATAAATACATTATATATTTACTTTTTGGAGCCTTTGTACGAGTATTTGGAGCTTATACAGCTGACCAGTTACCTGGAAATGAAATATACGCAATTTTAGCCATTTTTGATAAACCTAGGCAATTTTAGCCATTTAAAAGGACATTAAGTGGGTAACTGGATTTAAACATATTAGTGGGCGGTACGCAAATTTTACCCTCACAAAAGTCGCAAAAGTGGGCGTTAAGCATAAAAAGGTTGGCGACCACTGCTTTACATAGTGGAGCAAGCGAAATGAACCACCACAAACCGCAACAAAAGCCGGTCTTCTTCCAAAGAAGGTGATGCTGTGAATATGGTGGTATCAGAATGGTGGCCAGCAATATAAGTCCATTACGAAGAACGAAACGATTGATTCGAACAAGTACTCCTCCCAATTTAAGAGGGCACCACTCGACTAGGAGTACGGGCGTAATATTTTATCAGGATAATGCTAGGTCGCATATGTCTTTGGTGGACCCCGGAAAAGTGCCCATTAGGAAAAGTGCCCATCGGGAAAATGCCCTACAAGAACTCTGTCCATCACGAATTCATCAAAGGAGGAAAAGTGCACATCAAAACATAATTTCTGAAATTTGTATCAGCAAGTTGTATTTTATTATTATTATTTCTTATTATTCTATTATTACTACTCTGTTATAGATTCTGTCTTATAGAAAGAAACTGAATTTGAAGTATTAGAATTTTGATTTGGTTAACCTCAGGAGTAGCTTTCAAAAACTGTAACATTCTTATGGCCAGAGTGTAAATAAACAAAAGAAAACATATTTTATTAATTAAAAATGAAAAGAAATAAGAGAATTTATGAAAGAAAAACAGAAGTAAGTTGTGCCAAAAGTTTATTATAAAACCTTATAACGTTTTTCCCGGAAACTATATGATGGGAAAATTAGGTTTTGATGGCACTTTTCCTCCCTTGATAAATTCGTGATTGGCAGACTTTTCCGATGGGCACTTTTCCTGATGAGCACACTTCCGGATACCGTCTTTGGTGATCAGGCAAAAATTGTTACACCTTGGCTGGGAAGTTTTTCACTAGAGAGTCCTTTGGGGTTGTCATTTATTCCCGTCTTTACTGAATTATATTGATGAAAAATATGATGTTTCTTGGAAGATTGCAAATGGCGCCTAGAACAGTCCTTTGCCTAGAAAGATTTTTTAAAATGTTCTGAGAGGATGGAATTATGGATATGCCTGGAAGATGACAGAAGACAGTAGAACCGTACATATGTTATTTTCTATAGTTTTGAGAAGGGTCATTAACAATCAACTAATTCTTCTGACGATTGGACGCTTTCTTGTTGTTTGTGTTGCCAAGGAGAAAAAAGCACCCAAATACTACGTTTGTGTTGTCAATGAATATAAAGACACTTATTTTGTGTTGTTAATACGACGTTTCGGCCGATCCATTCTTCGACCTTCCTCAGGTGTACTATCCGAATGTGATGGGGTAAACGAAGTTCTTTTTTTTTGTAACTTCAAAGAAGGCAATCCTTATAACAGTAGAATCTTACGTTATAAGGGTATGCATCATTTGAATATTAAAACTTCTTCAAATGGTTCTTCGGACGATTGAACTCCTTCTTGTTATTTGTGTTGTAAGCACGACGTTTCGGCCGATCCATTCTTCGACCTTCTTCAGGTGTAAACTCCGGGTGTGATGGGTTAAACAGAAGTTATGTTTAAAGAGGGTAAACCTTATAGCACATGACCAGGGTGTTTCTGTGTCTTTGTCTTGTGAAGGAGTTCAATCGTCCGAAGAACCATTTCAATATCAATGACCCTTCTCAAAACTATAGAAAATATCTTATAAACTTCTGTTTACGCCATCACATTCGGATATTACACCCGAGGAAGGCCGAGTTAAAAATCTATTTGAAGGTAAGTAAGTTCATAATACCAGCCATGACTTATGGTTGCGAAACCTGGAAATTAACCAAAAGAGCAGAAAACAAACTTAGAATAGCACAGAGAGCCATGGAAAGAGCAATGCTAGGGGTAACGCTAAGAGACAGAAAAAGATCAACATGGATCAGAGAAAAGACTAGAGTAAAGGATATTATACAACTAATTAAACAACAAAAGTGGAGATGGGCCGGCCACCTAGCGAGAAGAAATGACAATAGATGGGGGAAAAGATTAACAGATTGGTGCCCATGGGACAGTAAAAGAAGTAGGAAACGGCCAGACACAAGATGGAGGGACGAGATAGAAAGGTTTGCTGGTAAGACTTGGCAGAGATTAGCACAAGATAGGTTGTCATGGAAGATGGGAAAGGCCTTCGTCCAGCAGTGGACTTATAACGGCTGATGATGATGATGATGAAGTTGTTCAATCAAGTTAATATCATGAATTTTATAAATAAATAACTCGGATCCCTGTTGGGTGCTTTTACACAAAACATCCCCTAATTCCTAAGTTCGTAGATTAAAGCAAACCTACTCCACCCATTATGTCTTTTGTATAAAAGTAGTCCTTCGAAAATCTACGAAAAAGAAAACAAAAACATAGAAAGAAAAGCGTGTGCTTTTTACATACATACATACAGACATAACGTGAATATCCATCATACTTTTGCGCCCCCTATCGGTGGTCGTGACAAGTCGTACTGACCGGGAGGCGATAAGGATAGCGCGTCACAGCGGGTAGCACTCTTCATTGGGGAAGCTAGATAATGCTGTCATTTCCGGCTATGGACTGCTATTTTATTTTTTTATATTTTCGTTCTTATATGTGTATGTGTATGTTTGTGTGTATGCTTGTGTGTGTGTTTGTGTGTATGTGTGTGTGTTTGTCTTTAGCTGTCTCCATTGATAAATTTCTATCTACCACAATGTCATTCTTCAGTTCCTTTCCGTCTATCACAGTCTCTGTACCCCACTCTCTCTGTCTCTTTAGTTCTCTGATCCTATCCTTCTAGGAACTGACTATATTTTGTAAACCCCCCTCTTTCTCTCCCTCTCTCTCTCAACCAGTGTGGCAATGACTGTCTCCATTGATCAAATCAGAATATTGCGCACCATGAATTCGTTTAGGTACGACGAAAACAGTGCATCCAACGCCGTCATTATTTCTTTTTGAGGAGCATTCAGAGATTTTCTACACTCTGGGTGTCTTATAAAGAACAAATTAATGCCTTTTAACTTCATTGTTGTGTTAATATCTGATCAATACGTTATATACTTATACTTTCCGGAGCCTTTAAATGACGTGTTACATCCATAGGACCAAGGATTACCATTCCCTCCAATTTACGACACTTAAAGTAACAACAACCTTATGTGCTTCCAAATAGACACACAAAAACAGATATATGTATATTCCCGCATAGTATATATCTATGTCTATATTCATACCAAATGCTTTCCAAATTATCGTTATGCATCATTTTATTTCGCAGTCATGGTCTTTCTCTAGCTTTATTACCTGTCCTAGGTAGATGTATTCATCGACTCCTTCTAGATTCTCTTCTTCTATCTTTATGTCCTTTTGGGGGACTTTATCGTTGGACTTTACTTTTGTATTTGTTCTGTTCATCTTTAAGCCTATGGCACTAGGTAGATGTATTCATCAACCTCTTCTAGAGCCTCTCCTTCTCTCTTTATGAACCTTGCCAATGTGCTTAAAGCGTAAAGTATACAACGGTTGTATAATAGCAGCCATGACATACGGATGCGAAACATGGAAATTAATAAAACGAAGCATAACAATAGGTTGAAAAGCATTTGGTAGGAATAGAGACATCCTGAATAGCACCTTGCCAATGTGCTTAAAGCGTAAAGTATACAACGATTGTATAATACCAGCCATGACATACGTTTGTACGACGTTTTGGAGCGGTAATTGTGTATGGATCCGCCCCAAAATTTAATCACTTCTTTCATTCTTGATTGTCCATCCTCCTACAAAATTTCATTGAAACCTTGAGAACATTTGAGATATCATGTGGACAGTCATTATCGTATACATAAATGTATGAAATAAAGAAACGGAAAAATATCTCTCAATCAAAAAAGAATTCCTGGATCCGCCCCCAAATTTAATCAACTTTTCCCTACCCCATTTCCCACCATTCCACAGATTTTCATTGAGTACTTCGGAGATATCGTGTGGACAGATCTTTCATTAGAATAAAGAATTACCAAGAAATTATATGAAAAATCTTTAGGCAGTCATCTTGGTGTCAACACCTCTGATAGTGTCACCCGGGGTGGGCCGCCCCTCCTTGGTACGCCACTGCCCAGGATTACCATTACCTCTAATGTACGGCGCTTAACACTTTATGGGGCAAGTGACTATATATGATCACCTGAGGACCCGTCAGTCAAATGCAAATATTGTAGCCACAAAGACAACATAACCCGCACCAAAGTGGTCTGCAAGCTTTGCAAATTACACTTGTGCTTGAACTTTGAGGCATACCACACCCCATTAAATTAGACTGTTTTGGGCCCACACAATACAATCTTAAAATTAAACCGGAGGTGTCATTTTTGTGTCAATATCCCTTTTTTTATGTATTCATTATATTGAATGCTATTCTTTAATTCTATGTTTTATTTAACTTTCTACTTTAATTTTTAATTTTTTTATATTTTCCATTTTGGCTCACTTTTTGGGCGAGGCACCATATATGATCACTTCATCAGAGGGGGTTTTGCCCACATAAACAAAAAAAAATTCAGAAAACTTACAACTGAAAATTAGTTGTAATTAGGTCTAGTTTAACATACAAAAAGGTTTGTTTTGATATCTAAAATATCTGTAGGGCTGCCCTATAAAGGGTTAAAGAAACCTCAAACTTACAACCGCTGTCGTCTTGTTGTTTTTGTGGTTGCTGCGACTGCTGCTGTTGATCTATCCTTCCGGTCTGTTTTCGGGACAGTTGTTAGGTCAGGTAGGATTACACGAGATGGGTGGAATCGAAAATATAATTGAGTCCGCTTCAACAGGTTTATGGCTTTCGAAAAAGCGAGAAGTCCTTAATAGTGGATGGAAATGGAGATTTTATTGTTGAGTTAATTAGGAGAAGGGAAAGCGGGAGCGGAGAAGAAATGATATCAGAGATAGATAACGAGAGTGATATATGGACAGAAATATGTATGTGGAGAAAAGAACAGACTGATCTTTCTTGTTTACGCACAAGAGAACGTATGTCCGGATCCAATGTATGTAAATATTGTCCAAACGATATATTAGATCGAGCGCTTTCGACTGTACGTTCAGCCATTTACGAGATCGTGAAAACTAGACGCCGTACCTGTCACCTCTCGGATCAGAGTGCCATAAGAACCCACCTTAACAAACACATACCCTTCCAAATACCCATACGCCGAATTCTTGTCAACAAAACCAGCATAATAAAACAGATCAACTGCAAAAAAGGCTTGCGATACTGGAAGCGCTCATAATAAAATGGAGAAAAAAACAACCCTCAACAAAATATATTTGGGCCATATATTTTGGCCATATATTTTTGCCATGGACAGGGAGTTTTAAATCTCCTTCCTTGACGACCTATCTTGTGCTTACCTCTGCCACGTCTTACCGGCAAACCTTCTATCTCATCCCTCCATCTTGTGTCTGGTATTTTCCTACTGCGTTTACTGCCCCATAGGCCCCAATCGGTTAGACCTTTGCTCCATCTACTGTCATCTCTTCTTGCTAGGTGACCAGCCCATCTTTGTTACTTAATTATTTGTATAATATCCTTCACTCTAATCCTCACTCTTATCCATGTTAATCTATTTCTATCTGTGAGTTATCCCTAGCATTACTTTTTCCATGGCTCTCTGTGCGATTCTAAGTTGGTTCTCAGTTCCTTTTGTTAACGTTCATGTTTCGTATTCATAAGTCATGGCTGGTATTATGCAACCGTTGCACACTTTACGCTTTAAGCACATTGGCAAGGTTATCTTCAATATGTATTCATACAAAATGCTTTCCAAACTATCGTTATGCGTCGTTTCATTTCGCTTTCATGGTCTTACTCTAACTTACTAGTTGATATTGCTGTTCCAACCGACTGTAGAGAAATATTGAAAGAAAGTTTAAACTGGAAATATATCTTAACTTGGCAAGAGGACAGAAAAAAAAATGTGAAACAGGTCCGGTTTGTCACTCGTCATTTGACAGCATGCCGTGTTGGGGGTGAGCAATTAAAAAAATTGGAAATGGCGGTGATCAATGAATACATTACTTCTTGCGCCTTTTGTTGGACAGCGATCGCTAAAAACGTTCAAATTTTCGAAAAACAAGTGTGAATGCTGCCGGATGCAAAATAAGGGGCCGATTTAGCATAAACTTAAATTTGCAAATTCAAACCCACACTAACATCTTTTTAGGGAGGGATTTTCAAAAAACAAAATTTTTTTCACAATCATAATAAGTAAATGTTTAGATTTTCAGCTCCATTG
Organism: Architeuthis dux; assembly: GCA_006491835.1. NCBI lineage: Eukaryota > Metazoa > Mollusca > Cephalopoda > Oegopsida > Architeuthidae > Architeuthis > Architeuthis dux. The sequence goes on from VCCN01001242.1 coordinate 512,625, forward strand.
TTGTAGCCTGTATACCAGCCAGCCAGTCCAACTTAAAAACTGAAGAAACTAATGTTGACAGTTCTGGTGACAGTTTTGGTTAACGGTTTCTAATTTAGATAGATATCCAGTCAGAATCACTTAAAAACTGAAGAAATCAATGTTGACAGTTTTGGTGACAGTTTTGGTTAACGGTTTCTAATTTAGATAGATAGCCAGCCAGAATCACTTAAAAACTGAACAAACCAATGTTGGCTGTTTTGGTGACAGTTTTGATTGACGGTTTCTAATATGAAGGTGATATTTGAACTCATAATAGTTTGGAAAATTCCTAAAGAGCCTTGCAAAAAGTTTGGAAGAATTGGAAGAAGTGAAACCTTCCAAACGACAGCATTACTAAATTCGGGTGAAATACTGAGGAGATTCCTGCAGTATTGAGGAGACTTGCTGACCCTTGATCTCCAGCCTGGTGTGAAAACAATGAATACAATTAACAACTAGAAAGCTCTCAGAGAGCGCATACCTCTGCCAACTTCATTGTCACTAGAAACTCAATGAAAATCAGTTCATATATAGCTACGATGCAGGGGAGGCAACTGTAAACATTTCAGGATCCACCCCCAAATTTAATCACTTCTTTCTTTGCCCATGACGCACCCTTCCATGAAATATCATTGAGAACTTTTGGAGATGTTGTGCGGACAAATATGTTTGAATACATAAATGTATGAAACAAATGAAAAATACCATTCAATCAAGAAATTGAAAAAAATAATCCACCCAAAATTGTAACCCATTCTTACTGACCACATGGCCTACCCTGCCAGAAAATTTCATTGAAATCCATTGAGAACTTTTGGAGATATTGTGTGGATATATAGCTACGATGCAGAGGGGGGAAATTCTAAAGAAAACCCTGGATCTGCCTCAGAATTTAATCAATTCTTTTTTAGCCTATGGCCCACCCTTCCACAACGGTTATTGAAATTCATTGAGAACTTTTGGAGATACTGTATGGTCAGATAGAGAGACAGACATAGAGAGACACACACATGAGTGAATACATATACCTCTTCCAATTTCGTCGGCAGATGTAAATAAAGAATACCGAGCAGGGTGCTGGAGTATTTAGGAAATTTGCTGTCACTTGATCTCCAATAAACGCCAGCAGATACGAGTGGTGTGAAAACTCAACGAGTACAAATAATAATAAAGTATACTGGGGAGAGTGCTGGAGTATTCAAGAGACTTGCTGTCACTTGATTTCCAGTTAGAACCACTTGATACTTTACCAGTTCACAGATGTGTAAATTCAATACAAAAACTACTATATTATTATGATTAATATCTTTATTGTTAGTTTTTATCGAAAATCTGATTTTTTTAGGGTCCTTTAAACAATCGGGTTAACTTCCGCTATGGATTTGTGATAAGAGAAACCATTTCCTGTCGCCCGAATTTCTTGTGGTCGAGCTGGCATGGGCTGGAGGATACGAAAGATGGATTTGAATTTAACGCCTTTGGTGTCTTTCTATTTAGTAAAGCCTGTAATTTTAATAGAACTTTTTTTTCGTGTCTTTTGATCCGCATCATAAAATCGCGATTCCCATCGTGTTTTTTTAGAAGTTCATTTGATCGTATTAGGTTACCATATTTCTGCTCTTTTTCTTTCTCTCTCTCTTTTGCTCGTAGCTTATTATTTCTCATGATTTCCACACGAAAGGAGTCCCGAAAATATGCCTACGGGTTTTTTGTTGTACAGGAAAATCGCCTCCGAATTCTAGAACCTTTATTTAATAGAGCTGAATTTGATACTGTCAAAATAGATCAAGATCATCCACGACTCCACGGCGAGGTACCCTAATCTACGTTATAATAAGCAGTATGTCCGTCCGTCTGACATACTTTAAAAACCTACATTATAATAGGCAACGTGTCCGTCCGTCAGTCCGTCTGTCTGTCACACTTAAAAAAATGGGGTTTTTTACGTTGAAAGGGGTGGCGTACAGCGGCGGAGCCAGGTCAAAAATTCTTG
>VCCN01001243.1:38957-50619 GCA_006491835.1 Architeuthis dux
GGTGGGGGGGGGGTTAACTTTTAATTTCTAGTTGGTTAGCCCACACTTGTCGCACGTAAAGTAATCGTGTAATTAAAGTAATTAATCATTTATAGTTTGCTTTTGCAGAACACCAATTTAGATAAGGTGTTTTGATGTCGTCTCCATGGTTAAGATTCGTTTGAGCTAACACGTAAAAAGAAATGAAAAAATAATTTTCCTTAAGATTATGCATGGTTTAGAAGAAGTAGTGAACCCTGATGTATTTCTTTTACTAAAAAGGTGTACAAGGGACTGAGAGGCCACTACTATATAAGACTTATGTCTGTCCACGCCTCAAGCACTGTGCCACCGTACTAGGAGAGAGATAAAAAGAAATCTTTTAGAAAAAGTCCAGAGACGTACAAGTTAGTACCGGAATTAAAAAGTATAAGTTATGAGGATAGGCTAAAAACGTGTTAGGGTTAACATCATTAGAAAATAAGGAGGGATCGGGGAGACATAAATGTTTAAGATTATGCATAGTTTAGAAGTAGTAAAACCTGATGTATTTCTTTACTAGAAGGGGGTACAAGGGACTGAGAGGCCATACATATACGGTAGAAGCACATAGAATATCAGAAAATTCTTTTTTAGCAATAGAGTAGTAGGACTTTGGAATAGATTACCGGAATATATAGTGCTATCAAAAGATATAAATGATTTTAAGAAGAATTATGATGTTTATTACATCACCGCAAAGGTTTAAGGCCCTAGATATTATTGTGTAAATATGATTGTCATGGTGTGTGCTTTGTATATACAAATTGTATACATTTGTTTTTCACACTAAAATAAAATGCACTATGTACTTCCATTGATTGTAAATTGTCGGGTTCGCAAAGGGGGGCTCAAAGTCAGGGTTCAGTTTGCATTATACGTACATTGTAAATCGATCGCTCCTCTTATAAAAGTTACCTTTTTCCTCAAACCGAAAGATTTCCGTCAGAAACGATGGTCAGATTCGGTCAAAGCAGTTCATGCTACAGAGGCAAAATATGTTTTCATAATTTTTTTACGTATGTTCGTATTCGGGGATGATGAGAGCCTTTACTAATAATACCCTGCCACGACGCTGTCCTATGACGTGTTGTAAGAGGGGGTGCAGGTGGATTCATGCCTCTCCCAAGGGCATTAGTACGTATTGAACGCAAACTGTCTCGGTCGGAGTTTGAACTCGGCTCAGCTTTGATCCCATGCTTCGTGCAGTTAACCGCTCGGCCACCTGCACCAAATGATTGGCACACCATTAAAAGGACGTTATTTATTTAAGGAACTTTTCATGTGTTCCACCGTTTGTTGGTGTTCCTAAATAAATATGAAATAATGTGTAGTAGTTTTAAGAAGTGTTGCCGATTTAGCGCGTTTTGCGCTAGATTCAGCGCGTTTCTTGTTTTGGCCACTTTCTGTCTATTTTTGACCGTTTGTAGTGTCTTTTTGCGTGTTTTTGGCTATTTTAAAAGAATTTAGCGCTTTTTGGCAGTCAAACTATCGCGAAAATATTTTTTGAGTTGGTAAAACTGGTTTTAAGCGTTTCGCAAGCGCGTTTCTTGTTTGGGCAGTGCAAAAAGCGCTAAATTAGCGCGTTTGCGCCTCAAACATTTTGGTCATTTTCTGATTATTTTTGACCATTTCTAGTGTCTTTTTGGTGGTTTTCGATCATTTTTGGCTAATTTAAAAAGATTTAGCGCCCCTTTTTAGCAATCAAACTAGCGCGAATTGGCAACACTGTGAAGTAGTTTTAAGTATTTCAGTTGGTTTTATATCAGACGACATTTTTGTTGAACTGTGTGTGGGTGGTCATTTGTTTCTTTTACGACTTTTCTTCAAACTCAGAAACTACGCTGTATTCTCTCCCTACCTATTTAGGCCAAAACTGGGCAGCGGCTAGATCAAGCAACCGGGGGGGGGGCACATTTTAATTCATGCTAGGGCGCATGAAACTCTCGTGCCGGCCCAGCTCCCGGCGATAATTTAAGGAATAAAGTCGAAAATTCTAAAAAAAACAACAAAAAATAGAAAAGATTTTTCGCAAGTAATTTTGCTTCCAATCCCTGAGTGAGACCTTCATTTCCTCCTGAAATTTGTAAGTTTTGAGAAAAAGATTTTATTTTAAAGGTTTTAGATGTTCCATTTACAATGTAACTATAATGCTAAACTTGACCCTTATCTTCCGTCAGTCGTACCGAAGTATGACTTAGAAGTATCCGGTTACTTCTCTTGTGAATATTATGTAGGCGTTTTTTATATTCTACGCTGACTTTCTTTGTCACTAGTGATCGAGATGGTCCCCGTCTCTTAAAAATAGGGGTAAAAAATTGCAACTAATTTTTTGTGATTTCATTAAGGTTTTAGGTTGGGTGACCTATAGCGGCCTGCCTGGGAATGTGTGTGCCCGCTTGCTTTAAAGTTCTGACAAAAAAGTCTTTCTGTTATGATTAGCAGTAAAGAAAGCAAATAATATTCAAATGTTATGCTTTCTCCCTTTATTTTTTTATTTTGGGAGTTGAGGTGATGCTCGTGTTGTATTCTGATCTAGGAGCATTACCCTTAGTTTTTCATTTGTTCAATTAGAAAATATTTGTCTGAATTTTCTTCAAAGTCACATTGTGGGAAAGAGTGGTTACAAAAGAGCAAGGCAGAGTTTGTCAATGGAGAACATATTAGAAGAGGGAAAAAAATGTCATAAGAAGATTTAGACATAGATACATGGTTGTTTTTATATTTAGATGTAGGATTTAGTGAATATTGATTTGATGCTAGATTTAAGTGTTATGATATGCTGCCACGAAAAGGTTATTCCTTAGGAAATAGGTATATGCGTGGGTGTCCAAAACAGATGGGGACCGGAAATGACACGTGCGTAGGCGTTCGAGAAACCTATAAAGCAGACCCGAACAGAAAACTTAGAGACCCAAGCAGCCAGGAGGCAGACCACCTAGGGCTGTGAAGGATAAGACCAAGTTCCCCTGTTGGGAACGGTCTCTCGGCACTCATCATCTCTCTCCCACTCTTCACTCTCCAGCCGACGAAGTGTATGCAGTGTATACTATGAAATAAAAATATGTTTCATATTTTTACAAACAAGTCTTCGAGTCCTTCCTTTCTATCCAAGTCCAGGACATTAACCCCACTATACAACATAAGTCCAAATCGTGATAGGTTAAGTAGATCAAACTTAAGATAGTGACACCCATGACTAATTGTCCTTGTTCTACCTCCTACAATTGCATAACGTTACTTTGATATTAGAATGAACAACACTTTATTTTATGCATGAGAATTAACAAGACTATCTGTCCTTTATATCAATGCAGATTTTGAATAAAACATACCCTGAACAGGTCTGGTTAGTCACCCAGTAGTAACCGTCGCGTTAACAGCATTTTTTGGCAGCATGCTGTGTTGGGGGTGATCAATTAAAAAAAAAGTGGAAAAAGGGCTGATCAATCTATAAGTTACTTCTCTCACCTTTCGTTGGACAGTGATCACTAAAAAAAAGTCTGAATTTTCAAACACAAAAAAAAAGCATGAATGCTGCCGGACACTAACTAAGGGATTAATTTAGCATAAACATACATTGTAAATTGACCCCCCTCTCCACTGGGGATTTAAAAAAAAAAAAACAACTTTTTTTCTAGACATAAAGAGTAAATGTTTAAAATTTCATCTCTCTAGCTCCATTGGTGCAGCCTGTACGCATGATACATATATAGCCAGCCAGCCAGACCAACTTGAAAACTGAAGAAACCTATGTTGACAGTTTTGGTTGATGGTTTCTAATTTAGGTTAGATGTCATCAACCTACTTTTATGCCAGACACAACGTCACATCTGAGGTGTTGTTATCAGTTCAAGAAGATACCAGTTAACAAGTGCTTGTCTTGTGGACTTGTAGCGGTCACTTTCTTAAAATACCAAAATACGGCTAGAAATATCAAGCTGACTTTATCACCACGATAAAGTTAGCTCTGACCCATGTGAAATACGAAAATAGAATTAGCTTCCTTTTTTTTCTGTGATGTCAGCACGACTATATAAACCCATTCTTTACGATTCTCCAGGCACTGCTTCGCCTGTTCCCTGCCTAGTGCTCAGTGCTCACTCGCCCATGTCCACCTTTCTTGGCACGTTAAACTCCTAGGACTCATTATGTGTCTTCGCATCTATAACAGTATTTTTCCTTTCTGTCATTTGCCTCTTTTTTCTAAACTGATTTCCTTGCCTTGATCTTACACCACTGTCCTAAAATGGCCATTGGTTTTACGGGTTCTACTACAACCCACACTAGAGTCAAGGTAAAATCTATTTCAGTGCCGAAACATATTTCATTAATATTACTCTCTATCGTATGATCTTTCATTTATTAGCATACATATATATACCTCCTTTAAATGGTACCTCTTTTCATTTCATGTTGATTAAATGCAACATTTATTTCATTTCAATCTGATGCCTTTGTTCATTCTTTATACATTTTTACTTTTGTTTTGTATTTGCCCGCCAAAATCCAATATGGCCGGATTTCATCTTCTTCCTCATTTTTGACCACGTGACCTACTTTCTCCCTCCTGCCTTGTCAGTGGGACCACTACCACTATCACTGACTACGGTCACTGCTTGTGCCATCCACGACAGCTAATAGCTGCTTACTATTTTAGACCGCTACTTTCAAATAGAGAAACCATCCACATTCTCTCTCAACCTTAATTAACTTCACCACTTTCATCAACTTTCCCCCCATCTTTATAGCAACCTCCAATCTTAACAGCCTCTTTCCACTCATTTTGTATGCATTGAGTTTTTACACCAGTAATATATGGTGGCTTTTACAGGAAGTGGGAGCTGGGAAAGGTCACTTTGTCCACAGGCGATCACCCTGAACGCATGTCTTTTGTTCCTCTCTCTTCCTTTTCTAAACGCAGCTAAATACGGTTCTAACCAAATGTAGAATAATGCTGGTAGTATTTCTTCTCGCGATATGGGACGTCTTGTTCCAGGGTTGCACATTTACAGGAGCAAACTTTCTGTGGAGGGAAATATAACATTTTGTCCATACCAGAGAAAGGGCTCTCCCACGTGGTTGGATGGAAAGACAGTAAAATTCATTATTTTCAATTGAAACTATGGGTTCATTTTATTCTTGTTGATAGCTTTGATTCCAGACCAGTTCACGGATCACTTTGGAGTATTGAATTCTGCTTTGGTTAAAAATTCTAACGAGTGTTCACTTTACTGAATGACTAACAGTGATGGTAGTAGTTCAAATCAGATTTCTTCCTCCTCTTTCCACCCTCACCCTGACAAGCGAGGTGCCAAGCCCTCTAGCTGGTTTGACCCATCGCTGCTGGTTGTTGGAGCCTCACTGACTCTAAAATGCCGGCCGATTTTTAATCCTGGCCTCCCTTAAACTAATCTGGTTGGTTGAACGCATTTTCTTTGTTCTTTGTCGGCCATTTGACCTATTTTCTAGCACTGGGAACATGATATGGTGTTTTGGTCACGTACCAAAATCCCCAAAATGTGGCTTTTACCGGAGATCAAGTGACAGCAAGTCTCCTCGATACTCCGGCACTCTCCTCGATACTCCAGCACTCTCCTCGATACTCCAGCACTCTCCTCAGTATTTATGCTGATTCTGGTAAAGGCGTCGCCGTGATGGTTTTAATTTTTCCTCGGATTTCAAATTCCTTCAATTCTTTTTGCAAGGCTTTGCAGGTCTGTTCAAAGCACGCCAATAATGATGGGTGTAATGTTTGTGTTTGTGAAAAATTAAAACCATCAAGACGACTGCTTTACCAGAATCAGCATAAATACTGATGTATGTATGCATGATATCACTAAACATGACGAAGACCCCATAATGAGCCCCGTTTCCGGTACCGGAAATCGGGTTTTGTCATCTTTAGTCAGCCATACTTCAGCTGTCCCATAAGATGCTCATAAATTTAAGCAGGCTTTCACTCAATACCCACTTGATCTTTGAACTGAGTTGACAGGTAACACCTGTAAACAAATGTATTTTTCACTCTATTTCAATAAAAAGTAAGTAATATTTGTTTCAAAATCCAGTTTACTCATTAAATGGACTAATTTTCATCAAATCCTAACATTTATATAAAAGATTATTTTGGTGTACTAAACCAAATCTTAATCAATAATTTTGACATTCTTCAAATATCTCTTTGTAGGAAAATCGGTCAATTCCAGAGCCTGGTCCTGGAGGTAAGTTCTTTGTACATGTGTGTGTGTGTGTGTGTGTATATATATCACACATATGCAAGTTTAGTTGAATACGACGGACAAGGAAAACCTTTTCATCTTTATGGTTAATTTTTCTTATTTATGCACAAGAGAACGGATGCAATTTATATAAATATCATCCAAATGATATATATTGGATTAAGCGCTTTCGACTGTGCGTTCAGTCATTTTCGGGATCATGAAATCTTATTGCTTGCACGGTTTAAATAGTACCAAAATTAATACCAATTTACATATAAACAACACAGTCATTCAAAGACACCCACTATTAAATCCGTTAAGTCGTGTCAACCATACAACAGAAATAACAGTCTATGTTGTAACTACCTTCTTCCCACAGATACATTTACAAGTGTCTTGACTAAGAAGACATAAGATCTACCATATTTCTAACTGCAGAAACAAAAATGTTGTCTACCTCCTTAACTGCACTCTCTGCAATATTCAATACATGGGCTAAGCCGAATCACAATTCAATATTAGATTTAACGATTACAGACACAGAATAAAAACATTAAACCATAACCAACTACTCCCTGTTGAACAACACTTGAAAAATTTTCATAATGGAAAAATACTTACCCAACAAAAACACCACAACATTAGAAATACATGAGGAAAACCCTAGCAGCAAAGGGACTAAACAGCAAATTAAACCACCCCGACAACATTTAATGACTCCAACACAAACTCATCCCTACAAATCGAAAGATAACAACTGGATCACCAAGGACTACACACATACCCATATACATGTAAACATGATATCTATTCCCAATGACTCGAGTATTTTGGGTTGCAGGGGATGCAGTCGGCGTATTCGAGGCCTCAGCCGACTGGGCCAGAACAAAGATGTTGTTTCCATTACGAAAGTGTAGGTGTGTGCATATGTGACCTGTGTATGCACATGTGAATGTGAGCATGTGGTGTATATGTATAAGTAGTGTGTGTGTGTGTGTGTGCAGCTTGTAGGTGTATGTGTGTTTTTGCATTTTCGTTGAATTGTTGTTCGATAAAAGGTTTCTCATTTTTTCATTGGCAGAAGTTCAACTCGCAATGCAGGACGTTGGTATCTGTGGTTCAGATGTACATTACTGGACACATGGAAGAATTGGTGATTTTGTTTTGACATCACCTATGCTTTTGGGTCATGAAGCCAGTGGAGTGGTCAGCAAACTTGGACAAGGGGTCACTACCCTTGCAATTGGTCAGTATATACATATAGTAATTGAAAAGTCTTTTGGTGGTACAGAATTTTAAAATGCGGATTAAATTAGCAGATACATAGACAGAAACAACTACATATACTCATATATATTTATAACATATATATATATACCCTGATTTATTATTATTATTCCATTAAAATCTTGTACCAGTGTTCTTAAATTTGAATTTCAGAATTATGTCTATGGTTGGTGTTTTAAAAATAAAACATTCAGTGGTTTATGATAAATGTGGCGAGGATGTGGGGCCATAACAAACTTTCTTATTATTTACTGAATGAAGTTAGATAAATGCAGTGAACACGTGGACCATAATAAACTTTCTTCTTATTTACCAAACAATGTTTGTTAAATGCCACAAACTACCGAACTTACTACTTATTTACCAAATGAGGGGCAACTATCGGGTATAACAAACTTTTTGCTTTAACAACTCCCTCCCCCCAATTAGTCCGTTATAGCAAGGGTTTACTGTATTTTTGTTTATTGCAGGTGATCGTGTGGCTATTGAACCTGGTGTGCCTTGCAGGAGGTGTAAATTTTGCAAAAACGGGCGTTACAATCTTTGTCCCGACATCAGTTTCTGTGCTACGCCTCCAATCCACGGGAACCTGGCAAGGTATTATTGCCATGCCGCTGATTTCTGCTACAAGTAAGTAAATAAATAATGTTTTCCTTAATTTTGTGCAATGATCCCGAGATGGTGTATTTTCATTATTCTATATCAGTGGTTCCCAACCTTTTCGAGTTATTGTCACTGCCGCTTGTTTTTAACAGTTGCTCACACCAGCGCCGGGCAAATATAGGTTCTCAACTAATAAATGTCATTATAATTATATATGTCTATGAAATAATTTTATGCCTTATTAAATTTAAAAGGGAGGAACGAAAGCCTAGGACAGAAATCACCAATTGGACATCAACCCTTTCCCCCCTCCCCTTTTTGGTCCAGGATGTTTAACTGGCTGATGACAGGTTGCTTCAGGAAGGCGACCCAGGGGTCAGGACAAAAAGGGTTGCCTAATCCTAATAATGGAGTGAGTTAAGATACTGTCTTGCTAAGTGAAGGACAGACAGCGTGCCGTTCAAAGCGCCAGCGTGCAGTAGCAAGTATCGGAACAAATCTTTTTTTGCAAGTACTACTAATCGTGTGTGTCATGGCGTGGATGCTTTAGCACACACACACACCTGTCATGGTTATCGAGTGGCAAGGTCAAAGAACATGCACTCAAGACTGGAATGAGGAATTTAGTGTGGGGAAAAAATAATGGTGTACGTACAAAACTGCAGATGGAAGAACACAGCACAGAAACAATTCAAGAAAAAAGAACACAACTTCTGGGGTTTTTGGCGAAGCAATAATTTTTGCCAGAAGATTCTGGGGAGAGAAAAAATCCTGTTGAGGAAAGTGGGTTTGGTTAACAGTCCTTTAGTACGGCAAAAGGGAGAAGAGGAGCCGAGATTTCCTCGGAGAAAAACTCGATCGCGTCCATAGATGTGACTTCTTTAATGGAAGTAAGTCTACAAATAGGAAAACCAAACACTAACCGTTTTTTTGTTCAAGGCTTCCTGTTCGCTATTCTGAGTGAGCGAGTAGCCGTTTTTTTCGTCCCTGTTCCTTCCACCGCGGAGATCCTACTGCTGTCTTCCTCATTTTTTCTTTCTCCTCCACGCGTCAATTTCAAATCTCGAGGAAACAAGATTTTCATATATCTTTTCTTTGTTCTCTGGCGCCAATTTTTAATCTTGTCCAAACGAGATTCTATACATTCTCGTTCCTTCAATCAAAGGGGCATAACTCTGCTAGACAAAAACAGTGTGTCACGTCTGCCTCACACACAGAAGATCTTGGGTTCGATTCCCGGTATGAGCGAAGAGTGTGGAAAACTCTTCATTAGGATAAATCTCCCTGTGCACTCAGCAGCTAATGGAGTATACTCTAAGCTGTGTGATTAGGGTGGAGGTATCCCTTCGGTGGACTTGCATCCTTCTACGGGGGTGGTCATAAAAAACTTGTAGGAATAAAGTCCTGGTCTAGATTTGAAACTTGCAAGGATCACTAAGCTGACGCATGCAACAGAAACCGGGTCTTCGTCACTGGGCTCCATTCTCCATTGGGAGTTGTCTCTTAAGAGACGGGATGCTTTACTTACCTTTTACTAATCCTGTGTGCTAGTATGGCGTACAGTTTCAGCCTTTCCTGTATTACTCAACTCAGCTGTTTTTAACACAACATTTCTGCGGGTATATTCTTTGGCCTTCCTCATGTTTTCTGCTTCTGTATATTTCAGGCTTCCTGATAATGTGAGCACAGAAGAAGGAGCTTTGTTGGAGCCGCTTTCTGTTGGAGTTCATGCCTGCAAACGTGCCGGTGTATCCCTTGGGTCCACAGTGTTCATTTCAGGCGCTGGTGAGTTCAGTTGTTCTATTAACACAAACAGTTTGACAAAACTGTTTCTTTCTCTTTGTGGTCAATAAAGAATGAGTTCAGTCTAGAAAAGTGAAACTGGGAGAGATTTGTATTATTTCAAGATGGAAAATTTGATGAGCTTTATCTGTGGTTCTTTTATATATCTGACGGTCTCTTCAGTTAATAAGATCCAATATCACTCTCGGGTGAAGAAATAAATAGGCTTGACACTGGAGATCTGTTCTTCAAAATTAACCTCCCTTTTTAATAGTCAAATCAAGTAAAGCTGTGATATGAACCTTTTTGTTTATGTTCACTAAAATGTCGAAAGAAATGCAAAACTAAGTTAAGGTTTAAAATAATATTTAGGTGCTTGTGACTCGTTTGGGACCCAAATTTCGTTCATTGCAAAAGGAGACATTTTTGACAGACATCGGTGACATCAGCCACTACATCATGCTGAATAATTTGAATATAAAACACGTGGAATATCAAAGCAAAACAATTCGGGTGCTTCTCACTTTTTTCACAACGAAGTATAATTTTATAAAATGACATACATTGATTTGAAAAAAGTAGGTATTAAATTACATTGATTTTTAAAAAAAAAATTACATACATTGATTTGAAAAAAAAAAAGGTAATTTTATTAAATTATACACGTGTTTTGTTTTGTTAGATTACTTTCTTTTTGAAAAAAAACTGTTCACAAAACATTAAACAAGTAAGAAACACTGGACAAATTATCATTAGACTACTTTGTTATCGTTAAAATGGTTCTTCGGACGGTTGAACTCCTTGTTGTTTGTGTTATAAACACGACGTTTCGGCCGATCCATTCTTTGGCCTTCTTCAGGTGTAAAATCCGAGTGTGATGGGTTAAACAGAAATTATGCTCCAGATGTGGTCGGCCATAGCAGATTTATATATCTCGCCCCCAATTACGGCCTTCTTGTGTTCATCAAGTCTGACCTTGAGAGAAAGGAATTCAACTGTCTGAAGAACCATTTGAATATTAATGACCCTTCTCAAAACTATAGAAAATACTTTATCGTTCTGTTTTATTCTGTGTATTTTTTTTTTTTTTTTTTTTTTTTAAATACTTTTTTTCAAATCCTCTATGTAATATTATTAAATTATATTTCGTTTTGAAAAACACAAACAGCAAAAATTTGAAAATGGACATTTTTACGAGCTGAGAACAATGCAAGTCCAAAGGAATTTTTTTTCTATTTATTTAAAGAACAAAACTCCAAGGATTGAAAAGATCAGGAGGTTTGTCTATGGTTCTTTATATATCTGACAAGCTCTCCAGTTAAAAGCATGGCCTTGAAGTTCAGACAACCACAGCTCTTTGGGGTTCCTTGTGGCATGCTCGGGTATCTTCGGATATCTGGGAGAGGTTGCACAGGATATCTTGGCCAGCTGGTCGGGAGGCGATCACCATTAGCATGCTCAGGATTCATCCTGAGAAGCTTTTGGGATCTCTCCCCCCCCCTCCATATCCCGGTCCTCGTGGCATTCATCTCAGTGACAGGGATTTGGGATTCTCCCCCTTCCCCTCTACTGAATTCGGCACTAAATGAACCAACAAGGGTCGATGTGCCGTTAAACAAAACAAGCAATCAATCCAGTTAAAAGAGCCAATATCCCTCTGAGATAAAGTCCCGAAATAAAAATGAATAGCCTTGATACTGGAGATCCATCCTTCCAAAATGAACCTCCTTTTTTCTTTTTTCTTTTTT
>VCCN01001243.1:50629-63160 GCA_006491835.1 Architeuthis dux
TTTTTTTTTTTTTTTATAATCAATATGTAAGTAAGCTGCAATATAAATCTTATAGGATTGTTTCTATGCTGATTACATTCTTGACAAAATGTCTGCCACATTTGAATGGGTTTTTATTCAGTGACATCAGTTTCTGAACAAACTAATATTACTTCTTGTATTGAAAACATAAGTAGGAAGTTCAAATATTGTTGTGCAAACTCATCTTTGTCTTACAAATGATGAAATAGTCTACTAAGTGAAGTAACTATTGCAAGATAATCGCCAGAATTTTCATAGCAGAAATAGCTATTTCCTAGCCACATTTTATAGCCAAAACAAAATGAAACGATAAAGTCAGCTTAATATGTTGTCGCTGTTTAAGCAAACTAAAGACGTTGTTTGTCAATGATTCCGCGTGAAATCAACACGTGTAAAATTTTAAAATCTGGCAAAGACCAGCATAGTATTCGATTTTAATAAAAATGTTCAGTTTTACTCGATTAATTATAATTCAGGCTTTTGATCAGTGGAAAAGAATTTTCTTTTACACAATATTTTATAGGTTGTCGTCTGGGTCACTAAAATGCTAAACTGCGAAAAATGAAAATAGCTACGATGCTTAAAGCCTCCCATAGCGGTCAATTTATACGAACAACAAAACAGAAAATGATATATGAAAATATATTAAAAATACAAGCAGTAAATATTTCTTCATCATCATCATGTTAAATTTAATTATTTATCCTTGTTATAATATTTTTATATAAGTTTCAGTCTGACCAATCTATAAAAAGAATAACAAATATACATTTTAAACAATTTCTAGTTTGCTATTAGCGACACCAGATGAACACAGTATTATCATTTCGTTTAATTTCCACTATAAAAAGTGGCTAGGAAATAGCTATTTCTGCATGTGATTAAAATGCTGGCTACGAAAGTGACCCCATGAAAATATGGAAGTCACTTCCAATGCGTGACAAACAGACCAACCAACACACACTTTTTTTTTTTTTTTTAAAAATTAAATTAAAATCAAATAACTTTATTTTCTATTTTTTTTTACTTTAGGTCCGATTGGATTGTCTTGTTTTTTGACTGCAAAAGCAATGGGGGCCAAGCAAGTTTGTATTACAGGTAAATCATTATTTTATTACTAGTTTTAATCCATCTTATTATTGTTGCTTTTTATTCCAACGCTATAGCTAGATACACTCTTCATTATTACTATTATTTGTCCATATATATTGTCCAGTGGCAACTAGTTTTCTCTCTGCCTGAACCCTAAAAACTAATACTATTAGTACCATTGCTAAATTCCCATGTCCAATCAAAATTGGCCGCATCTACAGTAAGATATATTTTAGATGTTGTGGTCTGAACCACGTCAATGAGGAAAATTTTCATAAGATCACCTTCTAATACTTTGTTTATTATTATGAATCCCACATCTCAACTCTAACCTTTCTGCTGTCAGGGTTGACACTTCTCTCTGTCAATTAAAACCAAATGATGCTCTTGTTTACTTTACTGACCTCAATTTCTTTAACACAAGCTTTATACCCAATTGAATATGGACAAACTGTTACTATACAATGCTAGAGTGAGCAATTGGCTCTGTTGAATGACACACTAGAATTTTTTGGTACCTAAGTTTCAGTTCTTTAATCTTGCTGAAATAAATTAAGTTTAATTATTACTTAAAATTAAAAACACTTCAGATGTTGATGACAATCGCCTGGAGTTTGCCAAGAAGCTAGGAGTACATCATACGTTGAATGCGAGGGCTGGTACTCCAAAAGAAATGGCTTCCCGAATTGAAGAAGCTTTGGGTCAAAATCCAGAAATCTCCATTGAATGCAGTGGCAATCCAGCCGGTCTAAAGACTTCAATGGCGGTAAGAATCATTTTAGCTTTTCACTTCTGCCTTTGTTTCTTTTCAATCGTCGGTCAGTTTGGTTCTGTAAAATCTTTGCATGAAAGGAGTTTAATTACAAATTCAGTTAAAATTAAGGCAGATTTTCTGATATGCAGCGGTGGTCAAAAGAAGACTGCTGTGTGCTCTACCAAGTCAAATTCTTTGTCATAATCTACAAAGGCCAAACAGAGTGGTTTGTTGTTTTAAGGACTTTTCGATAGAATAGTTGATTTATTGCATGTAGGTGATCTATTGTTGAATAGTCGTTTCTGAAGCCTTTATGTAGTCTAATTATTGCAGTGCCATTTTCGTTTTGGATGATTTGTATGTAATTCTCGTTAACACCTTGTTCTCGCATTGCGTTGAAGACTGCTGTGTGTTCTACAGAGTCAAATGCTTTCTGATAATCTACAAAGGTCAAATAGAGTGGTTTGTTGTATTCTAAGGACTTTTCAGTTAGTTGATTTATTGCATGTAGGTGATCTATTGTTGAGTAACCACTTCTGATGGAAAGCATTTTGAAGAGTACCCTGCCAATGTGCTTAAAACGTAAAGTATATAATGGTTGCATAATACCAGCCATGACCTACGGATGCCAGACGTCATCAGTGAATCTTAAGTGGTTTAAGTATTCTCCGTCTATGTATATTTCCATTCCCTCCCAATCGGTTTTCCGAAAGATGCTTTCAAGGCTAGCTGTAAATAGTTTAGGTGATATTGTATCCCCTCGTTTTAGGAGATAGAAAAAGATCAACATGGATCAGAGGGAGGACTAGAGTGAAGGATATTATACAAATAATTAATCAGCAAAAATGGAGATGTGCTGATCACCTAGCAAAAAGAGATGACAATAGATGGGGCAAAAGACTAACCGATTGATGCCCATGGGACAGTAACTGCAATGGGACAAGACAAGACAAGATGGAGGGATGGGACAGAAAAATTTGCCGGTAAGACGTGGCAGAGGTTAGCAAAATCACGGTCATCATGGGAGGAAATGGGAAAGACCTTTGTCCAGCAATAGACTTATGACGGCTGATGATATACAGTACCGGTCAAAATAAGAGAAGGATTTATTCAAATGTAGTTCTTATTGATACATGATCTTGAAATTTATAGACATTATAGCTCTTTGTATATACCTCATGTACGAAAATATTTTTATCGAAAGTGGCTATGGAAAAAAAGGGATATTCAAGAAAAACCTTTATTTGAAAAGAATGCAGTGGACAAAATAAGAGAACGGTTTTGTTTTTTTGACAAGTTCTAGAATTTTCTCACAGGCATTTGCCAATATTGACATCACTAAACGATAAGTAGCCAGGTTCTCAGTTTTGCATCAGCTGCCAGACATGCTGCAACACGTAAAAGTGATTGCACCCTTTCGATAACAAATTGTCAAGATGAAGAGGGCCTGTCTCTTTCTGTAGTCCCAAGAGTGTAATTTTGAGAGCTTTGAAACTGTATGATGAAACATCTTTTTGTTTCACTAAGGAAAGCCGGTCGACCACGCAAGACTAGCATTGGGGAGGATAGAATAATTAAGACATGCCATTAATAATCCCTTCAACACAGCAGCAGGAATTTCAAGACAAATCAAAGCTGGTCTCAACAAGGTGAGCCACCGCACACTGTGCTGGACTGGATTGAAAGCCTGTTCTCCAGCTACTAAACCTTATCATACATAAAAGGAATAAGTAGGCTAGACTTGAATATGCAGAAAAACGTTGTTTGGAAGGATGAGAATTGGTCTAAAGTTCATTTCAGCGATGAAAGTAAATTCAATTTAGTTGGATCTGACGGCAGACAGTTTGTTCATCATCGTACAGATGACAGACCTAAACCAAAGTGTGTCAAACAGTCTTCTAAGTTTGGAGATGGAAGTGTCTTGGTATGGGGGATGTTCTCCTCTGAAGGTGTTGGACATATTGTGAGAATTAATGGGATGGTAAATACTAATCTGTACCTAAACTTAGTGAAGCAACATGCTGTTTCCTTCTTCACAAGCGTCTCCCAACCAGCCAGCCATTTTTATGCAGGACAATTCCCCCTGTTACACTGCTAAATGAGTGATAGATTTTTTTTGAAGAAGAGAACATTGATGTAATGAGATGGCCTGCACAAAGTCCTCACTTAAAAAAGACTAGACACAAGATGGAGGGACAAGATAGAAAAGTTTGCCGGTAAGACATGGCAGAGGTTAGCACAAATGGGAAAGGCCTTTGTCCAGCAGTGGACTGAGGATGATGTTATATACAGTGGTCATTAAAATGTGATGTTCAGCCTAGGATAATGGGGTTTTAGCCCTTCATTCGAAGTGTCTATTTTCCTAGGCCGGACATCGCTTTTGACCACTGTTGTATTAGGCTGGTAAGAAAGTTTCTGAACACTAGAGAAAATTCAACAAGTTTCAAGAACACAATGTTCACAAACCCTGCAAATCCTTCTTTAATTCAAAACCAACATCTTTCATGATGCCTCGATGTGGAGAATGGTTAGCAAGATAGTATTGTAGACCATTACCGACTGTAGTGTGTTGGATCTTCAATGGGAGCCCCACATTTGGGCCTTGTGTCATACTAAACTAATATAATTTCAGTAAAACATTTCGAAATGTTAGCGTTAAGATTAGTGGTATACCATTTGAGCAGTGAGGCTACACATTTGTCTGAAATTGGGTTCCCAGATTTTGGGTCGAAATCAATTCTGAGAATATATAGGTATTTACTAAGCATAGTTTAGCCTGGCACAAGTATGAGGCACTCAGTCAGAATCGAACTCACTACAGTAATAATGGTCAAGTGATACTAGTTTTCTAATCACTACTCTACAGCGAGGCACCTGAATATTAATTAAGCTTAGACTAGCACAAAGCTTCATCCAGTGAGGATTGTACTCCCCCGCACTATCAAATTGTTCTAAGAGACCAGCTTGATATCCATCAAGCTATAGTTAAGCACCTCATTCTGAGTATATATAGAGTAGATCTTGACCTTAACAAGCATCAGTTTTACTCACATCAAAGCATTCAGAAAAGAAAATATGGTTTCTTCTGACCAGTTGCGAATGTGTCTGCTGTTAGGGTTTCAAAAGACTAAGCATAGATTAATTTCTTGTTCTTGATGTTACAGGCGACTGCAAATGGAGGATGTGTTGTGATGGTTGGTATGCAGCCAGATGAAGTTACTGTCCCTCTGTTGAATGCAGCTATCAGAGAGGTGGACATCAAAGGGACATTCCGTTATGCCAACTGGTAAGTAGACATTCACTCATGCAACTGGATGTGGATTTGTTTGCTTATATGGAGTTTCTAACAACAACCCCATTAATCACTCCTTGTGTATAAATCAACTGGTAAGTGGATATTCATTCATGTGGAGTGGAGTAAAGTAAAGCATACCTTTGAACAGCAAGAGATACCTGTAATTGTTTAGTTTTGATTTGTGTCATTTTTATTTTAGGAGTGAATTCATAAGATTTTAACATAAAAATAAAACTTTTGCTTTATTTTCCTTTCAGTTATAATATATCTGTCTCCAAAGATAGACAGCTGGAAACTGATTTCCACGACTAGCAGAAGTTCACTTGGCGAACACGCTATGACTGGCTAAGGGTCTGGATTTGTTTGCTTATGTGGAGTTTCTAACAATAAACCCATTAATTACTTTGTGTAGATCAACTGGAAAGTGGACATTCACTAACCATTTCATTCTATTTCTATACACTTTCACACATTTCCTTTGTATAAATCAACTGAGACTGCCTGGTAGCTGAGTTAGTTGCACATATTTGAAAGGTTTTTTAATGTTTATTTTTATTTTCCTTTCAGTTACCCGACTGCTTTGTCGATGATTGCATCAGGCCAGATAAATGCGAAGCCATTGATAACTCATCGATATAAACTCGCTGACAGTCTGGATGCATTTGAACATGCTCGGACCATGCGAGACGGTGCTGTGAAGATCATGATCCGTTGTACTCAAGGTTGAGGAGATTCCACATGACCATTCCCCTGTCCAAAAATTTCCACTGCTCACAGTTTATTTCCTAAAGTTTAAGTAAGAAAACTCAAAGAATAAGAATATGTTTTATATAGAATTTGGGCGTTGGAGAAACAATGAACGTGAGAAATTGAACAATTTGACAGTCTTGGAGGAAATAAAAAAGGAACCGAGAGTTTTTAGTTTTCTAATTTGTTTTTGGATAAATGAATCGTTTAGTTAAAATTGTGTAACGGAAAAAGAAATGCTGTTTGAATGTTCATTTTCTTAAATAAAATAATTAAATGTAATTGCTATTCAGGTACATGGATTTGTTTATATATATTTTTATATTAAACTGTGCAATTGGGAATTGTTTCTAGATTTTAATAACAAAACTTCATAATTAAATGTAGTGGCTGTTTAGATGAAGGTAATTGTTTTTACATTTTATTAATATTATACTAAATGTAATTGCTGTTCAGGTAAAGGAAAATATTTGACTCGGAAAATATTTGAATAATATGTGTTACCCCGTTGGCTTATATTTCCCAGAACTCCTGTTATTTCTTCCAAATTCAAAAGTGTTCGTCCATAAAAGATTTCCAGGTAGGAATCCCTTCTTGTCAACATAAACCAAACAAAATTTATTTCCTGGAAAAGGCTTTCATAATTTCGATCATGATTCTTTCTTTTGAAATTTGATTACCAAAAATCACTCTGTGAATAAACTGCCGGAATTCCTTATCATTTCTGTCATGTTTTTGGTTTTTCTGTTTTTTAATTTCATTATTATTGTAATAGTGGTGTGCTGGGTTTAGTATGTGTAAAAGACTAAGAGTTATTCCCCTTGTTAGATTTCTTTTTTTTTTTAATTTGGGAGTCTGGACAGACACAAAAAAATCCCTTACGAAACAATAATTTTATTTAAAAACTACAAAAAAGAAAAAAAAAAATTATTTTAATACAAAACACTTTTATACAGAGTTATTTAATAATTTATTTAATGCAAGTGGAATAACTTTTAGTGTTTTACACATATTACTCCCTGGACCCCACTATTACAAGAGTACCCAATTGAAGTTATTCCCCTTACAAGTTTATTAAAAAAAAAAAAAATTATTTTAATACACTTTAATACAGATTGTTTTGTATCAAATTATAGTTATTCAATAATTTATTTTAATAGTTTTTTTTTAATACAAGGGGAAGAACACCCTTGATTACCAAAAATCACTGAATAAACTGCAAGAATTTATCGTTTTGTTTTTTTATTTATTTGTGAGTAAAAAAGCTTGTCTGATTTTCTGAAGTGCTTACGTATGTTGTATCATTGGTCTCCACTCATACCCTCATCGACGGTGTTGCAGGGTTAGGTACACACGGGCAGTTGTTAGTAAGACCCACTTCCGGCTTGCCAGGCCTGTTGAAGCTTTGTTCTGCTTACGGCACCTGGTATTCCCTAATGGCCAAACATCTAGGTATTGACCAGGCTTGATGTTGCTTATCTTCGGTGATCTTACAAGATCCGTTGTATATCCATTGTAATTTGGCCATAACCCCTTATCCCCGGGGAGAGTTTCCTAATCCTTGTGATATTATGGTCAGTGCAACCTTTAAATCAGTTTTAATTAAAGCCTGCATTAACGAAAGTGGAAATTAAGTTAACACCATAAAAACAATGTTCTCAGTCTGGAAAAAGCATATATTCCCAAAGGTCTAGCCGGCGGCAGAATTTTAGAAAGTTACCCCATGCAGAGATTTTCGCGTGGACATAACACTTTGATGACAAAAGTATCCGCTACTGGATTCAGAAATCCCAGTCATTTTCAAGAAAAGTTAGTGAGAGAGAGGGACTTGTCAGAAGTCCCCCCCCCCCGCTGTCCTTGAAAATTATCGCCAAGTCCGAAAAGAGGAACTTGACCGTAGTTTAAGCGGGTCATCGAATTAGTCACAGACCATTGCTCACATGCACCTATACAAACATGGCCAACACACCATTAGTGAATGACTGTCCTTTTCTCTTTAAGAACTTTTCCTGCCTCTCTCTGAGGGCAACTACAAAAACTGTTGCAGACCGAAAGAAAAGTGAATAAACCTGCTCGATTGAAATATTTGCAGGTACACACGATACACTTGTTCTGAGTGCTTAGCGGAGAGGCATTGAGTATTTTTTAAGGACTTTGGTATGACTTGGAGGGGGATTGAACCACAGACTACCGGACCTGGAGGAAAGGACCCTACCATTGGGCCATAGTGATCGGTAGTGCTTAAGTTAGCAACAGAAAAGAGTGGTTGAATGAGCACCTGGCCAAACCACACTCCCATAACTGCTTTACCTGCCCTGGAAATTGCAGCAAAAAGCTGTTACACCCATTGACACTGTCAGTCATCAAAATTCTCCCGAAGAACTCAACATTTTCTATATAACAAAAAACAAAAACACATACAGACATATATAAATATATATTTTTAAAAATGAATAATTTATTATACAACTTTTGGAAAAAACAACAAATATAAAGAATAATTTTACTTCTTTTGAATAAATTAGAAAAGAATATTTTAAACCTTTTTTTTTTCTTTTAAAAGTGTAGACAAATGGTTCCCAAACTGTGCCGCAACCATCTCCAAAGTGTCTCACGTAAAATTTTCCAAGTATGCTAAGATGTACTTAGAGCCTTGAATCTGTCCATTACGGATATTATGTCACCCCCGTTTCTACCATTGAGTTACCTATCTAGTTGTTTTATATAAAATACGTAGTGTAAAAAAAAAAAAATTCATCAAACTAAAAATAGTGATTCAGCTAAACATCAAATAAGATCAATCGTCTGATGTACACTGCGGTCATCCATTATTTGAAATGTCGACAATTTGTCAGATTCCTTTAAAACCTCCAGTGGCTGTGAAGTCCTTCGAGATGTGGCTGTTATCAGGATGCTTTTTAGACTGATCCCAACAATTTTGCCTGATAGTGGTGTGACTGTTTTTGTAATAGCCTATCCTATCTAGTCGTTTTATCACTAGATTTTGTGAGATCTCGACCATTTTAGCAACAGATGATAAGAAAAAGAGGCGATGAGTACATAATATCAGTATGCCGATAGAAAAGTTTTGTTCAGGGACTACTGAAATGTTTACCTCAAATTCATTTCTTTACTACTTCATTACTAGTTTACTGCTATGTGGGACAAGATCAAACAGTAAAACATGTATTCATATTTTAATGGAAAATGGTTTGGGTTTTGCATATTTTAATGGAACTGATTCAGGTTTTTGCATGTATTGCAAAATAGGTCCAAACTAATTGCATTTCTATACAAGTTAAAATCACCTACCATATATTTTGGCGTATACGGCGACCATAAGATAAGATGGAACCTCAATATCAGTCTAAATTTCATGGTTTTAGCACCGTTTTTGTATCTGGCCTATAACACGACTCTATTTTCTGGGGTGTTTTTTAGATGATTCAAGGGTCGTCTCATCCACCAAAATATATAGTAATTAAAAATTATGAAAACGACTTTTGTAAAAAAAAAAAAAAATCGGCATCTCTGCATTCCCGTAACCAAAAAGTCTGATTTAATTTTTAAACATTTTTGCATCAACTTTTGGAGGCTGACATATCTTTCTTTCTACAAACAAGTCACACCTTTTGTCGCCTCTCAATAAAGGACCATACAAAACAGTGACAAGACACATTCTCACCTGCAGCCTTAAAGGACATGGAAAACATTTTGTAGGTATTCAATAACCTCTGCATAATGGTGGAATGAGATACAAGGTCGAGTTAGATGTGGGGGCCGACACGCATACGTGTAAATAAAGAGAAAACGCTAAATGGAGTATGGAAGCCGGTGACAAAGTCCAGGTTTCTGTTGCATGCGTCAGCTTAGTGATCCTTGCAAGTACCAAGTCTGGTCAAGACCAGGACTTTATTTCCAAAAGTTTTTATGATCAGCCCCTTGGCCACATGCAAGTCCACCGAAGAGATACCTCCACCCTAATCACACAGATTAGATTGTACACAATCAGCTGCTGGGGAATTTGTCCTAATGAAGAGTTTTCCACACTCTTCACTCACAACGGGAATTGAACCCAGGACCTTACGCATGTGAGGCAGACGTGCTAACCATTACACTATCCGAGTGTGGGCAAGAACAAAGATTGCCCGGTCCTTGAAAATAGTGTCATGAAGACGTCAGCGCGACCTATGACTCCCATTTTAGTGCAATGGGAGAGATGCTTCCCCAGGGCAACTGATACACAGTGACTGCACATTGTATACTTCTATGTGGCCATAGGACGAATCCGGGGCCAGGTAAGTATTTCATTTATTTGCCTCAACAGCAGCAAATTTGACACAAGGTCTACTTTAGGGTGTGGCTGCCTGGCAAGCCAAAAATTGCTCTATTCTCCGCAACTAGTGTCACGGAGGCATTAAAGATTGATCAGAGGACAAATCCTTAGCAAGCTCTACTTGATCACAGGATGCATCCTTAGCAAGCTTTACTTGATCACAGGACGAATCCATAGCAAGCTTTACTTGATCAGAGGATGAATCCTTAGCAAGCTTTATTTGATCACAGGACAAATCCTTAGCAAGCTTTATTTGATCACAGGACAAATCCTTAGCAAGCTTTGCTGGATGTATCCTTAGCAAGCTTTGCTTGATCACAGGATGAATCCGTAGCAAGCTCTACTTGATCAGAGGATGAATCCGTAGCAAGCTCTGCTGGATGAATCCTTAGCAAACTTTGCTTGATCACAGGACAAATCCTTAGCAAGCTCTACTTGATCAGAGGATGAATCCATAGCAAGCTCTGCTTGATCAGAGGACGAATCCATAGCAAGCTCTGCTTGATCACAGGACAAATCCTTAGCAAGATTTGCTGGATGAATCCTTAGCAAGCTTTGCTTGATCACAGAACAAATCCATAGCAAGCTTTGCTTGATCACAGGACAAATCCTTAGCAAACTTTGCTTGATCACAGGACGAATCCGTAGCAAGATTTGCTTGAAGTCCCAGGACAAATCCTGGGAAGAGCTTGTCATGACTTACAGGTAACAGCACAAATCCTGGACCAGGTAAGTATGTAGTAAAGAAGAAAAAAAAATGTAGTGGAAAAAAAAAAAACATTCATCAAACTCAAAATTGTGATTCAGCTAAACATCAAGTAAGATCAATTGTCTGATGTACACTGCGGACGTCCGATATTTGAAAGGTCAACAATTTGGCAGATTCCTTTAAAACCTCCAGTGGTTGTGAAGTCCTTTGAGATGTGGCCATATCAGGATGCTTTTTAGATTGATCCCAACAATTTTGTCTCGTAGGATTTTCTGTGTCCGTAGCGTGACTATTTTTGTTATAGCCTATCTCGTGATCAACTAGATCATTGCTTTGTGACGCAGAGGGATTCGGTGACAGAGAAAGAATGGATTTGTCAAAACTGTCGCTCGGACCAAAATTAGGAAGATCAGATTTTTTGAAGAATTTCTGTATTTGCAAAATGTCGTTCAGTTCTAAGAGACAGTCGGCAGCACCTTGTCGAAGAGGAGTGGTAGACGACTCAAACTCTAGAGTCGTTGAATGGAAGGCGTCATTGTACGGCCCGCTCAATGTTGGTGCCTCCGAATTCTGTTGCTTATCCAGCAAGTCATTGTTGACATTGTGAGAGATGGGACTGTTTAAAATGTTTTGAGCCGAAGCGGAAGAGTTGCTAGAATGGTCGACAGGTTCCTTTTTGATTGGCAGCACCAAGTCTTGGAGTGAAGAATTCAAAGAAAATTCTTCACAGATCTCTTCTTGTTTCACCGTTGTAAACTCTGGCTCCACAGAGATTCTCTGGGCAGGATCTGTTGACAGAGAAGACTCAGCAGGCAATCGAGACAATGACGAGGGACACGTTGTTTCAGGTAAATTTAAACCGGAATCAAGGGCAGAGTTCTGGAGATCACAATATGATAAGTGAGTATCGCACAACAATTCCAGCTCCCGGATTCCTAGCTGGAGCGCTATTATTCGTAGGTGTCGAAGAAGGGTGGCATCCAGCGTCAACACGCCGTGGTACATGTATTCTGAAAAAGCAACTAGGGCAGCTTGGCTGACATCCTCGGGGAGATTGACTCGAATGAAGCAGTTGGCTTTGATGTCCGCCTGGGACAATAATTTTGGGGATATGGCCAGGAGAACCACTTTATGGACCTGAAAAATAAATAAATAGATATATAAATAAATCAATGAAAAAAAATGAAAGAAAAATCTACAAAAAAAATTAATTAAGAAGACTGATCTGGTAAGAGCTTGTTAGGAGACACATGGAGAACTGACGCCTTATTAACATGTGGTCAATGTATTCGCGAACATTAAAAAAAACATATATAATTTTTTTGGCAGAAAAGATAAATTGTTTAATTGAACTTTACATGAAATGTTATGATATCCTGCCACAAAAAGGTTATTCCGGCATCAGACACCTTTGCGGAAATGTAAATGACCCCGGTCAACTTAGGAAATAGGTATATGCGTGGGTGTCCAAAACAGGATATGGGGACCGGAAACGACACCTACGTAGGTGTTCGAGAAACCTATAAAGCAGACCTGAGACCCGGACAGAAAACTCAGAGACCCAAGCAGCCAGGAGG
>VCCN01001244.1:1205-13857 GCA_006491835.1 Architeuthis dux
CGCTTACAAATGCAAATATATACGTTCATACGAACACTTACTGCTACAACTCGGTTAAATGTTGTGATAGCGAATAGAGACACCAAAACACCAAAGTAACAACTGAACATCAAAGTATATGTATATGTGGTTGAAAAAAGAAAGAAAGGGAGTATTATGTCTTTTGCTTTTGTTGTTTTTTTAGGGACGCGTATGTTCGCTGGTGTGATGGTTGCTGGGATGTAGAATGTGAGTGATTTTAGCCCTGCAAAGGACATTAAGGGACAACATAATGAAAAGGGTCGTTACTGGATAGGTTGCTTTCATGTGTAGAGGTAAGAGTTGTTTGAAAAGGACCATTACGTATTAAGATCACATTAATGTAGAAGGTGAGACTTCGTTGTTTAACCCTGAGAAGGGCTGAGTGTATTACAGGACCACAGTGTAGACAGTGGAAGATTTAGTCCTGATAAGGACTGTTGTATTGTTGAGCACGATATGTACACGTGTTGCTTGAAGAAGAGTTGAGCTGGGATCGTCCGTCATTGTTGATGGAGTCGGGGAACGTAGCAAGTCACGTGACGCAAATGGAGCGCGTTGGTTGGTCGATCAGTTCCAAGACCTGTTGGAGAAGAAAGGCTTACGCCACCATGTTGGTTTTGACGCGGAAATACAAACAAAGACACGAGAGTCGTGTCAGAAAGAAAGCAAAGAACGACGTACATTTGTAGATAACAAATAAAATATTCGTTTAATAAAAAAAAGGATGATACAGAGACATGTCGATTAAAAGAAAATGGCCGAACATAACGATTGGGGGAAAGTATGCATGTTGAAACGATCGTGGAATGAGAAGAGTTAAGCTTGCGAAAGAATGAGGAGGTAGGTATGTACTAGTTTGTAGAGACGAATGTCTGAGCCCTAGGCGACTAAGGGAAGCTAACTGAGAGGTTAGTCACGGTCGAGAAATGTGTTTGATTTCGAATCGCGCTGTTGACAGAACACAACCTGCTCTCGACGTACGCGACGAGCAAAATACAGGAGAATTTAGCTTGCGGAGAAAGAGAAGTGGAAAGGAAGCTAGACGACAGTTTTGTCTTAGAAAGAAGCCAAGCCATCAATTGAGGCGAAGTGAAGCAGACACGTAGAGTGGTGGCCGAAAAGTTTAGCTGGCTAAGGTAACTGGAGACAAAGAGATCGCTAGAAGAAGAAAGTGGTCGCCGAAAAAGGATAGTGAGAAAGTTAGGTGAAAGAAAGGTTTAACGTGTGTAATGTAACACACGGACCTATCGACGAGAGGGTCGTCGAAAAAGTGAGGTAAAGAAATAGCGTGACGTCGGCCGAAAATAGAAGTATCCTTAGTTTCGTATTTCATGACATGGAGCCATCAAGGAGCAAGTAGTCTGTTAGACTGTTACAGGACCCCCCCCCCTTAGAAAGATAGCCATATCTTAAAGAAAGGCGGGAAGCAGCCATTACAAGAAATCGAAATAGGAATGTGTAGAGAGAAGAAAACAGATAATAATCATTGATACAAAATCTCGCGAAAACAAGTCAATCGTACAAACATAAGAAATTTGGGCAAAGGTTTAGTCGAAAAGTCCATTTAGTTCACCAAAAACATGTTTGTTTTTTGGAAAAATGCGTTCAAAATTTGTAAGTGAAAATAGAAAATGTTTTTGAAATGTAGAAAAGTTGATTTTGTGATCGAAGTCTCTTGTGTACAGAAACAAAGACACGTCTGATCGTTAGGAAGATTCGCTGGAAAAGGGCCGTTCTCAGCTCCCAGTCCCGAGCCCTCACTTCTGGTATCGGAAACGAGGCTCCCTCTGGTAGTTTCCGTTTCGGCTTGTTTTTTTTTACATTAAAACATACAGCTAAAACATACAGACGAAAAATACATAAATACGTAAACATTTACAGGAAGGAAGAAAGAATACTGATACCTTCTCCGTTCGTTCTGGCAAAAGGTGCAACTTACAGTGAGGATGGGATGGAACTATACTTACTGCTGTATCTGTCGGATCTCACCTCCAAATATTCATACCATTTCTGACCTTCCGTACATCTCTCAATGGGGAACCCTTTGTCGAACGCTTAGGGAAAATATCCCACAAAATAGACTCCACACGTTTCCCTCCAAAACTAGCAAAGATAAAATCTCTGACATCCATCATCGACCTTTCAACACTAAGCTCCAGGATGAAGATAGAGACGATTGGACATTTAATATCAAATTTTCTAACCAATCAAAGAGCAGCACTATAAGTAACCGCTTACACTACATAACAGATCAGCATGACTTTTAATCTCCACGACACCCGCTCTCGAAAATTGCCTGTCTCTCACATATACACCCACACAAACACACACACACTATCATGCATTTCATACCATACATTATCACAAAGACAAGTACCAAGTTTAAAGTACTTAAAACATACATACACACCTTTTCCACATACGAACACTTTCCAGTTCTACTCCTTAGAACTATCTCTAAACTTCAAATAGTAACCTTACAAAGCTTAGCTTTCTTCCTTTTTTTTCTTCATGTATAATAAACCTTATTGTGGATAAGAACTTTAAATACCATCATTTATCTTTTGGAGTCAGATATCTTCACAACTACTACATAATGGTAACATATTTCCTCTACATGTCTTTGGTACCGTCTATATTTGTTATTTCATATATTTTTTTTACAAGACTTTACCGGCAGGTACTGAAATCTAGACCGCCACCACATTCGTCCTTGTCGGGAGTCCCTAGCACAGATCTTTCCAAACCTTTTGCATTGGCGACACACTTTTTAGATATAATTTGTTTTGCGACACATTAATTAATTTTGTTAGCCAAGTAAAATATACAATGTCATCCCAGCAGTTTAACTTGTAATGGGAGCTAATGTTGATCTAATTATTACTAATATTAAACTAACTCTAGTTATTAAGTTATCTGACTCCATTAAAGTTACGGTAAAAACAATAACGAAGATAAGAGGAAGCGTAGTAATGTCTAACGGTGAAGCTAATAGTAGCAGTGGTAGTAATAGTACTAAGTGCCTATAGCCTTACGGGTCAGTACTGCCGAATAGCAAGCTAGGGTGCTGATGAGACTAGAGAAAGAAATAGGGTAATGTTAACAATGCGCATAAGAGTGATCTTTCTTTCTCTGCCTTTCTCTGCAGTTGTAAAAGGAATGAAATACATCCATGTGCAAAGATGCAAGTTTGCACATGGTAGAAAAGCATTGTTAATAAAGAGTACAAATACTCTGCAATGATATCTTTTGGATTCAGATATCTTCATAACCACTACATAATGGTAATATATTTCCTCTACATGTCTTTGGTACCGTCTATATCTGTTATTTCATTTCCTTTTTACAAGACTTTACTGGCAGGTACTGAAATCTTGACCGCCACTACATTCCTCCTTGTCGGGAGTCCCTAGCACAGATCTTTCCAAACTTTTTGCATTGGCGACACACTTTTTAGAAATAAATTCTTTTGCGACACATAAATTAAGTTTTGTTAGCCAAGTAAAATATACAATGTCATCCCAGCAGTTTAACTGACTCCGGAAAAGTATCTTTTGAAAGATATACAAAATTGTAATGTTTTTGTATTTATGTAGCTTTTCGTCTGTCAGTTTTAACGTAAATAAACAACTTGAAACGGAAGCTACCAGAAGGAGTCTAGTTTCCGATACCGGAAGTGAGGGATTTCTGACTGGGAGCTAACAACGGCTCTTTTCCAGCGATACAGCTTAGCAGTCAGACGTGTCTTGTTTCTCTCTTTTTTTTACACAGCTAAATACGGTTTTAACCAAACGCGTTTTTAACCAACATAGCTAAACATAAACTAACAAACAACCAAAAAAACAAAGACATAATAAAAATTATACTTAATATCGCGACAAACCTAGAGATAAAAAAAATGAGGAAAAATCTTCTTTTTTTTAAATATTGAGTGCAAAAATTTTTTTCCAGATCAAAAATTATATTTAATCGAATAAAACTAAAATGTTGCCAAGAAGAAAAATCTTTTACTTAATTTTCTTGTTTTTTAAATCCCAAAGTAAGAGTTCCGTTCGAGCAGTTCCGGAATTTTTTTCTAAAGGTAAACATTAATATTTCGAGGGATTTATATGTAAAATGTTAAAAATTAATGAAAGCACCAACGTATAAGTAAAACAAATCATCAAATTAATAAAGGCGGGGTAAGGATCATACGAAAAAAAAAATTATTCGTCCTTCAATAAATAAGTATTGAAAAATTTATAAAAATTGAATATGTTGATTTTTGACAGATTTTTAAGATCGAGGTATTTTGGGTCATCAAATGTTACAAAATTTTCTAGATGCAAATAACCCCGTCAGTTTTTGTTTACATGAAAACAACTTTTCACGCTGTTAGTCTTATGAAGAATCTTCGGTTCTATAGAGTTTTTAGTGAGGGAAAATTAATAGCAGATTTTTTCCAATTTTACTTCTAAGAAAAATATTTAAAAAATCGAGAATTGAACTTTTTCAAATTTTAATTACGTTTTTAAAATCAGGTGTCGATTTTCCGGTGAAAATTTTTGTTCATACCTACAAAGTTTATTTCCGTCCGGCACAGGGACATAGCAGAAGAGTGCCTCCAGCGTTGCCGATTTAGCGCGTTTCGCGCTAGATGCAGCGGGTTTCTTGTTTTGGCAGTGCAAAAAAGCGCTAAATTAGCGCCTGTACGCTTAAACATTTCGGCCATTTTTGACTATGTTTAGTGTCTTTTGGGCGGCTTTTGGCTATTTTGGGCTATATTTTGAAAATTCCAGCGCTTTTTGGCAGTCAAACTAGCTAGAAAATATTTTTGGCGTTGGCAACACTGGGTGCCCCATGAGGATCGAATTCTCTTGCGTTGAACGATCATTAGTTTTTGCCAACTGTAGCTTTAAAGCCACACTAAATCAAAGTCAGTCTCCCTTGATAATAGCGACTAAATAAAAGCACGTAGTAGCATGATTAATAAATACTAATAAATTACTATTGATATTATTATTTACTAAACTAAACTTAGTACGGTATGAGGCCATAGTTCGCTGAGTGAGGATCGAACTCCCTAAATGCCTTTTTAGAAAATGGATTTGGAGACTATCGCTCTATGGTAGGCGCCCTTAGTAGTAGCAGTTGAAAGCTGGAAACAGTGGTATGACTAAAAAGTATTAATTACTATTATTAGGCGTAGTTACTACTCACTAAATTAGGACTGTTTATGCTCAGCATGTTTCTCTATAGATAAGATCAAATATAATTATTCCATATTATTTTTAATGATTAATTGAATTCGATATAATTTAATTATAATTATGTTTATCTTTTTTAAAAAGGTGGGCATTTTTTTACGAAACTGCGGCTGTGAAAATAAAAACATATTAGCTTTTATTTTGTTATTCGAAAACGAGGTAAAAGCAAAGAAGATGGCTGCCCTCCGAATCACAACAAGAACAATAATCCGAAGACGAAGAATCGAAGGGACAGAAAACAGCGATTACCACTCCGAAGACTTAATTCTGGGGTAGCAAATGATGATCTCTCACTCGTCGGCGGCTTGTTTATCCGTGTCATCGCCGTCGTCCGCGAAGGTGCGGTCATCGAAAGAGATTTGTCAAGAGCGATTGTGTTGTCCGCAGGATCGGACCCAGGCTAGTTTCAGGTGCGACAAATGTGGCACTTTCCAATGTCGACATTGTGAAAGGAAAATCCACCGAGATTCCAAGTTCTTGTGCCACGAAAGACGATTACTGGTGCCCCCACCGTCGTCGAAACTCTGTGCTAATTCACCCTGTCGGGGTCAGAATTTCGCCGATGTCCACTGCGACGATTGCAAATTGAATTTGTGTAATCAGTGTAACGATATTCTACACCGAAACAGCAACCTTCCATCTTCCAATAATAACAATACTATTCCTGCTTCTTCTTCTTCTTCTTCTGCAACCACGAACCGAAGAGTTGGGGCTGGAGGAGGCCCTCAAGTTCAACAACACAAAAGAATTAGGTTTCGTGAATACGAACGAAGACTTCAACAACAGCAACAACTCCAAGCAGTTTCTTCCACAACCCAGGACCAAACCCCTAATAACACAAAACCAGACGTTCCCGGGGACCCTACACCCGATTCTGGGTCTTCACAACCAGCCACATTACTCTTAAAACCCCAAACAACAACAACAACGGGCCATTCAACTCGTTCTTCTTCTGGTAATATTAAGAGACCATCATCACATCAGGTGATCAAACCATTGTCTCCTCTTGGAGATAATGACGATTCCTTGACATACGTTTCACTTCCCCAAGAATCTTCTTTGTTGTTTGAGGCGGCACACGACGAAGGCGGCCCAGAAGATCCGATGATGATAAACAACCCCGAAATGTCGTTTTCCAGTGCTCATTCCGATTCTAGTATCCACAGCATCCCAGACGTTTGTCTTACTGAATTAGGGGGTGACCCCAACAAACCCCAACATTTGGGCCTCAATTCGGACAACCACAAGAAAAAACTCGATCCACAAGAAACAACTTGTTTTAAATTGGTCGATGAAGACGAAAATCTGTTGGTGAGTTTGTGTTGTGTACATAAATTATTCATTTGTTTTTCAACAAATTTTTGACTTAGTTTCTTTCGAATTTGTGACAAATATTTAAAAAAAATGTTTTTCTTAAATTAACGCACACGGTATTCTTACTTATTCCAGACACCTGTGGTGTAAGGTGTAATTTAAAAAAGAAAAGAAGATTACTTCTTCCACTAATGATATTGCATTTACTCAAAGAATCTTTGAAAAAAGAAAACCCGCATGCTCAAAAATGGCGGTTTAATTAGGATTATGAAAACAACAAATTCTTTATTTCTTTTTACGGGTAGATTTTCACCTTGTGCCAGTTTTAAAAGGGTTGGAGCCCCGGTTGTAAAATCAGTTAAAGTTAGATTAGAAATTTAGAATTTGGATTTTACCAAATATTTTAACTGGATTATTATGATCAAACAATCGTGCAAGGTATAATTTTAGTTTAAATATTCAATAATTCATTTAAAAAAAAAGAAAATTCCCTTAACCCTAAAAATAACAGTTTGAAGATCTCGAAAATAATAGCCCACTCTTTTGTTCATTGTATTTTAAAAAAATAAAATTCTATATTGTCATGTGTAGAAGTTCTGAGTCACTAAGGTATGAATAATTCAATAATTTTATTTTTAGTTAAAAGTAGATTATTTACCTACTTCTCTGTTTTTACTGAATAGGGTAAGTAAATAACAGTAGAATTTGACCCATTTCTTTTTCTGAAATCAAGATACGGAAAAAACAAAGACGAAAAGATAAAAATAATGATTTGCACATATATTAAATAAAATGCAATCCATAGTTTTGTTTGTTTGATATTTTCATTGTTGTCTCCTGACAGCACTTTTTTTAGTACACCGAAATAAATAAACCAAGAACATTTTATTTTAGTGTGAAAAAAAAGGTATACAATTTGTATATACAAGCACACATCATAACAACACAATGTCTAGGGCCTTAAACAGACTGTTCGCAATTTTGATGAGAAACAAATTCGTGTTGTTGAGAAAGATGATTTATTATTAATTATTAAAGGTTAGCTTTTAAACAGATATTTTACGGTAATTTAGTCACATTATACAAGCACACATCATAACAATCATATTTACACAATGTCTAGGGCCTTAAACAAACTGTTCGCAATCGAATTCTGATGAGAAAGATGATTTATTATTAATTATTAAAGGTTAACTTTTAAACAGATATTTTTACGGTAATTCAGTCACATATCACTAAACGTAACTC
This sequence comes from Architeuthis dux, assembly GCA_006491835.1. Taxonomy (NCBI): domain Eukaryota; kingdom Metazoa; phylum Mollusca; class Cephalopoda; order Oegopsida; family Architeuthidae; genus Architeuthis; species Architeuthis dux. The sequence continues at coordinate 9,035 of VCCN01001244.1, forward strand.
CTTCTCTTTAAACAATGAGATAATTCCAGGAAGTGACTGTCAGGCCATATAAAGAGTTTTACCGTCCGCTCTGATAATTCGTGCTTTTTTGTTTGTTTAACCTCGAAGAAAATACTTGTTTATTTGTACCGTTGAAAGTATTTTAGAAGTCATTTTCATGTTATAAAACGAAATAAACATCTTCTTTTTTTATTCAATTAAAGTATTTGAGTTTGTAAATAAGAAAAATGACTTTTAAATTCGGTTATGATTTGTTATTGTTTAATGTTTACATACAAAATCAGAGATCGGTAGTTTTTTTTTAATCGAAAGTCGGGGGTCAGTTTCCATTTTACTGAAGTTTTAAAGAGATCACCCACTTTATGACCTACAAAAATAAAATAAACTAACTAATGATTAATGATAATAGTTCGATCACCTTTGTGAGATTAAAAAAAAACCTCCCTTCCTCGGTGGAATTATGACCTCATCTTTGTTTATTTATCGTATAGAAAGTGGGGGTCTAGTTTTATTATTTGTCAAATAGGAAACTGATCCCCAACTTTTCGTCCCAATAGAAAACATTTTAGCTAGCAGCATAGTTCCGTTTATTTTGAAAAAGACCTTATCGTCGTCAATAAAATCGTAATAAATCTTTATTTCTTATTTGCGAAGTTGGAGAAAAATAGATTAATTTAAGTATTGATCTTTTTATTCCTTATCTTTTCTTTTTGTTCTCGATGGTTCGATTTTGGTCCATGATTAATAAGGTTGGTAATTCAATCAGATTTATTGTTTGTATCTTTAATAATCAAACCCGATTGTTTGTCGATGGGATTGATCACCCCCCGCTCCCTCTTAATATCAAAACTTTGTTGAGAATGACGAATACAACACTCACAACCAGTGTTGCAAACTCAAAAAATATTTTCGAAAAGCGCTAAATTTGTCAAAAATGGCCAAAAAATGGCTAAAAATGTTTATGCGCTAATTTAGCGCTTTTTGGCAAAATAAGAAACGCGCTGAATCTAGTGCGAAACGCTGTAAATCAGCAATTGTAAATCAGCAATACTGCTCACAACACAAGGTGTTGTGGTTAACGCACTTGTCTACTAGTAACTTTAACAATTAAGAGTTCGTTCCCTGTTTACTACTGTTAAATTCATGGCTTTTTGACAAAAACAGCTAATACATGTTACCATTATTCAAAGGATTAATCATAGCTAACCACAACACTGGTTTATTGCTGGGTTTTGACATTTATATGTATGTATCATGTAACCGGACTTCGTCCAGCTCTAACCGTTCATAGTAGAAACTTGAAATTTTGCACAGACATTCCCCTCAATGAGAAAATAATTTTTAACCACCCACCCTAGGTTTTTAGTGGGAATTCAATATGTATTGTAAGTTTCTGCTAAATCGGTTACTATTTTGTGCCCACTTGTTTTTTTTTTTGAAAATTCAGGCCTTTTTTAGTGATCACAGCCCAACAAAATGCGAGAGAAGTAACTTATTCATTGATCACCCCTTTTTCCAACTTTTTAATTGATCACCCCCAACAGAGCATATATGTGTGGCAGTGATTCATAATTTCCCTTGGGATAATAGTTATTTATTTTCAAAGTTTTCATTTGTATTAATTTATACAGGACTTACTTTGGTTGACTCTTCTTTTAAAACCAGTATCCAGTAAAGTTTACTTAGTAAAGAATAGTTAGCTAACTAGTACCCTTACACTGGCTACAGCATCATCTGTCCTTGCCCAGACTTCCCATATCATAGGTCAGGGTTCAATTGATATCCTGTTTATAACTTTTGAACACCTGTTGTGTTTGTTCCAGTCCCCAACACCTGCAGTTTGGGATTTTGGTCGATATCCTGTTTATGACTTTCAACACCTGTGGGGCTCAAATCTGTGACCCCCGCCCACAGCTGCCTTAATATCTAACAGGGGTAAACAGATGTTTTTTACTCCAGTGGAGGCAACGCTTATAACGTAGGCATATAACATAAATGTTGCCTCTGCTGGAGTAAAAAAAAATTCTGTTTACCCCCATCACATTCGGATATTAAGGCTGAAGAATGGATCGGACGAAACGTCATATTAACAACACAAACAACAGGTAGTTCAATTGTCTGAAGAACTATTTGAATGTTAATGACCCTTCTCAAAACTATAGAAAAAAACTATTTGAATGTTAATGACCCTTCTCAAAACTATAGAAAAAACTGTGATACAATTTATTATTTCATAAACAAAGTCATTTTAAAAAAAAAATGGAACTATGCATTTATGGCAGTTCCTTCTGTAAATAGGTCAACTCAACCTGAGAACCTGATTGGCCACTTTCACTGGCTCACTGGAGCCAACTTCTTTTGCTGGCAGGGGGCACACCATTTCCATTACATTTTTTTTTTTAATCAGAAGATACTGATAATTAGTTTTAGTATATTTAAAATCATTAACTTAACTGGGGCAGTATCTCAAGTCTGGAATGTAGCCGTTCTGCGGTTCTTCTTTTTTTTTTCTTTTTTTTTCTTTTTTTTTTTCTTTGTCGACACAGAAAAATTATTATTTGAAATTAAACCAAACCACATGCAGCTGCGGGTTTTGAATTTCCTAGCATCTCCGTTCAAAAATACCTTGCATTTTAGCAGTCTGAGATGGTAAAATATATTTTCAATAGTATAATTTTTGTATAAAAGCATATATTAATTTGGTTTCCAGGCAAAATCTCAGAAATTCTGCAATTTTGGAGTAATTCAGATGTAAGAATGGCTAAAATGGTTTAATCTTACTTTCATAATTTGTTTTGTTCTTATTTCCTTTATTTCTTTTTTTATCTGTAAAACATTTTGTGGGGGCTGCCACCCCAGCTCCCCCCTTCGTAATGGCCCTGTTACCAATTTGGACCCTAATATAAGATTTATTCTTCTAAAATAGTTCTCTTTCTATCTGATCTTTTGCATTGTTCCCACCAGATCCTGTTTGCAATTTTCAGATCAGTTGTTCCCATTGAATTGAACAAATGACTAAGTGTCTTGTTTATTAATCATGTGGCTACCCATAACACTGGTTTATTGCTAGGTTTAGGTTATTCACATTTATATGTATCCGGACTTTGTCCAGCCCTAACCATTCATAGTAGAAACTTGAAATTTTACACACACACTCCCCTTGATGAGTAGGGAAAATGTTTTTGTTTTCTGAACCCGTCCCCCCCCCAATAGAATTTTAGTGGGGGGTTCAAATATGCAATGTAAGTTTATGCTATTCGTCACTAGTTGTGCCCGTTTTTTGTTTTTTTGTTGAAATTTCTGACCTTTCTTAGTGATCACAGCCCAACAAAAGACATTGATCATCTCTTTTTCAAACTTTTTAATTGATCACCCCCAAAAAGTCCAGTGTTCCCAACCTGGTGTGCCACGGACCCCTGGGATTCCACAAAAGGTATTACTGGGTGGATGGGTAATTCCAAATTTCCAAAAAGGAGGATATTGTAGACTGAAAAGGACTTGGACCGATTGACTCTCTTGGATGTGTTGTTAATGATCAGTTGTAAATATATAAAGTTTTGTATAAAATATACAAATACTTAGAAAAATTGTTGATTTGTCAAATATCAATGTAATATATGAATGCTATTTTGTAGTAATTTTTGTAAAATTTCAAATTTATTTGAAACCACTGTACATATAACTTACATGCATGCATTCATACAGTATATACAATAAATAAAGCACAAATAAATTAATATTTATTTTTACACCGCTTTCCGCAATTGTAAAAAAATTAGGAACTTAAATTAAAGTCTCTTTAAGCAGAAACTCAGCTAATCAGAATCCATCTAAGAATTTGTTTCTCCAACAGCCCCCCCCCCATGTTGACAAAATCAGAGCAATGGTCAATTAATAAACATCTGACATCGCAGAGTGTATTGTCTCTGTCTCATCGCTGTCTGGAATTTGTTTCCCAGCACTGGCTACATAAGTTGTCTTTAGGCAGATAAGAACCCTCATTAACTTTTGAAAGAAAAAGTAATCTTATCGGCAGGCTAGCCTGAGTTGTCTCTTAGTAATCCCAGAAAGGCAATAAATTATAATCTTATTTGATGATAACCCCATCATTTAATTCCTGAAGCTGGTGATTGCCAAATGTAGATAAATTCTAAGAAGTGATAAATAAAATTTGGATAGTACACCTAAGAAGGCCATAGAATGGATCGGCCAAAACGTCATGTTAACAACATAAAGAGTTCAATCGTCCGAAAAACTCTTTGAATGTTAATGACCTTTCTCAAAACTATAGACAGTACCTTTAATATTTCTTATTAATTTTTTTTTTACCATTTAACAAAAAAATTAATTATATTTTTCAAGTGCAAGAAAATCTTTTTTTTTCTTCTTTTTTTTTTAATATTTTCTGGCACTTGATAAATATAATTATTAATCTTTTAGTTTACAATGTAAGTTTATGCTGAATTGATCGCTTAGTTGGTGTCCGCTTGTTTTTTGAAAATCCAGACATTTTTAGTGATCATTGCCCAACAGAAGTAATTTATTCATTGATCACCCGTTTCCAATTTTTTGAATTGATTATCCCCAACATGGCATGCTGCCAAAAGATGTTGGTCACGTGACAGTTTCTATTGTTACTTTTCGCCTCCTCACCTTATCATTGCTCCTCCCTTTCAAACTGTCACCTTCTCATTTCCCACAGTTTTCTTTTCCCTTTATTCATGTTTTAAGGAGTCAAAAAATAAGGTATTTGCAGTTTTTAAATACAACCTCTGGTTAAGTAAACTCAGCCTTTTGGCTAAGATCAAAGTGTAGTATCTGTT
>VCCN01001244.1:52645-71987 GCA_006491835.1 Architeuthis dux
ATAAGTTTTTTAGTCAGACCCCAAAAATTGATGTCCAGCCGTACAGAGGACAGTGCTCAAAAGCCGGACATCTGGTTTTCCTAATATAGAAGCTGTCTACTATTCTTCTGGGAGGTTGGGGGGGATCTGGATCTATGAAAGAGCAGTCTCATTTGCCACATGATGATGATTGCCACCACTCAACATGAGTCTGTCATGTGTCCTCTATGGGGCAGGGTGCACGAGGAAGGACCAGGAGCACAGTCTGGTTCAGTCCAAGCTTTTGGCAAGATGTTCTTTTAATTGAGGGCAGAGCAGAGGCTGGGACGGCCACAAGTATTCCCAGATGTTCACCCATCTGGGTAATGACCAAGCTCGACGTTGCTTAACTTTGGTAGTCTTATGAGAACTGGTGTATCCAACACAATTTGGCCATATTATTGCAAGTCTATGTCCAATAATGTTAATCTTTATTGACCGCTGTTAAAACTATATCAAATTCTGTAGTCCTATTCATCTCTTCATTTTCTTTTTGTTAGATGAAGTATTATAAATCATTATTATTTGAATTTTCATGACTACTTTTCACCTTCATCTTAAATTTTATTAGTTGCTTTTGTTAGATGAAGTATTATAAATCACTATTATTTGAATTTTTAAACAAACTAAAAATTAGGATGAATGTAAATAGTAGTCAAAAATTAATAAAAATGGTTTACAATACTTTATTTATTAAAAAAAATAAAATGAAATAATCATTATTTACTAAAAACTCAAACAGTCATTGCCGTGCCAGCTTCTTTAGCAGTGATCAGTCATATCAGTCCTTATGATGCAATGCATTTTTACAGTTAAGTCGTCTAACTTTGCCAAAGCTTGTATCTGTTTTTGGCTTTTATTGATTTTCTTTCTTTCATTTTTCAGCATTGCACAAACTGTGAGAAATTATTTGAAGGCAATGAACAGAAACACCATTGTCGTGCCTGCGGCCAGGGATTCTGCGATACCTGTTCTAGCAACAAGGATCCAGTCCCTGAACGTGGATGGAGTGATACTTTGGTTAGAACCTGTGATAAGTGTCATCGAGCAAGAAATAAAGGTAAATAATATCAACATAGAAAATTAAGTGGTGAACGACTACTTTAGATAAAGCTAAAATTAAACAAAAAAAAGGATCCCATGTAGTATAGGCACCCCAAATTTGATTAAAGTCATAAGATCAGATTCTGACCTGACACTGTGTGTCACGTGCTATGTCAGCATTTCCACATAAAATCTTTAGCTCAACCTTTCTTTTTTTTAATAAAAAATAAATAAAAAAGTAGTTATAATTCAATCATCACTATTTTTTAAAATCAAAACAACTAATTTTTATTATTTTTTTATTAAATTTGACTAGTTTTTACCTTCATCCTAATTTTAGTTGTTTTTATACAACTTATTAATTCAGGCCTCTGTTTCTATGGCAATGGATAACAGCGCAATTGGAAATAAAGAGTAAGCCTTCGGTGAAAATCGAACTCACACCCTCATTGCCAGAGGGAGATTAGTTTATGCCTAGCTGCTTGGCCACAAAAACTTCATAGATTAGCAGAAGCTGATTCACACTTATAAACTCAGTCCCTACAACCGACTCTGCACCATATTTATGTTGTTTTACATATGAGACCTAGTAGTCTTTTATAAATCAATCTTTATTATGATCCAATAATAATAAAGATTGAAGGATAACGACATCAAAACTGGTTAAGAAAGTTGAAAATTCAATAGAAATAATAGACAAAAACTTTTTGCAAGTAATTTTTGTGTTTTCAATCCATAAGACCTTACTTTTTCTCAAAACTAACAAATTAAGTAATTTATTAAATTAAAATTACTATTTGACATTTTATCAAATACTTAAAACTAAAAAAAAAAAAGAAAACTGTTGTATAGCCATCTTGAACTTGGAGAAAAACGAAGACTCCAAACTTGGTTTATAAAAATATGATGATATATTTTTATTGCATCAAATACGGTGTGCCATGGTGGAGGATGAACAGTGGGAGAGAGATAATGAGAGCCGACAGACTGTTCTTAACAGGGACATTAGTCTTGTCTTCTCAAGCCTTGCTGCTCTCTGACTCTCCGGCTTCTGAGAGCGCTCAGTGGCTTTAATCATGTTCGAATGCCCACACTGGTTTTTCAGCCCGCCACCTGCAGTCAGGGTTTAGTCAATCTCCTGTTTATGACTTTTCAACACCTGGTGTGTCTTCCGGTCCCTGACACCTGCTGTTTGGGTTTTTGGTCGATATCCTGTTTATGAATTTCAACACCTGTCGGGGTCAAATCTAAAAAGTTAAAAATACTTGGTCGAGGGATATGAAAAGGTCCTGTGCCTCACAGCCTTTTATTTCTTTAAGGTGTGCATACACAGCACTGATTGACATCCAGAAGAAACAAAATTAAAACTAGCATACCAAGGGAAATTATGGAACAGTAATTATATAACAGACTTAAAAAAAAAAAAAAATTTGCATGAAAGGAAAAAAAGGCTACTGTTGTAATAATTTTGGTGAAATTTCTTTTGGTTTATTTCCAGCGAAAGCAAGTCCTGTGACTCCCACAAGTACGACCCAATCCACTCCTGTGACTGCTAGGAAGGTTGGGGAGGTGCTCGGCAGCACAATTGGAGCCATGGCATCTATTGTTGACTATCCCTTGGGTAAGTTGAAGAGAGTAAATAAAACTTTGTGTGAGAAGTATTTCTTTGTTCTTATTTCACACATTATTTGGCTGGGACTTAATATCTATCTATTTATATATAATGCCTCTATGGGCATCTCATTATAAAATATTGTCTCGTCAACATGAAAAACAAAACATTACAATAATCACAGAGTATGAAATAATTACACAACGTTATCAATAATAGAAGACACTTCATTTAGATAAATTCATGTGGATTAATTAATTTGAAAAATAAAAAGCCCATTGCCATACTATACATAATAGCTTAAATTATTTTAAAGATTTCCTCTGAGAGTTCCCAATACTGACCATTTAATTTATTTGTTATGCCATTTTCTCTAAATTTGTTAATACTACCTTTATTCTTCACGTATTCAGGCAATTTATTCCAATAGTTCACAACTCTTTCGCTAAAGAAATCCATAGATTTATTTGGGTGTGCGATTAGATTATTTGTTCTATTAGAGAGGTTAAAAAAGTTTTTACCATAATTGTTATAATCATTTAGTATGTTAAGTTTCAATCTAATCTCTGCGCATTCTACATTCAAGTAGTATTGTGAAACCCAATCTTTCCTTATAACTTAAATTATCCATACCTTCGATAATTTTAGTTTCTCTGAACCGTCTCTCGCTCTCTATATATCTCTTTCTTTTTTTTTCTATATCTCTTTCTTTCTTTCTTTTCTATATCTCTTTCTTTCTTTCTTTTCTATATCTCTTTCTTTCTTGTCTATATCTCTTTCTTTCTTTTCTATATCTCTTTCTTTTTTTTCTATATCTCTTTCTTTTTTTTCTATATCTTTCTTTCTTTTTTTTCTATATCTTTTTTTCTTTTTTTCTATATCTCTTTCTTTCTTTCTTTTCTATATCTCTTTCTTTCTTTCTTTTCTATATCTCTTTCTTTCTTTCTTTTCTATATCTATCTCTTTCTTTCTTTCTTTTCTATATCTCTTTCTTTCTTTCTTTTCTATATCTCTTTCTTTCTTTATCTCTTTCTTTCTTTCTTTTCTATATCTCTTTCTTTCCTTTTTGGCAGATATATATTCTTTGGCTTTCAAGTTAAATTGCAGGAATTTTGAACAAAGTAACTTTGGACAAGACTCAAACTTGCATCTCCGAAGCTTATGTCATGTAGCCTATACCTATATAGGCTATATGACACCTATACCTATATAGGCCACATAAGCCACTGACAGCTAGATTAACTCTTAAATCCATGGGACACTTGAATATTAAAAAAGAATGTTAAAATTAATATTTTTATGAACGTAGTTCTGCCTTGTGTATTGGATTGATGTATGCCTTCTGATGTACATGTTACAGCTGTTTAGGCTATTTTCAACATCCCGACTGTTTTTTATTTATTTATTTTATTTATTTATTGTTTGTTAAATCTCACAATTTAAAAAAAAAATTTTCTTTGCCAGGTATCATTAAGGACAGTGTCCGACCTGCTTATTGGATTCCTGACGAAAGTGTCACCAACTGTGCTGTTTGCAATGTTGAATTTTGCCCGAAGATCTCTAAGCATCACTGCCGGGATTGTGGCAAAGTCGTCTGTGACAAGTGCTCAACTGGAAAGCGAACTGTCCCCCTTCGAGGCTGGGACTATCCAGTCAGGGTGTGCGACACCTGTAACAACACGACCCATCCTGGGTCATTATGATAACCATTGCCTTGCCTCTGCTCTCGGATTCCAGACCGGCAGAAACTTTTCTGCAGAAAATCCTCTCCTCATTTCTTTCCTCTACTTTTTGACTAACATCCTCATCGTTAATTCATTTTTCTCTTGAGCTTCATCTCCAAATACCATGTCACTTTTTGAGAAACCGTCAACCAAAAGTGTCAACATAGGTTTCTTCAGTTTTCAAGTGGTCTGGCTGGCTAGCTATGTATCGCGTGTACAGACAGCACCAATGGCGTTAGAGAGCTGAAAATTTAAACATTTACTCCTTATTATGTCTAGAAAGTCATATTTTTTTTTTTTTTTTTCTGAACCCCCCTGAACTTTTTTATTGGGGGGTTCAATTTGCAATGTAAGTTTATGCTAAATTGGTCCCTTAGTTTGTGACTGGCAGTGGTCATGCTTGTTTTTTGAAAATTCAGACTTTTTTAGTGATCACTGCCAAACAAAATACAAGAGAAGTAATTTATTCATTGATCACCCCCTTTTTCCAATTTTTTAATTGATCACCCCAACACGGCATGCTGCCAAAGGATGTTGGTCACGTGACGGTTTCTATTGAATGACTAACCAGACCTGTCTCATTTTTGTTTTGAGCTTCATCTCCTAATACCATGTCACTTTATTATTATTATTATTATTATTATTATTATTATTATTATTATTATTATTATCATCAAACTATATAACTACCTAAATCCAATTCCTATACAAAGATAATCTTAGGCACTTCATGGTGGGGTAATGGTTAGCAAGCTAGTTTAGCAGACTATTACTACTGTGTAGTGAGTGCGATCCTTGCTGGGTGCCCCACACTTGTGGCCTTGCACCAGACCAACCTAATCTTATTAAATACCAAGATTGAGATATTAAAATAGGCAGACTGATTTCTTTGCCAGACGTTCTCAATCAATTTAGATCTTGTAAAGTGGTCACTGCAGAGTTGCCAGATTTGGCCAGAAGGAGAGATAATCCAAGCTTCATCTTGGAGACTTACCCAAAACAGGCATCGGAGGTCCAATCCCAGCCTTAACTTGGATTATATCCCCTCTGGGCCAAATCTGGCAACCTTGTGGAACTTTGCCTGAAACCATTTCCTGGCAATTTATTTTACTTTCTTCCCTCTATAAGTTAAATGGAACTGTCAAATGCCCACTGGAAAATGATTGGTGGCAAAAGCCCTAAATCCTTCCTTTTAAAGGATTTTATCATGAATGTATGTTTACTGCATCATCGATGTGGAGGCTTGATCTGCATTGTGTCTTGTAAGAAATTTGTGATCTTAAAACCCCTATCAATTTTGTACTTGTAAAATCCTAGTACTTGTGTATTGTTAATCTTTAGCACTCTGCATTCTTTTTCAAGGGCGCCAAGATTTTGTGCATTTAATAACTTTGAAAGCCTGTAACTTGTGTGTCTGTTCTTGTATGACTTTAATTGACATGACAACACAACTGCAAAATTCAAACGCTATCGTTTGGCAATGATTGGAATTGTCTGCAGCGGCAAGACAAACTTTTTGCTCATCGAACGAAGTCGCCTACAGAGTGCTAAATGTTGATCATAAAAGAACTGTCATTTAGAGTGATACCAATTTGACTGACCAACAGATTGAGAAAGTATGACTTGTTAACCATAACATTCTTTGAAAAACAACAACATTCACTTAAAAATTGGGATAAAAAAAGCATTCTATTGACTGTCTTGTGGGATTCACAATATATAAATATAATTCATATCAGAATTAAAACAATGAATATCAATTAAAGCATTCGTTTGTCTGTGTGTCTGATGTGAATTCAATCAATGTGGGCTGATCACTTTCAGGTGAATTCAGGGCAATGACTGTTAAGGATCAAGTTTACATCAGGCACACTAAAAATTGTTGAATCAAAAAGGGGCACATTTTGCTTCAACACCGGTAATGTTCGAAGTTACTTACATTCGGAAAAAAAAATTTTTTTTTTAAACTAACAAATTTTTGAAGTTACTAAGATACTTTCTCCCGGAAAAATAAAAAGTATTTTTTGTGCTTTCAATCTAACTATTCTTCGTAAAACTAAATTTTGGCTTTAGAGTTTAAATTTTACAGTCCATCAGCAACTGTCATTTTAGTGTAATAGAAAAAGAAGGTTGGATTGAAAGCACAACAAAATACTTTTTATTTTTCCGGGAGAAAGTATCTTAGTAACTTTGAAAAATTATTAGTGTCAGTAACATATACAGTGTCGAGGCAAAATGTGTCCCTTTTCAATTCCACAATTTTCAGGGTGCCTGATGTAAACTTGATCCCTTTTAAACTTTTTAAACAGAGGATGGAACATTTTATTGACATGCCACAGAGATGCAGTAGTTTTGAGAAAATTACTTTTTATTGGCTTGGCCATTTTTTTAACTCTGCCCCCCCCCCCCCCTCACATGTACGACGACTGACAGTGACACCCAAGAGCTATATAATGTTCACCGTGTTTGATCAATATCCCCGGGTCAGGTGACGGACAGAGGGCCACGATTCCAGGAGCATGAAAGTTCTGACAAACAGCAAATATAATGTGCACCATGTCTGATCAATGTCCATTCCTGGGGCATCGGAATGTATCAATGTTTGTAAACAAAACGCTTGTGTTGTCGACCGCTAATAGTGGACACTCATCTTTCCGAACTTTGAGAAGGTGGCCACTAAAGCAGCCGACTGTGTTCAGAGTTAAGGCAACAGATTTCAGGGGAAGTAACCCATTTTATATTGTATAGAGACTACATGGAAGTCAAGTAATCTCTGTAAAGGAGTTGTTTCTCCTTTGTAGAGTAAATTCAATACAGAAATTTGCAGAACAAATATACGCTTTGGGGCATTGTTGGGTACAATATTTTTCACCATTACAGATTGGATGTTAGTTCAAAGAAACAAGTGGTTTTGTATATTTATTGATTTCATTTTGGAATTGAGGCTGATTTTAACAGCTAATCAGAAAAGATTTTAATTCTTCCAAAAATGCCAAAAGTCAAGGCTTAAGCTTGTAAAGACGTGTTTTTTTTTTCTTTCTCATGGCTGAGGATTGAGAGCAGAAATAGACAGGACCTCTTTAGCCCCCTACTTGTTGCAGTCAGTCTTGTAAAGTCAAAAATGTCCATTCAATAACTCTGTTTACAATTTCCTGACATCACTTGCATGTATAGTTCAATGATTGAGCTAAAAAGTGGACAACTGGTCTTGGGTTCCATCCCAGGTGCCAAGTTCTATTACCACATTTATAGTACAAAACCTCTGTTCCTACGTTAGCATCTGGAAAAAGCCTTGTACCAAATGATATCAAAATGGCAGTGAATCTCTTGATTCTTGACAGTCGGCTTTTGGAAAAAGGGAAAGAAAGAAAAAAAAACATCCAAAATAAATCACAAAAGATGTAAAAGAAAAAAATATTAAAACAAGTTTCAACTCCTTATTTTTTAAAAATTTTTTTTTTTTTACCCCTCCCAAATCCAAAGACAATGTTTCTCATCACTCAAGGAACTTTTCAATGGTTTGTGGGTGGAGGATGAAATCGGGAAATCAAATTCTTCCCCACCCCCATGCACTAGCCCCCCATCCGTGCACTTTTCCCCTTCCTATTTGATTCAACACTTGGCCAGAGAGTATCCACACGCATTAACACCCACCCCATTGGCCATAAAAAGAAATTTCTGGAAAGTCAGTTTGGGACATTGTCCATTGTTTAAAGACTCACATACTGGATGTGTGCCTGCCTTGCCACGCCTTCCTCCACCCCCTCCTCCATTCCATCTTGAATAAGTATCTTGATGTCTTCTTATATTCCTCTTATGAGAACTTAATGATAAAATAAAAATTATTAAGCAAAGGAATTTAACAAAATTTTTTTGTCTTTTGCCAAAAGGGGAGGTAACCAAACACAGGCATTGGAATAGTGCTGAATTTAGAAATCGAGCGAATCTGGAGGCAGAGGTTCAATACCAGCCTCTTGAGGTGTGCCCGCCTCAAGAGGCTGATATTGAACCTATCTTTTAATCCCTGCTACCCACAACATTGAGTTTAGGTTATTCATGTGTTCTGACATTTATATGTATCTATGTATCCGGACTTCGCCCAGCCCTTACTGTTCATAGTAGAAACTTTGCACACACACTCCCTTCAATAAGTAGGGAAAATGTTTTTTATTTTGTTTGTTTTTTTTTTTTTTTAAATTTCCCCCTTAAATAGGTTTTTGGAGAGTTTATGCTAAATTGATTATTAGTTTGTGCCTGCTTGTTTTTTTGTTTTTTTTTTTTTTTGTTTTTTTTGTTGAAAATTCAGCCCTGTTTAATTTTTTTAGTGATCACAGCTCAACAAAAGGTGAGAGAAGTAACTTATTCATTGATCACCCCCAACACAGCATATATGGGAGGCGATGGTTCATAATTTCCCTTGGAATGCTAGTTCATCTTATTTTCATTGCTTTTAAAAGCCACTGCTTTGGTAGAATGTAGGGATGGATAAAAGATCTCACAAAATTGAGACATCAGCAGTGGTAGTATTAACTATTAAACTCATGGACTGCTTATAGAATTTAAAAAATTATGGAACTCTTCTGTTAATTGGATAGGGAGGAGAAAAAATTACCTAATGGTCAAAAGGGAATAATTTCAATCAGTGGTTATTTCCCTTCATAAATTTTAAGAGTTAATGTGGAAGTTAGAGGTGTTCCAAGTGGCCTCTAGTAATTTTGTCTGATCTAAAAGAGGTGCTAAAATATCAAGTATAAGCTTTTGTAAGTAGCGGATTAGTTTTTGGTTTTGGGAATTTATATTCAGATGAATAATCATTATGCCCTGCTGTGCTGGAAGAAAAGGGCTCAACATTATTGAATAAAATCACGACCAAGTCAGTTTAATATATCTGTATGAAATAAAACCTTATCATAGAGTAAGGCGATTGGTTGATTCGTAGAATATGTCTGTAAAATGGAGATAACTTTTGTTAACCTTAAAAGCAACTAACGATTATCTCCCTTTTTAAAAACAGCGCACAAATATAAATATAAATAAAAACTGTATTTCCATACAAACCTTTAATGTTTCACACACTTGCGTACTCAATGTTAAAAACGGTGCAGAAATAATAATTTATTGCGAAGAAAGAACTTGAGAACTTGTCCAGTAGCCAGCGACAGCCATTCTGTGTTGGTATTTGAGATCACAGGCTAAAAGATAAGATGGTCAGAATAATATTAATCTTAATTTCTACATGTCAGTTCTCAGGATTGCTTTAACTGTGGTGAGTCATGTTTATCTAGTCTAAACACACACACACACACACATTTATTGGTTCATAATAACCTGTACAGTTGGTTTCACAAGAAATCAATCATCAGATGAACAGCTAATGGTGTTTAGTTAATTTCTTACAGAGAAGTACCACGATTAATAATGAATCTATATTGGCTGCTTAGGATTGTCCAAATTTTGCCTTGTTCTTTTTGTGACGCATACTTACATACATATATATATAAGTTATGTGTCTAGAAAGATTTAGCTTTAAACACTAAAGATGTTATTGAAAACGAAATACTTTCTCTTTTAATATAGAAAGTTTTATATTTATGTCATATCTAAATTCACGTCACTTCATCGTTTTTTTTTTGTTTTTTTTAGTGTCCGCTCAATTTTTTTCCTCTTTAGCCTGGTCTTGTTCCAACTGGTTTGTGTATGAATTAGTATTGATCAATATAGCTATAAGATTTTTTTCTAAGTAGGAAAAACTTTAGAAAGATATTACTTGTTTGATTGAATCTGAACCTCAGGAATTTGCTCAAAAGAAAAAGTTCATTTTAAACTAGTGTGGAGCAGCCTGCCAAAATTGTCATATAAAATAATTTTGTTCATCGTATGAAACTATGGTTTCAAAGTATTTTGGTTACTTCATTCCAGTGTTGCCAATTAAGTTAATTCTAAAGAGCAGAAATAAAGGGAGATAATTTATTTAAACTATGAAGAAAGATTTATTATTTATTTATTTATTATTAATTTTTTTTTTTTTTTTTTTAAATTTTTTTTTTTAAATTTCTCAAGTCCCAAAAACTTCAAACTCAAAACTGCACTGCCTTGTGTGCTGACTAATATATCTGGTGAATGTCAACTTCGTAAAATGTCCAATTGACAAGTAATCGCAGTGCATACATACATACAGAGATACAGATTGTAGTTAGATATTTGGGCATTTTCATCTAAATATAAATCAAATATCAATTCGACAAATTCTGAAGGCATTGTTGATTTAATGGATTCTGCATTTATGAAGACCGTAGATTTTCTGGGTCAAGTGAAGATCAGCACCACTTTTTCTCCTGATCTTGGTTCAGTTGGGTAGTAGTAATCTCTACTTGGCTAGGCTATTAAAACATTCAAAGAGATCTCGGGTACACACCCAGGGGCAGGCCCCATGGTGTTTAATAAATTGCAAAACTTTTTTCTTTTTGCACATCCTTACTAGTGGTGCTGATCTTAACTTGGTCTCACAGGTTAGTGCTAATCTTTAATTGGTTATATTGAGTGGTACTGATCTTTATTAGGGGGACCTTAGTGGTGCTTATCTTTACTTCATCTGATTTTCTAAGGCAATCTTAACCCTTAACCCATAGTGACACTGGTGTCACATACACTTTAAAGGTTCTGGAAAGTACCTTATACATTATTTGGATTTTTTTTTTTTTTTTTTAAATCTGAGTTATGTTCCTTGCACTTTTCTCATCAAGTGTGCATGATTTAGTTCTTTGAGGATGTTGACAAAGAGGATAGGAAGTGATCGATCATAAATTGAGGTTCTTTGCGGACCGTTTTGCACTGTGGACCTTTTTAATATCGACAATTTCCTTGCGGATAGGGTGGGGGGTATTGATCACGACTGGAGTATTGGTGATATGCTGGAGTTGAGCATTTCATATTCCTCATTTATTTTGGGTTTATTTTTTTATTTATTTTTTTTTTTTTTCAGGTTCCGGTGCAGTGTTCCAGTGAGCTCCAGCAGCACTGCACCCCTAATAAGTCTACTATAAATCACTTAAGAGTGGCTAATCCATTCAGTTTCTAAAAGTGTTTATCTTACAAATTTAATATTAAGATCCAACATTCGGTCTGACAGGGAATGAGGTAAACTCATATCACCAAATCATATTGTTTCCTCACATTTTGGGGTGGATCCAGGAATTTGACTTCATTTGATAGAGATTGTTATTATTCTGCATGAAAAGAGATTAAAAACAGTTAATAAAATTGCTAAATTTCAAGGGAAGTAACTTCATATTGCGAGAATTGCATTCTCTCCCCTGTTGTTTAATACTTTATTTTTATTCAGTTTTTAGTTTGTGTATGTCATTGGCATGCGATCTCTGGGTTTTGTTTTCTAGTTTCTGAATGTTAAAGTAGTTTTAAAGGTAATTTACTTTCTAAGAGCAAAATCCAAATTTGTATTTTTCCATGTTTAAAAGAACACGCTTGCTTCATAAAGTTCACGGTTAGTCTTTGGAAAGAAGTGACTCTTCAAATTGATATTGTATAATTTACAATGAATGCATTTAGCACATCTAGCACGACTGGCTCACATGCAGAAGGTCCCAGGCAGCTAATTGAGTACATTCTAAGCTGTGAGATTAGGGTGGAATTATCGCTTTGGTGGACTTGCATCCTGCCAAGGGGGTGGTCATAAAAACTTATAAAAATAAAGTCCTAGTCTTGACCTGACTTGAAACTTGCAAGGATCACTAAGCTGACACATACGAATGAAACCAGAACTTTGTAACAGGCTGTATGCTCCAATGGGAGTTGTCTTTTAAATTTTGTTTGGTTTTTCTTGGTGCTAGAAACATTTAATGTTAGTGCAGAAATTGAATAAACCTTACGTGTCAAATTAAAATCCTGGTTCAAATGCAATAGCCCCTATCATACCCAAGAAATATCTAATTTGTTACAGCTGAAATTAAAACTGATGGCGTTGTGGTGCAGGAGTATACACAGCCAACATTGTGGTGCAGGAGTATGTTTGATACACATCCAACTAAAAGAGACCTACATCGGACATCTGATTTGCTAACAATTACGCTAAGATGACAGTTACTCTCACATTTAAACTCTAATAATCACTATAAAATCCCAAATTATAAAGAATAGTTAGATTGAAAGCACAAAAAATACTTTTTATTTTTACGGAAGAAAGTATTTTAGTAACTACAAAAATTTATTTTTTATCGAATGTAAGTAACTTCTATCATTTCAGAGACAGACTATCAACACCAGTTCAGGCTAGTTTCTTCTTTGATGTCAACATAAATGGCTGTTTTGAACCAGAAACTTTGAAACTTCATAACTCGGCTCAAACAAAACTTCATTAGTCAAAGTAAGGACCATTACATTGCTGACATTTCAGTGACAAGGAAAAATGTGTCCCTTTTCGAATCGACAAATTTTAGGGTGCTTGATGTGAACTTGATCCAGACCTACTTACCCTTCAGGATCTAATGGAATCTGTGCTATCATGCCCAGGGTAAAGTACAATCATGTTTGAATTTGCTTAGCGCCAGATATATTAAATATGCTACTGTAGGAAAAGATGGAACCGCAAGTGGTGCAGGGGTACAATCTGTTGACCACCAAATAACAAAGGCCACTTCCAGATCCGGAATCAAATGTCTTTGGTGCTATCATGTTCTGTGTAGGATACTATTTTTTTTTTTAACACAAGAAATATTAAATTTGTTATGACTGAAAATCTCTAAAACATGTGGCATGTGAAAAAACTGACCTCGTTTCAGGTTTATGGGAAGAGTGATAAACATTTGAATCGGACATCTGTAAGTTTTAGGTCCCTTCACTATGAAATGAATTACGTTCAATTTTTGTCACTGAAAGAGGAGGGTCAGAGATAATTGAATTGTGAATTAGGTAGAGTTGTTGTCATAGATATAAGTGATGGGGTAGCGGAAGAAAACCAAACCTCCATGATATATCAGGGTTCCATTGCCAAAAAAGCAATTTCTGACCAAAACTTGTTTAATAAATGATTTTATTGTGAGGAATGCTTTTGCCATTCATGAGAGGAATGATAGACAAAATACCTGAAATCCAATGTCTTGAGTAGGATACCATTTTTCTTAACACTAGAACTATTAAATTTGTTATGACAGAAAATGTCTACAATGTGTGTGGCACAGGGGTATGTTCTGCAAACTGCTAAATATCGGGTTGGAACAAAATAAATGGCTGAACCACAAACTTTGAAACTTCATAACTCGGCTCAAACAAAATTTCATTAGTCAAAGTAAAGACCATTAGAATCAACACAATGTTGCCAATGACCCAGTAGTGAATTTATGTCATCACAATAAAAACTGGGGGTCACAAGAGTCGACAAACTACTGGAAGGAATTTTTGACCGGGTCTGCATTGGTGTACACCTGCTTGCATCTAAGGCCCAGAAAAGGTGGTAATCAGTAGAGGACATGTCTGGTGAATATTGAGAGTGGGGCAGGACCTCAATGCCTAACTGCATCAGTTTTTGCTGAGTGGTTTGTGAAGTATGAGGTCTTGCGTTATCCTGCAGTAGGATAGGTCCCTTTCTCTTGACCACTGCTGGCCAAAATGTTTGCAACTTTTGATGCATCAGTTCCAAATCCTGACAATAGGACTCTGCTGTGATGTCCTTATCAGGTTGCAAGAGGCTGTAATGGATTACCCCATTACAGCACCACCAAACGGTCAGGAAGATTTGGTTTTGGGAAGGTTGAGGAGGCAGCAAGTTTATTGACCAAAAGAAAGTCACATTTCCAATGATCATACAGAAACCACTTTTCAAAAGTAAGCACAGGATCCAAAAAGAAAAGGGTCAATTTTTAAATGAACAAGCTACTGATTATCAGTCAAATCACGGGGTAATCACTTCGGTATTTTCTAATATGCCCGAGTGTTTGTTTCTGGATGAGCCTCCACGGTGGCCCTCAATTCTTCATTGTCAAGTGACGACAACCATGACCAAGCTAATCTTGGAGATCCAGATCACTGGGAGTGAATTTGAAGGAACCAACGATGCATAGTCCGTTCTGAGGTTAACTCTAGTCCTCAAGCACTGTTGATGTAGTGGATGGACGTTTGAACATAATAATGTTCATAACATAATAATGACATATAAATCAAATTTATTTATCTTTGCTTCGATACCTTATAAAAAAATCAAACAAGAATAATTTTTGATTTTATTCAATGTTTCATTTCAACATCTGGGACATCTTTGTCCCAGGAGACATTTGAATTGGATCATATTGTCCCAATAGTCTTCTGTTATATATTTCTTTTGATAACAGTACCTAAACTACCTTCTTAGTTAAGAGACCTGAAAATTTACTGTACTCTCTGGAAATATAATTGTGCAAGAATATTTTCAAGAGAGGAATATTCAAATCTTAAAGTCTGGTAAAATAAAAATTATTTTTTAATGTTTTCAAATTCAAGGACAGACACATAATGTAAGCCATGAAAAAATAACACTCAACTTGGTATTTTGATTTGCTTCAAGAGATTCATAGGATGTTACTTCATGACAGTTTCAATGTAACAATGCGCTCTGCATTCACAATAATCATAAAACAATATTAATCCCAAGACTATACCAATAGGTTCTAAGCAAAACACATTAAAAACTTAAAATAACTTAAATCTTGAGACCAGAGTATAAACGTACACACGTGTGCTATTTTGTAGGGTGAATTGATTTTTTATTGCCAACATTATTCCTTATCATTTTAGCAAAGTGTACAGTTACAAACATTTTCATTATTATTACAACTTTGGTTACTTCATGAGTTTCAAAAAAATGTGAACCACAATAATCAAAGCAATATTCATCCCAATAGATTTTCTAAGCAAAACATTAAAAACTTACAAAAATTAATTTTAATTTTGAGACCAGAGTATAAACACACACACGTGTGTGTGCTATTTCATATGGTAAATTGATTTTATTGCCAACATTACTCCTTATCATTTTCAAACTTGAATTGTGACAGAATCGTATAGAGGTGGGGGATAGGGAAAAAATGACTGCACATTTGACAATAAAACGTTCTTTAATATATGTATTCTTACACAACCAGGTGGGCAGGGGGTGGCGCAAGCAAAAAAAATGGTGTGAGTGTACTAACTAGCAGGTTGTGTGATCAAATCTTGGCATAGGTGTTGCACGCCCCTGGACAGACCTGTGATGGCCCGCTTGCATGCATCAACATAGTCCCTGCAGCTTTTTGTGTGACTGTTATTGAAATGTTTGAAAGCTGAAGTTTGGGTTTAAGATTCCGATATGAAATTTATAAAAAGAATTTTGGACAGTGGTTAAAATTTTTGCATTCACCAACATTTTTTTAACAAATAAGGAAGTAACCGAAAGGAACTAATGGAAATAACCAAATACTTTGAAGGTGTACTTCAATATGATGGACGTTAAGTAATGGTCTAGTTTAGCATTGTAGTTACAACCACCTCCAAAAGGCTTAAAAGATAATTTTACTGAAAACTGACAAATCTCTGGAGGAAACAAAGGTGTTATGGATTAAAAGTAGAAATAATTACTTGCAAAAATTGTTCTTATTTTTTCGAATATTCGACTAAAATTAATTTTTCCGAAAATTAGTCAGACAGGACTTTTTTTCGCAAAAATTAAAAATTTCTGAAAGAAATGAGTCAGATTCAGTGAAATATTAAGTTTTTAAATTTATGCTTAAATGTGTATCTACAAAGTTGAACTCTGTGAATATGCTGACCACACACTTGACTAAAGTAGGGTTTCTATCCAGTGTGGGTTTGCATGTGTAATTTTAACTTGTCATTCCTTGAAAATGCTGATCCACACACTTGACAAGGGAAGGATCTTTCTCCAGTGTGTAATCGAATGTGTCTCTTCAAAGCTGAACTGTCTGAAAATGCTGATCCACACACTTCACAAGAGTATGGTTTCTCTCCAGTATGTGTTCGCATGTGTAAATTCAAAGCTGAACTCCGTGAATAGGCTGACCCACACATTTGACAAGAGTAGGGTTTCTCTCCAGTGTGACTTCGCATGTGTTTCTTCAAATCTGAACTTTGGGAAAATGCTGATCCACACACTTGACAAGAGTAAGGTTTCTCTCCCGTATGTGTTAGCATGTGTATCTTCAAACCTGAACTTTGTGTATATGCTGATCCACACACTTGACAGGAGAAAGATTTCTCTCCAGTGTGTGTTTGCATGTGTATTTTCAAAGCTGAACTGCGTGGAAATGCCGATCCACACTCTTGACAAGGGAAGGGTTTCTCTCCAGTGTGTGTTCGCATGTGTGAATTCAAAGCTGATCCCTCCGAAAATGCTGATCCACACACTTGACAAGAGTAGGGTTTCTCTCCAGTGTGTATCCGCATGTGTGATTTTAACTTGTCATTTCTCGAAAATGCTGATCCACACACTTGACAAGGGAAGGGTTTCTCTCCAGTGTGAGTTCGCACGTGTCTCTTCAAAGCTGAACTGTTTGAAAATGCTGATCCACACACTTGACAAGGGAAGGGTTTCTCTCCAGTGTGAGTTCGCATGTGTCTCTTCAAAGCTGAATTGGCTGAAAATGCTGATTCACATACTTCACAAGAATAAAGTTTCTCTCCAGTGTGCATTTCCATTTCTTTTCTAATCTGAACTTTTTAAATTGGCTGATCGACAGTTTTCTCAAAAAAAGTTTTTCTCCAGTGTGTGCCTGCATGTGTAATTTCAAATGTGAATTCAGTGAAAATGATCTATAGACCATTTATAAGTTGTTTTTTTTTGTTGGATATAATTCTGATATACATATATCAGTGAAAATGATCTGCACACTGCACAAGAGTATCATTTCTCTCCAATGTATGTGAATATGTTTTTAGATGTAAAAATGCATAATCACACAACTTACAAGAATATGTGTAAATGCTTCTTTCTTCAACATTGAATCGATGATTACAGTTTCTTCATGGCCATCAATTTTTCACTGCAATATCTGTCAATAAAGAAGAGGCATTATTAAAGAAAATACTAAACTTGTGCATTATTTAAAATTTATAAAATTATAACAACTAAGGTTGTATTTCTATGAACTCAACATATCTCACACTTCATGTTCAATTACTAAAATAATTGTTCTGTTGTTGTTATTGTAATGGGGACAAAGTGGCTCATGGTCATTCCAGCATGTGAATTCGTTGCCTACTAGATAAAATCTGAATTCTTCCATTCCCCATGACTGGGCTAGGCTTTCCTTTTCAATTGATTTATAGTTCTGTTCTGTTTCTATGAGTGCCCTACTTGTGTGATTGATAAGCACCCAGGTTTTATTGTCCTTTTCTTGGTATAAACTGGCTTGTATCTCTACCTCTGACGTCTCTGCTACAAAATGTGGTTGTAGACTATAGCGACTTTGGTGTATCTGGTCAGTTGATCAATGATAAGAGTTGTACTATCATGTGTCCCTAGAAAATATTACATTGGCAACGCAGATGAGATGTTACAAGCTATGACTAATCCTTTGAACCTAAAAAGAAGTCGTTCTCCAAATAATGAAATTATGTGCAACACTTTGTAGCAATCTCCTTTTTCAGCTTTGTGATTGGGATAAAATATTTTCTCTAAGAGGAGTTTACATTTTTTTAGAAGTCTTTTACTTTTAAAAACTCCTTTTTCCTTTCTGTACTACAAAGACACGTTAAAACATTTTATATGAGGAACAAACCTTCAATACTACTTTGGTGATTGACGATTACATTTGTATTTTAAATTTCTAATTAAAGACATCTGAACTATTTTGCAGATGATTTTTTGTAAAGTTAGCAGAATTTATTTTTACCATCAATTTATCTTTGAAAATATGTATAAATATTTTGGTACAATTTTTTAATTGATTTCATAAAATTAAAGGTGTGGAGGTATTCACATTAAAGTATGTCTCTCTAAATTTTGTTCTAGGGTAATATTTTAATTAAAAAAAAGAATCATTTGAAATAAATCTAATAATTATTTTAATTTTCATAGATTTGTAAAATGACAGTATCAAGCAAAGAAGTTTAAAAAGCATAGATAAAATATTGTCTCCAGACACACTTCCCAAAATATGAGCATTATTTCATCACTGTAACTGGAAAGAGTGTTCTTTTATATTGTAAATTGCCTATTTGCAGGATCCTTGCACTTTTTAAAAAGATTGTTTCTCGGTCATTCCCTTCTTGGTCGGGCCAAGAACTTTTCAGCACCCTCTCATATTAAATATTCAAAACGGTATCAGTGTCACAAAGTGACTTATACAGTGAGCAGAAACTATTTGTTTACTGAAACATTTACAAAATATTGTCTTTGTTAAATTTATGCAACTATTCAACATTCAGATGGTTCACATTTACTAGGAATGAACAAAACTTTCAGGCATTAAATCGACATCTGAGAAAGAAAAAAAGCCCCCAGTTGTATAAAAAATAATTTTGTTGTCAATTTATTAAAGGAAGATATTTTTTAAAAAGTATTTTCCATTCCATGCTGGTAAATTGAAGGAATAATTGTAAAAAATAGCAGATGTTTGAAATAGATACTGATTATTTTGCTTAAATCAAATATATCTGAAGATGATCTGACAAAAATTTGGTGTTGCTTCCTTCTGGAGTTAT
Source organism: Architeuthis dux (assembly GCA_006491835.1). Taxonomy (NCBI): domain Eukaryota; kingdom Metazoa; phylum Mollusca; class Cephalopoda; order Oegopsida; family Architeuthidae; genus Architeuthis; species Architeuthis dux. Next base: position 71,729 of record VCCN01001244.1, read on the forward strand.
AATTTTTTTAATGTTGAGCTGCCATGGTCTTGTTGCCATACAAAAATCAACCAAAACACTAATATTACATAATTCAGAGTTTCAGAATTGCCAGTTCAACCGAAACACTAATATTACATAGTTCAGAATTTCAGAATTGCCAGTTCAACCAAAACACTAATATTATATAGTTCAGAGTTTCAGAATTGCCAGTTCAACCAAAACACTAATAGTTCAGAGTTCAGTGTTTTGGAATTGCCAGTTCAACCAAAACACTAAT
>VCCN01001244.1:80662-93106 GCA_006491835.1 Architeuthis dux
TTGGCTAAAATTGCGTTTCAGGGCATATCAGCTACTAAAATTCTATTTAAACCATGTTTTAAAAGTGTTGTATGTGATCTTGCTGAGCTGACCTGTAACATTCTTGTTGTGTTTGGTGCCTCTGTTCGCTTTGTTAGTCTTTTTATTCTAGCCGTATGATATTAGAATGCGTTTGATTCGTAACCGTCTTTAAGCGTGTTAAGAAAAGAAGACGGAACAAGATAACACGTGTGCCAGGGCTGTTCGCGGAAACGGAATAGGGGCTGCTGGGAGCTTGCTTCGCCATGTTTATTGATTTAACAAATACATACATTACTTATTGATTTAACATATATAAACATTACATGACCATCTTCCACATACGTCTGGGAATTGGCATATACAGCATCAGCTTCTTTGAAAACACTTTGTATAGACGCCTCATCAGCTGACCTCAGGGTCTTCAGTTATTAAATGACTGATGAAATATAGTTTTAAACTTTATTACCTCCCTACAAATTATTTTCCCAAGTAACGATTAGTAGGATTAATTTTTTATGGGCCTTTGGCCGCCTAAAGGGAAAGAGAAGGTTGTCATGTGTTGAGACGAAAAGATTTAAAACTCGGAAGACGCTCAGAAAACAGTATAAATAAAAATGTTCAGAAAGATTCTGAGGGTCTTGAAGGTTGTCATGTGTTGAGACGAAAAGATTTAAAACTCGGAAGAAAACAGTATAAATAACAATTTTCTGAAAAATTCTGAGACCCCCTGGATCCGTCCCTGACGTTACCATAACGTTACGATAACGTCTGGGATGTGCGGCCAGTTTGGTTCAGACAAATACTCAATTTCAACGTTACAGTAACCTAGCAACAACATCACATATACCCCGACCAAAATGCAACCTGTCTGCAACGTTGTAAAAACGTTCGGTGTTAGCTGGGAACATTTAACATGAACAAATTCTTGGATATACAGTGGATTCCAGTTAATAGGACCGCTTCGGGACCAACGATTTTGGTCACAATAACCGGCTGGTCCGATTAACCGAACATGGCTAATAGTTTTCTATGAAAAGATGTTTGAAGCAATGTAAGGGAGGTAACTCCAAAGCCAAGAACATAACAATTAAAGAACTGGCTGAAGATTCAAGGAATATAATTCGAATATAAATCCGTACATTTAATTCCATTGTGTTATTCTTTTATTTATACAGAGGATTCCGGTTATTAGGACCGCCTTGAGACCAACGATTTTGGTCACAATAACTGGTTGGTCCGATTAACCGAACAAACCAAATAGTTTTTATAAAAAGGTATTCATAGAAACTCTTGTTTGAAGAAATTACGGTTACAAGGGAGGTAACTTAGTCACAGTATATTTTTGAGTTAAAAATATTTGAAAGATAGTTGCTTTCAGAACTAAAAATATGTTTTTAGTAATTCTATCAGATTTTATTTTGAAAAATGTTAATTCGGTAGCACTGCTGCTTGGGCCAAATAAACGGCGCATTGGTTATAATAAACGAAGCGATTTAGCAAGGATTATATACGTTTTGAATTGGTTCTTACAGAATTGGTCCTATTGTGCGTTGGGTCCTAATAACCGATGGTTCTATTAAGCGAAATACACTGTATTTGAATTTCTATGAGATGATTTTTCAAGAAAAGAAACTACTGAAATAGTATCCGTGGTAGAGTCCATTGTTTCAAACGATCGGTTTGGCGATAGTTCAGGTTTAGGTCCCACGTGTCACTGCCACCAAGTCAATGATCTGCAACTAACTGCCAAAATCATCTCAAAATATCTAAACCTTATTCAAAAATATTTAAATTTACAACCAAAATAAAAAAAATCTAAATAGCAATTTCTTACATCTAAACGCAACCAAAAATATCTAAATTTAGATGTAAAACATCCAAATTGGCAACACTGATTCCTTTGCAATTTCTAGTTATCTCCCTTCATGGTCGCTCTTTTTAGAAGATATTTTTCTCTTTTAAAATAAAACCCTAAAAAGTGAAATTTTTTAAAGGAAATTTATAGTTATAGTTTAGTGTTCGAGTTTCTATTTTTTTCCTATTATTGATATTGTGCGAACGAAAACGAACCACACGAAATAAGTAAGTAACGTTCGCTTAATTTCTTTGTTTTAAATACGAAATTTGGAGAAAGATTTTGTACTACTAAACCAATGACGATGAAGAATCTTTTTAAATTTTCAAGAATATTTTATCATAATCTCAAATGATCTCGAAATCGGCGATTGTTTTTTGAAAACTGGTTATGATTTTAAGTTGAAGAAATATTTTTTCTCAAAACTAACAAATTTACGGATGGTTGTAGGCCCTAATGCAGATACGCACCCCGTAGGGAAAAAAGGGAGACAACTCGAAAAGCCATGAAAACTGCTTTTTATTAAATAATCCAAACTACGCTCAGATATACATAGTTTAAATGCTTACATATCTGACCAAAATGTTGTTCCACGTAATATCGATTTCCGATTTATTTCCAAACCATTTTTTTTCTTTTTAGAAATAAACAGCAATTTTTCTGGCTTAACTTGGTTGATTTTTGGTGGATTTTTTAGTTTTTTGGGTGAAATGTTTTTATGCTCCCAAAGTATTTTATGAAATAAAAAGTAGTTTCACTCGCTTTTCCTGATTTTTGAGTTGTCTCTCTTGTTTTTTTTCTATGGGGGTGCGTATCTGCATTAGTGTCATGCAGGGGTAGGCAAACTTCTTGGGAGGCGGGCCCCAAATTAGAAATGTTTTTTTATGTCTTGCGGGCCAGAACGAATAAAAACTAAAACAATGATCAAAGAAGCTTGTTTTTTCAAAACATTATTTTAATATGTTTTTCATTATAGCAGTAGATACTGTAATGTTTATGTATATTAAATCAATAAGTAATGTTTATGTATGTATATGTATGTAATCAATAAACACGCCAAAGCAAGCGCCCAGCAGCCCCAATTCCATTTCCGATCTCAGAAACACGGACTGGAAGTGGGAATGGGGAAGGCTCCACTTCTTCACAGGCAAATTGCTGTGTCAACACGTGTCTTGTTCCGTCTCTTTTTCTTAGCACACTAAATACAGTTATGAACCAAATGTATTCAAACTAAGTACAGCTAAAAAGAAAGAACAACAAAGCAAACAAAGGCACTAATACCAGACAACATTAAAAATACCTACACAAACTTCCTATGAGAAATATGAAATCCTTCTTTGGGGACAAAATATTAATTGTGGTTTAAATTTTGCTGACACATACAGCCTACTTTGGGCCTACTGGGACCGTTTTAGGCACTGGGTAAAGTCAAAAGTTTTAAAAAAGAAGTGTTTCACCTGAAAATTGACCATTGTAAAATAATATAATAGATAGTTACATTGTAAATACAACCCCGCCTTCTAAGACATTAAAAAAACAACTTTTTTCTAAATACTTAAAAATTTCTGAATTATTTGGAGGTCTATTGGATTGAAAGTACCTAAAATTGAAAGAAAAAGAATGTTCGTTTACGAGAACAGCATTGTAACAGAAACTGAATTTGGACCGATTAATTTTATTTCCTTTGACACTTTTAAAAAACTTCCAAAAACATCTGTGAAGGCAATTGGATATATTTTGATAATAGGAAAATTAAATCAAATTTTTAAAGAGCTGTTGTTTTGAAAACAACAATGACCTGATTCACTTTAATAATTGAGCAGCTTTTTCAGAGTTCTTTCTATCTAATTTGATCAAACAACAATAATCTGAAAGAAAACAAAAATCAGCTGGGGTTGTTACACTTAGTGGTGAATTTCTTTTTAAGATACACATGTATTTTATCAAAAGTATCCTATACAGCACTATTCATACAGCAACAAGTCTGAAATGACAGTATTGCTGAGATAATGCCCTTTCCATTGATACCAAGCTTTTGTCTATCATATGTACTTCCAGAGATATGGCACTTTGAAGGTATCGTAAGTTGTGAAAATGATGCAAACCTGTCAAAAGTGAAAAATTCAACAATTAAGCTTCAAAAGGGTCACATTTGGAAAAGTTCTTTGTAACCTTCCGGGCCTGTAAAAGAATGGGTGTTATTTTTGGGTTTGAAAGGGTGAATTCCTTGTTAAAAATCAGGGGTTTTCTTGCTGTAGTTTCTCTGCAGTACGAATTTCGTCAAGAAAAATTGAGTTTTTCTGAAGATTGCGGCTGCAATTTTGAAAGTTTATATGTAAAAAGGGCTTCACCTAAGTATTTTTTAAACAAATATATGTATTCAGAATATGAAATAAACAGTTTTGTTGGGATCATGGCTTTTTAGTTTTATAGGGTGTTGAAAAGGCCATTTTTTGGAAGTGTTCAATTTGCTGTGAGTCCGCAAACAAATAAATAATCATAATTAGTGAACTAATAGGAGTAGAGAGGCAAATGTGGTATCAAAATGTTCAGAATAGCAAGACCTATAAGGGGTAACAGGCACCAGATGTATTAGATCTTCCTGCAAAAACTCTTTGGAGTACCTAATAATAATAAAAATGCATTTATAGAAAATGCCCTTTCTCGGAAACCTCAATTATTTAATCCCCACTGGAAAAAAATGCTTGAAAACATGTGCAGTCAATTGCACTAAAAATATAAGGCCTATTAAAGAAGAGTAAGAAGAAAGTGCAACTTGTCAATAAAGTTTTTATAAAACACGGGGCAGGAGCTACAGTTATGAGGTGTATTTATTTACTGAGTTCATATAATTATGAAAGTCTCAAAACAAGAAAGTTTTATTTTTGATTTAAAGCTTGCTATTGTATGTATGTTGAGGATATCATAGGGTAATTGATTCCAAAGTCTGGGTGCTATATAGCTGAAACTCCTAGCTACTCCTGTATAAATTCTTTTCCTTAATAATCAATGATTAATAATCTTGGCATTCAATACAATAGAAATAAGTATTTTCCAAGTCATTTTCAACTGTATTTCCTTCTTTTCATAAATTTTTTAAGGCTCACTTATAAAATTAATATCAGAAAATTATTCGATGTGGCATTCAAACCAGTGTTACCTCAATTATAGCCCCTCATATAAAAATGTCTTTGTTGTAACTGAATGCAATCGATAAAATTTGATATATAACTGAATTCACTCCAGCCTCGAAAAAATATATTTTAGTCTTTAAAGTAGTGATGTACCAGAATATCAATCCGGTCGGAAAAAAAAAAATTATCACTGCACCAGTTTCAAATTTTAGTCACCCAATATTTTTTAATAGACATGGATTTAAATTTTATACTTTGGCATCTGACGGATTTGGATATTCGTTTTTTTATGAATCCGGCACCGGATATATGACCGGATTGATATTCCAGTACATTACTACTTTAAAGAAATTGAATGAAGAAAAATCCGATATAAAAATTATTTGTATGCAATATATAGACCTGGAGATAATATTTTTTTCAATGCTCTTTAAGCTTCTTAAAAAATACCATAATGATAATTATAAAGATTGTTATGGTTGATACTCCCATATTTTAAAAGTCTGGAAATTAAAATAATTATCAGATTTCAATAAAACTTTCAGAACTTAAATCTAGTAATGTTCTGGAATATCAATATGGTCAGATATCTGGCACTGGATTCACATGGTAGCAGTGATAACTTTCTGTGATTCTGGCAGCGGATATCCGACCAGATTGATATTCCAGTACGTAAATCTCTTTTAATTCATTTTTTTATTACAAACCGTCTACCGCCAACCAAAACTGTCCACCTGTCAACATAAGTTTCTTCAATTTTTAAGTGGTTCTGCCTGGCTGGCTATCTATCTATCTGAGTCATACACACAGGCCTCACCAATGGAGCTAGAGGGCTGAAAATTTAAATATTTACTGTCTAGAAAAAATTTCTTTTTTTTGTTGAAAATTTCCCCCCAAAATCATTTTTTAGCGGGGGTTCAATTTACAATGTAAGTTTATGCAAAATTGATTCCTTAGATTGTGTCCGGCAGTGTTTACGCTTGTTTTTTTTTTTTAAATTCAGACTTTTTGTGATCACCACCCAACAAAGGTGAGAGAAGTAACTTTTTGTTTCGCCATTATTCAAGAAGTTGTAGTAGATGATTCCACTTGCCTTGCCGCCCACCAAACAGTGACCGTAACCTTCTTTTGATGTAGGTTTGGTTTGGAGAAGTGTTTTGGTGCTTCACCTTTGTCCAGGCTCAGTGCGGAATGCTGTCAATTGTTGTACAGATTCCATTTTTTTGTCACATGTCACAATTTCCGTTTGTTGCGCAAAAGAAGCACAGAGCAGACATTGTGACAGCAAATGTTTTGATTTTCAGTCAGCTCGTGTGGAACCCATTTGTCAAACCTTTTTACTTTTCCAATTTGGTCCAAATGTCGAACAACTGTTGAATGATCAACGTTTAGTTCCTCTGTAACCTGCCTCAATAATGGCCCTCAATTGGATGTTGTCAACCACGGACATTCACAACCCTCCTCTTCAAGGCTCTTGTCTCTAATTCAAAATTTTTGGAACCAATGTTGAGCTGTACGTTCATTGACGGTCCCCTGGCCAAATACTTGGTTGATATTGTGAGCAGTTTCCGCTGCTTCACGTCCTATTTTGAACTCTTTATGAGTTCAAAATGGGACAAAATTGCTCAAATTTGCATTTTTTCCATCTTTGATTTGACAGCCTCAAACAAACGAGAATAAATAGTGAAAAGAAAACATTCGGCTTAAATAAATGGTATTTAAAATGGTATATTCCATGAACATAGTTAAATAATAGTTAAAAAATAAGCATCAAAGTTTAAAATAACAAAAAACACAATTACTTTTGCACCATCCTAATATATGCACACAAATTCAGAAGTCAAAAAATATACAGTTGGGAAAGCAAGGGACAGTTTGAGCAGTGTGACTCATTAACTAATTATTGCCTTGAGTTGACGACTTCTCAGCGCAAGTCTACCAAGCACCGACAACAGAACACCGACTTCTGGATGCACGACTGCTATGCACAAGGATAATTTGGTGCACAATTTATTAAGATACAAAAAAACGAAATCATTTATTTTAGTTGAATAATTTACTGAAATAATTGACTTCTGTAGTTCAATCTGATAATTTATAGTTTGCTGGAACAAACCATGGAGTTAAAATGATTTATTACAAAAATTGAAATTATTTTAAGTTCGCAGTATAGCTGAATACATTTGTAAACAAACTATAAAACTATTTATTAAAACATTAAAATTATTGCTTGACTATAGAAAGCAAAAATATTCTCTATTTTAACAGAAATATATTTTGTACATTTTTAGTTTCTTATGTTCTATGTTTTCTTTAAGCAAAATAATTTTCAAACCTTTCTCTACTTATGCACACAGCAATGCATGAAACATATAAACATCTTATCTAAAATCAACAGCATAAATACATTTGAAATGAATCTGTTAGACTTTTGTTAAATGTAAGAGGTAAGGATGAAAGTTATTCCTGTTTCGTTCTTATTGTTTTTAAGGTCATAAATGGTTTAGTACAATTCCACTTATTTTGTTGGTTAAATGTTGAAATATAAACAATTTTTCCAATTATTTTTAATAATTAATGTAGTGTCTTGTTGCTTATAAATAAAACTTATAGAAAGGTAAAAATGTAAGTCTCCTAATTATTTTCAATTTAATTGTTTTGAGAACAGCAGGATATCAATCAAAGTGTGAGATATGTTGAGTTCATAGGAATACAAACTTAGTTGTTATGATTTTATAATTTCAAATAATGCACGAGTTTAGTATTTTCTTTAATAATACCTCTTCTTTATTGACAGATATTGCAGTGAAAAATTGATGGCCATGAAGAAATTGTAATCATCAATTCAATGTTCAAGCTGAAAATGAAGAAAGAAACAATTTTTCTGATGAAGCATTTACACATATCTTGTAAGTTATGTAACTATGCATTTTCACATCTAAAAAACTCATGTCAAGTGTAAATAAACATGTGAAAATATTCACACAGTACAAATTGAAATTATCACCTGGAACAAACCAAAAAAAACCTTATTCTTGCATAGTCTATCATTCTCATTGAATTCACATTTGAAATTACACATGCAGACACACACTAGAAAGAAACATTTTTGAACAAAATGTGTCGATCAGCTGATTTAAAAAGTTCAGATTAGAAAAAATGGAAACACACACTGGAGCGAAACTTTACTCCTGTGAAGTGTGTGAATCAGTATTTTCAGACAGTTCAGTTTTGAAGAGACACGTGCGAACTCACACTGGAGAGAAACCCTTCCCTTGTCAAGTGTGTGGATCAGCATTTTCGAGGAATGACAAGTTAAAATCACACATGGAAACTCACACTGCAGAGAAACTTAACTCTTGTGAAGTGTGTAAATTAGCCTTTTCAGACAGTTCAGCTTTGAAGAGACACATGCGAACACACACTGGAGAGAAACCCTTCCATTGTCAAGTGTGTGAATCAACATTTTCGAGGAATGATAATTTAAAATCACACATGCGGATACACACCGGAGAGAAACCCTACTCTTGTCAAGTGTGTAGATCAACATTTTCAGATGGATCAACTTTGAATTTACACATGCGAACACACACTGGAGAGAAACCCTTCTCTTGTCAAGTGTGTGGATCAGCATTTCCACGCAGTTCAGCTTTGAAAATACACATGCAAACACACACTGGAGAGAAATCTTACTCTTGTCAAGTGTGTGGATCAACATACACACAAAGTTCAGGTTTGAAGATACACATGCGAACACACACGGGAGAGAAACCTTTCTCTTGTCAAGTGTGTGGTTCAGCATTTGCCCAAAGTTCAGATTTGAAGAGACACATGCGAAGACACACTGGAGAGAAACCCTACTCTTGTCAAGTGTGTGGGTCAGCATATTCACGGAGTTCAGCTTTGAATTTACACATGCGAACACACACTGGAGAGAAACCTCACTCCTGTCAAATGTGTATATCAGCATTTTCAGATAAATCAGCATTGGAGAAACATATGCAAACACACACTGGGGAGAAACCCTTTTCTTGTCAAATATGTGGATCCGCATTTTCGAGGAATGACAAGTTAAAATCACACATGGAAACACACACTGTAGAGAAACCGTACTCTTGTGAAGTGTGTAGATCAGCATTTTCAGACAGTTCAGCTTTGAAGAGACATATTCGATTACACACTGGTGAGAAACCCTTCCCTTGTCAAGTTTGTGGATCAGCATTTTCAAGGAATGACAAGTTAAAATCACACATGCGAACACACACTGGATAAAAACCCTATTGTCAAGTGTGTGGCTCAGCATATTCAGAGTTCAACTTTGTAGATACACATGCAAGCACACACTGGAGAGAAACTTTGAATTGAAATTTGAAAAGTCACATGTAAACACATTGAGGGGAAACCATGTTCTTCCAAAGTGTGTTTAGCATTTTCACACAAGTTCTGTCAATGAAAAACTTGGTGGCTGCTTTTTAAGCTTTACTCCTACATGATTGTATAGTTACAGTTTATCCAGCTTGTCCCACCTACAGATGATCAAGGCTTTGTATGTGCATGAATAAAACCAGCACTTCCGTTTGATAAGCTAGTAGTCTTACTATGTAAACATAATTGCTTTGACTGTATCTGACCTTCATTTCTTTCAGCAAGCTGTTTGATAAAAATTAAGTGGAAGAGAGTGATTTAGCTTATCTTTTTGAATAACTGTAGGCATAAATTTAAATACTGAATCTGACCTTTAATTTTTGAGAAAAAAGTCCTGTCAGATAAATTTTCTGAAAAATTTGTTTTAGTTGACTATTCCAAAAAATAAGATAATAATTTTCACTAGTAATTATTTCTACTTTCAATCCATAACACCTTCATTTCCTCCAGAAATTTGATCTTTTAAGCTGGAGGGGGTTTGTATTTACATTGTAACTACAATGTTAAACTAGACTGTTACCGTTTGTTCATCATACGGAAGTACACCTTCAAAGTATTTGGTTACTTCCTTATTTGTTAAAAAGAATATTGAGAAATCCTACGTTTTGTGAATGCAAAAATTTTAACCACTGTCGAAATCAACAATGGATGCACAAAAGAGTAAAAACTATTCTGTTACACCGGGTGATATTCAAAGCAATAACAATATAATTTATATATTAACTTCTGTTTTTCCACACGCTCACTTTTTTGTCTTCACAAAACGAAGGATTGCCAAATATCATTTAGGGTTTAAGAAATCGGAATCTTAAACCCAAACTTCCGCTTTCAAACATTTCAATAACAGTCACACAAAAAGCTGCATGGATTACGTTGACGCATGCAAGCGGGCCTGCACAGGTCTTCCGAGGGTGGGCAAAACCCATGTCAATACTTGATCGCACAACCTGCCAGTTAGTACACTCAATGCACTCAAACATTCTTTTGTGCCAACCTCGCCCACCTGGTTGTTGTGTGAGAATACATATATTAAAGAATATGTATTGTCAAATGTGAAGTTATTTTTTCCCCAGGCAACACCAGGATTGCCTGCTAGTTTTTTTAATAAAGTGTGTGGATTCATATTTTCAAGTGGTTAAATGCACCAAAGAGAATCCCTATTTCTGTGAAGTGTTTGGAACAACATTTCAAAGAATTTGTCTTTAAAAAATCACCTGTGAACACATTCCAGAGAGTAATGATAGTATTATGCAGTAAGTGGATTGTCTTTTAGAAAGAGTTCTGATTTGAAAACGAAACATAAAATCACATGCAAAAAGATTGATTTGTTTAGTGGCATATCAACCTTTGATAAGTCATTTAATGCCGAAAATAGTGTCTTGTGACTTTGGTAAATGGTTATTTTTTTTAATTAGAGTCTTGCGACTTTAGTAAACGGTTATTTTTTTTAAATTATAGTCTTGCTTGTTTGGGGGGAGTCTTACCCCTCTGCAGGGCATGCATTCAGCGTATTCTAGGCCCCAGCCGACAGGGCCGGCCTCATTTTTTTTGGGGGGGGGGTCCTACCCCTCTGCAGAGGATACAGTCGGCTAATTCTTTCTGTGACTGTGACCGGGGGGACCCAAAATATCGTTCTATTTATGCTGTCTTTTGTCTTTCTTCATCTCTTTCTGTATTTCTTTCTTTCTTCTTCACTTCTGTTAATTTTACTTATCATCATATCGTCTTTGATCAACCAATAACTTAAAAACCTTAAATGTGTTTGAAACGTCACTCATAATCTGTCACTCTTTATCCCTTTGTTTCTTCTTCACTTCCATTAATTTTACTTATCTCAACCAATAACTCAAAAGATCCGTAATGCATTTTCACAATCATTCATAATCTATTAATTCGCGACATGGTTTCTTTTCATAAAGTTCCTAGACTGATTTGATGACCAGAACTGTTGCGAGCACCATAGGAGTTCTTTCCCCACTGTGGTTGGTCATTTGACCTCTGACACAAAGAGCCTCGGAAACGAAATGTATTATTTACTGTTTCTGATCGTGAGAACATTTTGGGTTTTCATTACAAGCTAAAATAAACTATAGACGAATACAACTTACCAATTTTGTTTCCTTTTTAGAGGAACTAAATGAACTTAATTAAGTCACCCGTATGTCATTATATTACAAAACCCTACTCTTGTCCAGTGTGTGATTCAGATTTGAAGACACACATGCACATACAGACTGGTGAGAAACCCTTCTCTTGTCAAGTTTGTGGATCAGCATTTTCACAGAATTAACATTTGAAAGTACACATGCAGATACACACTGTAGAGAAACCAGTTTCTTGTCAAGTGTGAGAATAATTTTTACCCAGCGTTCAGCTCTGAAGAGACATATGGAATGAAACCCATATCCATGCAAAATGTGTGAATAAGCATATTCTGAATCTTCAATTTAAAACAATATGCAAACACACACTGGAGAGAAGTAACATGCAAATACACTGAGGGGAAACCATGTTCTTGTAAATAGTATGTGGTACTTTCATTTTATTTTACCTATAAAACAAAAACATTTCATGGCTTCCAGTCATTATTAAAAACTAGCAGGGATACCTGTCAAAACTGGCTGTTTTTTTTATGTATGGATCAGCAATAAGGAACCAAAAGCGATTTTATTAGGTAATTTTTTTTTTATTAATTCAAGTATCCTAATTTTAAGCTTTTTGAAAGTCTCAATTTAAGAAAAGTCACCACTGACATTGTGTGGTATGAAAAAAAGTCATGGACTCTTTGGTTTGGCCATATGGGTCATTCCGTGTCAAGTGGACAAGTGGTCCCCACTTGACCATCTCAGATGCCAATGCACTGAGAACAGTTAGTCTACTAGAATAGATTGCCTTAGAGGAAACCCAACATACCAAGCCATTCAGTTTACCATAACTAATCTTAATCCAACAAGTTGCTGGAACTCTCATTATCATTTTGTTCCCGTAAATGGAGAATAGATTCAAGTT
>VCCN01001244.1:433895-447066 GCA_006491835.1 Architeuthis dux
CATCAAATGAAAATAATCCAGTGGAATTTTTATTTTATTTTATTTTAACACCCTTAAATTAGTTTCTGCGTTGGCTGGCCAAAGATTAGCAGACACCCCACCTCCATTTTGAAGGACCCATAACTTCCAGATCACATAGAATAGCGGTTAAATGAATTTGGGTGGAAAACTATTGGGATACCAAATTTCAGCTAGATATCTTAAATACCAAAGTTATGAAGGGCTGAAGTTGGCAAAAGCATGCTTGCTACACGCAACTTTAAGCAGATTGGTCATAACTTCTGAACTCTTGAGTTGATTTGTCTCTAAAAAAGGTGTCACCTGATCAGATTTCACACACACACACACACACACAAATGACTAACAGAGCCAGTTGTTTTATGTAATAGAAGATTTCCCGACACACCTAGAGATTATTGGTGACACAATTTGGAAAGCTCTGCCTTAAGGCGAGAATTCTAATTCAATAAATTTAACTGAACACAAGTAAACTTTTAAACTGACAATCTTTCAGAATAGACAGCCATGACGTTTTTAGCTTTGGCAATATGTTCTACGGAAGGATAGATACACATAAATCCTAATAGATTTTAATAATTGTACAATTAAATTAATAAATCAAAATTAAAACGAATCATTTTACTTTTCTTTATTTAACGTTACTCTTGAATTTAAAAGGTGACCAATGAAATTATTTACTGTTCACATTTTTATTAATTTATTCATTTAACAGCCCAAAACTGGTGGATTTCATTAATTATCTTTTGTTCTTTAAAGAAAAGAAAATTCTCCCCCCCCTTTTTTTTTTACTTTAAAAAGGTGGAAAGTAAGAAATCTTTTAAAAGAATTACATCATCATGTGTCGAAAAAATTTGATACAAAAAAAGAAATTGAAGAATTTCTCATCTTGAAGAAAAAGAATGAAAAGTGCCCAGTTTAGCATTATAGCTACATTGTAAATTGAACCACCCCTCTAAAAAATTAACTTTTTCAAAACTGACAAATTCCCCGAGGAAAGGAAGGTCTATGGATTGAAAGCACAAACAATTACTTGCAAACAAGATTTTTTTTTGAGGTGGCACCTTCTTATGTCAGAAGTGCCAAAAAAATAATTAAAATAGTTATTGAATTATTTTAGAGTGTATCCGGAAAAGTGCCCATCATGAATTTATCAAGGGAGGAAAAGTGCCCATTAAAACATAATATTCCGGGAAAAGTTTTTATTATAAACTTTTGGCACAACTATTTTTCTTTCTATTTTTAATTTATGAAAATTTGTTGTTTTTTTTTTTTACACAAAAAATTGGGGCTTTCTATCAATAAAAACAACACACACAGGGTTTCGTTTTATACGTTTAATTTAAAACAAAAGAAAAAAAAAATCCAACCAAACTATTTTCATTTCGTAGCAGAACGAAATATGGAAATTTATGGACGAAAATTAAAACCTGTTTCTTGTAAGTATATTATTATCATCATTATGTTTCAGTAAACAGAATATAATAGATAATAATAACTAATTATACATAAATATGAAATTTGTATTGGTAAGTTGTATTTTATTATTCGATTATTACTACTTTGTTAGAGATTCTATCTTATAGAAAGAAAATGAATTTTAAGTAGTAGAATTTTGATTTTGTTAACCTCGGGAGTAGCTTTCAAAAACTGTATAATTCGTATGGCCAGTATGTAAAAATGAAAAGAAATCAAGAAAGAAAAACAGGAGTAAGTTTGTGTCAAAAGTTTATAAAACCTTATAAAATTTTCCCGGAATCTATATAATGGGAAAATTATGTTTTGATGGGAACTTTTCCTGGATCCATCTGGCCATATGTCAATTATTAATTATCTGTAGAGTTCCCAGAAATCGAAATTCAAAATCTTTTTTATTATTATTTAAAAGACTTTTTAATTAGGTTCTCCCAAACTCTTGATTAATTTAATAATTGACATATGGCCGTGTGGCTAATTTTAAAAGAAAATTAAAGAATTTAAGCCATGGAGAAAGAAAAAAAACGAAATAAAGAAAACTGGTTCTTCGAAAAGATTTTCTTTTCCACGTAGTGACCATCAGAGAGGTCTGGACAAAACACCCATCAGATTAAGTGCTAAGTAGGACAAAAACTCTAAACCCCGAGAGGTTAAATTAAAACAAATTTAAGTAATTGGTGTCAGTATTTTTTTTTTTTTTTTAAATTCCTTATTAAATCTATAATGTGAATGTTATGCTACAACAATTTATGCCTTACCTTACTTATTGAATATTAATGAATGCAATATTTTACATCCGAGAGAATTGTTCATAATAATAGTAAAAACAACAAAGAAAAATTATTATTTAAAAATTCCGTATATTATTTTTCTTAAGGGGGTAATAAGAGGTTTAGTCCTGCACCGCCCATCAGTTTTAGGTACAATAAGAAAATTAATACAAAAAAATTTCGCAGGTCTTCCTTTGTTAATGTTAGTGAGTTTGGTCCTCACTGGTGGTGACTACTTACTGTAGCCTTGTGCCAAAATAAACTCTACTAAATTTAGCAAATATAGCGACTTACACAAGAATATTGCTGAAAAAAATTGAAAAATGCCGCAATTGACGACATTAAGACCCCATTCCAATGACTCAGAAAGTAAACTTTTAAGTTAACAAAATCTGGTGATAAATGAGAAGAATTCAGGGTAATGCGTTTTATTTTCTTAATATAATCTGCTGAAATAAGGGCGGTCTTATTTGCCATCAAATAGGGCAATGCAGTGGAATGAATCCGGGGTAGAGATGGGGAAACATTTTAATTTAAAATTACAGTGATTTCATAGATTTTCCCAATTTTTAATTTTAAATAAATTAGCGAGTCATCTTGAGAAAATCGAATCATGTCCTTTACAAAAGTTTTTTTTTTTAAAACCATCCTTTTTCGCTCTCGTAGGTAAAACATTTAAATAAACAAGACTACGTATTATTAATTTTGACCAGTTTTTACCCATATCTTAACAGTTTTAGTTGCTTTATGACTAAGAAATATGAAGGTAAAAACTAGTCACAATACCTCATCCAATAATTAGAATAAATTAAAAACAAGTCAAATATCATTGTATTAAAATGAATAATACTATAAAGAATTTAAAAAATGAATAAAAAGTAGGTGAATTTATTCTTTTTTAATGTTAAGTAATTTAGAAGAAAGATCTTTTCAAAACACGTGAGTGGAGCGTGTTCTGTAGGCAACAAACAGGAATGTTTTTTCTATATGATGAACAGAAGTGTTGGCTGGACAATTAAAATCTTTAAAAGGTGACATTTAAAATATTCTTCTGTGGCGTAATACCAACATCGAAACGTGATTAAGGCAGAATAAAATATATAAAAAGGTTGAAACCCACCGCTTCATTCTCTAACAGCACCATATTGTCAACCGAGTGGAACTCTTCTGTACTGAAAAAACCAACGTCTATGCTTAAATCTCCCTTGATAAGGGATGTAACTCTAATCCTATATCGACCTTTTCTAATATCAAGAGTCCAGATCTTGAACACAAACACTGACAAAAAGACTTTGGTTAAACCATGGAAGAAAATATTTCCCCACTCTTGATAACTAAACTACTCATACTCAAAAAATGGGTTTCCAAACCTCAACTGATTAGTTAAAACAAAAGAGTTAACGTCTCCAGATGGGGCATGAAGTATAGCTATTTCAGGTGGGTGGACCCTGGACCAGTGTTGCCAACTCAAAAAATATTTTCGCGCTAGTTTGACTGCCACAAAGCGCTAAATATTTTTTAAATAGCCAACAATGGCCCAAAACCACCCAAAAGACACTAAAATTGATCAAAAATAGCCAGAATAGGGGCAAACGCGCTAATTTAGCGCTTTTTGTACTGCCAAAACAAGAAACGCGCTGAATCTAGCGCGAAACGCGCTAAATCGGCAACACTAGCTGGACCCGTGTTGGGTTACCAGTACCACAAATAAAAATAAAAACTTAATGGGTTATTCTTTTTACCCCATTCTCCCCGCTGTCACTCGTATACGGAGATTAAATAATATAAGCATGAACGACTATTAAAGGTACCGTGAACCCAAAGTGTCACTTGAGACGCCACAGTACACTAAAAGTGGGACACGTCATCACTCTTAAAAAAGTGAGGATGACGTATCTAAGACTTTTTCAATTAAAAAGACGAACCAAGAAAGATGGTAACTTTAATTACACTGATTAGCCCTTTTAGCGCTATGGTCTTTTTGACTATATAGCAAGAAAAATGTTTTCCATCTTTTAATTTGTATTTAATTTCATTTTTAGGCCGATATATCGCCCGTGTAGTGTTTTTAGCTAAGCTATCGAGTCCGATATATCGACCTGGCAGTGCTATACGGGTTAAAATAAGATGTATACAGTAGAACACAATTTATTAACAAAGTTCCTTGTTATTTAATTCCTGCTAACGAAGTCGGAAGAGGTATATGGGCAACTTTGATTAGAACGCATTTTCACCCGACACCGTAAAGGAGCTAACATTTTTACTTTTGTATTCATTTTTTGATAAAACGAATAAAAAGACATGTGAACCATAATAACATGAAATGTAAGATTATTATTTATTAATATTTATTTACAGGATTATAATTTATTTATTTATTTCATAATTTATTGAACTAAATAAAACGAATGTTTGTTTCTGAGGAAAGAGGAAGATGCTTCAATGATACGTTTCTGAATTTTTTAGCGTGAGGAGATGACTAGACAGCGAGGAAAATGCATATTTTCCAAATTTATTTTGACCATTATACTTAAATTTAAAATCTCACATCTCATATTGTTATGGTTAGATTCACTATATCTTAAATAAATAATTGAATAACTTAATTATAATCTTGTAATATATAATTAAATAAATTATGATCTTACATTTCGTATTATTAAGGTTCACGTGTTTTTTTATTTGTTTTATCAAAATTCCAAGCTAAAACGCCGGATAATTCCTTTTTTAGAAAAAAAATTGAATACGAAAGTAAAAATGTTAGCTCATTTACAAGTCAAAACGGTGTCTGCTGAAAATGCGTTCTCTAATCAAATGATTCAGTATCAAGGGTTGTATTCACTCATGTCTGTTTGTCCACACCCAAAAGTTCTCAATGGAATTTCTGGAAGGGCGGGCCATGAGCCAAGGAAAAATGATTAGATTTGGGGATGGATCCACGAATTTTTATTTTTTCGATCGAGAGATATTTTTTCATTTTCATATTGTATGTTCACACAATATCTCCCAAAAAGTTCACAATCAATGACATTTCGTGAAAGAGTGAGCTAATGGAGAATTGATTAAATTTTGTGTCTGATCCAGGAATTTTTCTTCTTTTTTTTGTTTGAGAGATAGTCAAACTTTTTTTGTTTGAGAGATAGGCAATCTTTTTTTGTTTGAGAGATAGGCAATCTTTTTTTGTTTGAGAGATAGGCAATCTTTTTTTTTTGTTTGAGAGATAGGCAATCTTTTTTTTTGTTTGAGTGATAGGCAATCTTTTTTTTGTTTAAGAGATAGGCAATCTTTTTTTGTTTGAGAGATAGGCAATCTTTTTTTTTTGTTTGAGAGATAGGCAATCTTTTTTTTGTTTGAGTGATAGGCAATCTTTTTTTTGTTTGAGAGATAGGCAATCTTTTTTTGTTTGAGAGATAGGCAATCTTTTATTTTGTTTGAGAGTTAGGCAATCTTTTTTTTTGTTTGAGAGATAGGCAATCTTTTTTTGTTTGTTTGAGAGATAGGCAATCTTTTTTTTTGTTTGAGAGATAGGCAATCTTTTTTTGTTTGAGAGATAGGCAATCTTTTTTTTTGTTTTTTGTTTGGGAGATAGGCCATCTTTCGCCGTTTTCAGCATTTTAAACCATTGGCAATATTTGCTACGGAAACAACGAAAAGATTGATATATTTTTATTATATTTTTTTAAATGATATTTTTATAGGTAAACAATAATCTGAAATATGGAAAATTGAAATACAGTCAGCCCCCCCCCCCCGCATTCACCGTAGTTATATATGAACTGATTTTCATTCAGTTTTTAGTGTATGGTGTTGGCGGATGTATACTCTCTCTGGGTGCTTTCAACATTTACCCTTAGTTTACGTGAGTTTGACTAGTTTGACTGCCAAAAAGCGCTAAAAGATTTTAAATAGCAAAAAAACAACAAAAAGACACTAAAATGGTCAGAAATAACAAAAAAATGGCCAAAATGTTTAAGCGGAAACGCACCAATTTAGTGCTTTTTGCACAGCCAAAACAAGAAACGCGCTGAATCTAGCGCGAAACGCACTAAATCGGCAACACTGAGTAGAATAGGGCGCCTAGCGAGCAATGGTTAGCAAGCGCTAGTCTGGCAGGCCACTAGCTTGTGTAGTAAATTTGCTCCTCGTGGGTGCCAAGAATAATTATGTTTTAAAATTAGGTACTGGAAGATCATATGGAAACAGTGGGATATCATGCTACAGAGGGGAGCTACAAGATCCGAAGCCCGAGAAATCTTTTCGATAGAGATCTTTCAACTAAAGTAATCCGTGATCCACTATGAGAAAAATCATAAAAAATACAATGTAACGGACACATATGTATTTTTGCACTCACACACTCCGGTCAACAAGTGAAACCACTTGACACACATCTTAAGAACACCCAGGTTTTTTATTCCGAGAACTAAAGTTATCTATCCACGGTGCTTTTAGATAACCAACTTTCAGAACATGGAAAAACAACACTTGACTCGAAACACGATACCCTTTGTATACACCAAGTCTGGAAAAACCCTGTATGTTGTCACCTTACATCTTACCTTGGGATTTTGACGATATCCATTCCAACACACCACATTTCGACCAGCCACACATCCTCCACTCACCTCTTCCTATAAGAAGACGGACTATTCCCTCTCACCTCTGATTATGTACGTACACATTCATACATACACACACACACACTCTTCCTTAACACCTTCAACAAACTAAGGACACTTTAAATACATTATCTCTTCTTCTTCGCAACAGCTGAGAAATACCTTATTGTTATATCTTCTGTAATAAATATACTTCTTATTATTGTTGCAAAGTATTTGTATTCTTTATTCTCATTGCATTATTACCATGTGCCACATATGCATTTTCATTCCTTTTACTACTGCAGGCACAGACAGAAAGAAAGATCTTTCTTACGTATATCGCTAACATTACACTTTCTTTCTCTAATATCATCAGCATGTAAGCTTACTTACAACAGTCTGACCCTTAAGGCTATTATCACTATAGCTATTGCTATTACTACCGCTGCTACTATTAGTTTATCGTCACTACTACGGACATTTAGGCATTATTACCCTACGAACCCTGTTATTGTTTTCACCGTTAACTTTTAATGGAGTCAGAGAAATTTAATAATGGGGCTAATCACATTAATTAAAGCTCCAATTACAACAATTTCGGATTGAAACCATTGAAACCATATTGTGTTTAACCATCTGTCTGGTATGGGTCTGGATGAATGTGAAGCTGCCTGTAGAGCCTTTTTGGAAGTTTAATCTAATGTCTATTTTACGGATGAATGGACTATTTATCTGGGAAGTCGAAACAAGACGGTTTATTTTTGGTGTAATACAATTTTGCGCTGAGGATAGAAGACAACATGAAGAGATATACAATACACCAATAAGCCAAAACATTTTGACCAGCTACATGTGGCAGGAATGACAGCTACTGTAACAACATATCACGGTCAGATGTATATAAGCAGGTGTAGGGCTCTGTGTCACCTCTTTGTAGGGACACGAGTCAGAACATATCTGTCTACAATTATGAATCCCGCCTTGTTCAAAGTTCAACAAATGTATAGTACATATATAATTTATTCAAGAACAATAACAATGAACGATTGAATGAATGAATAATGATTGGGAAAATAATGCTTCTCGCATTAAGAGTTATTATGGTATTCATAATATTTGTGTATATGCATATGTATAATAACACTTGTCGTGTCATGGGTGTATGCATGTGTGCAAGTCAATTCAGGGACTTATTTGCTTGCCTTTCTTGAATGTGAGAAATGCATTGCGCGCAGGTGAATGCATGTGTGCGTGTGTGAGTCAGAACGGCTGTGACGAACAGGCAGCGAAAACCGCGATTGACGAAATGTGTCTGTCGCCTGATATATATACGAAATAGACCGGCTCCTGGATGGCGAAATTTTAGGTGCGTTTTCATTGGCCAACAATAGCTGCTGCTGCTGAATTAATTGTTGAGTGATCATCTCACCGTTTAAACTTTGCGCCTTTTCTAACTTGATGGCGCGAATCTGTTGGAACCTAGTTTTGGTGAGATTTTGGAGAATAACATGTTTGGAGGTGAGGAAAGTTGAAGGAACCGACACAGGTATGCCGGCCTCGAGTACTTTTGATGTACTTTTGATGTACTTTTGATTGCCGCAGTTATGGACAAGAAGAAAGATTTGAGTGAGTTTGATAAAGGCCGAAATTGTTATGTCCACAAGACTAGGTCAGAGCATTTCCAAAACGCAACGTCTTGTGTGGTGCTCACTGTAACGTTCTTGTTGTGTTTGTTCGCTTTGTTGTTCTTTGTGTTGTAGCTGTGTGAGATTAGAATGCGTTTGATTCGTAACCGTATTTAAGCGTGTTAAGAAAAGAAGATGGAACCAAAGACACGTGTTGATCAGGTCTATAGCCTGTATAAAATTGAGCCTTCCCCGTTTCTACTTCCGGTCCGCGCTTTCTGGAACCGGAAACGGAATGGGGGCTACTGGGAGCTTGCATCGGCATGTTTATTGATTTAACATAACATACATATAAAAAATGCACTCACAAGTACCTATTGGAAATGGTCTGAGGAGTCTTTCCCGCTAAGTACCCGTATTGAGTATCGGGCTGCGTAGCAGCAGGCCAGTCAGAGTACCCATGCTAACCGTCGAACCGATGCCGGATTTGAGGTCATATATTGTATTAAAAAGGCTTAAGATGTGAAGGTGCCGGGTTTCAATATATAACGTATACAGTGACCTAGTTCACGCCACTTCAATATATTAGGTATACAGTGACGTAGTTTACGCCACTCCAATGTATGTTATACATAGTGACCTATTTCACGCCGTTCCAATATATTACGTATACAGTGACCTAGTTCACGCCACTTCGATGTATGTTATACATAGTGACCTATTTCACACCGTTCCAATATATTACGTATACAGTGACCTAGTTCACGCCACTTCAATATATTAGGTATACAAAGTGACTTAGTTTACGCCATTTTAATATTTAATTACCAATTACACATTAAGAACCTCTACACGTAATATATTGGAACGGCGTGAAATAGGTCACTATGTATAACATACATTGAAGTGGCGTAAACTACGTCACTATGTATACCTAATATATTGAAAAAGCGTGAACTAGGTCACTGCATACGTAATATATTGGAA
The DNA here is from genome assembly GCA_006491835.1 of Architeuthis dux. Classification (NCBI taxonomy): domain Eukaryota; kingdom Metazoa; phylum Mollusca; class Cephalopoda; order Oegopsida; family Architeuthidae; genus Architeuthis; species Architeuthis dux. Next base: position 443,373 of record VCCN01001244.1, read on the forward strand.
CGGCGTGAAATATATTAGGTATATTTCAATATACATTTCACAGGGTCGTCGGAACAAAATTCATATTGGGGGGCTGCGAGCGAAGCGGAAAATGTTTTTTAAACCACGCTGGATGGATTATACTCAGATATCTAATTGATGAAAGGCTCCTTAGGGAAATTTCAAAATCTGTCGAAATCAATGTATTTTTCAAGTCATCAGACTTTTTCTTTTATTAATCATATTGACTGACAAATTATAACTGTGTTTTTTATATTCAATTACAGCAATTTCTTTTAGTTTTACTTTCTCCGTGCAATTTACGCGAGGAAAGACACCTCGATTCAAAAATTAGTGATTCAATTGACCTGACCGTAAAACGCAAAAATTGCTCCCTTCTTTAAATTGTTCTTCTGTGACCGATGCTTGTGTGCCTTTATACGCTACATTTATTTTCTTACTCAAATCTCTGTTCGTAAATTGTCCAAAAATCTGCTTTCTACTATCTACTCTTTCAACAAATTCGTTTGCAACGTCAATCAAGCTTATATTGTCAATTCTTTCTTTCGGTACATGAAGCATCATTAGATAGTTAATTCTGCTACGTGTTGTCGTTTTACTCGTTTCATGACAGAGAAAGATCTCTCACTGATAGCATTGGTTGCTGGCAATACAAGGAGAATCTTTGCAACTTTAACACCTCCGACATTGCACTTTTCTTGAATAGTCAAGTCTCTGAAATATCTTAACCAGATCATAGATAGTGAATTCCAATTTAAAAGCCTCTGCGGTTGGAAGCAAAAGAAGCAGCTGTGCCTCAAGCCTATATTTGTCGATATCATCATTATAGTTGGAGTAGACCTCCCTTAACACGTTTTCCCATGGCTGATTACTGATTACTTTCAGGCACATCTCCCGTAGAAAGACGCATTTTCGGAAATCTGGCTGGCCAAATCTCTCCTTGATACAATTCTTTCTCTATCAAGTGCCTTAAAGTAGATCTGGCGATAATTTTGGAGTTGACGGGAAGTGGTGGGTTTCTGCATTGCCGTCATCAAACCTTCGTGACAGCCTCCTTTTGCGAGGTAGTGTTGCATCATCAACACTGAGCTCTCTTTTCTTTTCAATACTCGCTCCCAGAACAGATCATAAGCACCATCGTTGCAATATTTTGATAGTGTATTAACGACATCTTGAGCTGCCGATTCATGTTTGTGGATTCCTTTGCCTTTTGCCAATGCTTTTTTCCAATTCTGGAAACCTGTCTCGGTGAAAGCAACTTCGCCGTTTGTCGACGAAATCATGCTGTGTTGAAGTGCTTTAATACAGGTAAAGGCTAATGCTGAGTCGGAATCTGCGTCATAGTGCAACCATTTGAATTTGTCAAACCATGATGATTGGAAGGACCTTTTGAAATTCTATTTTCCAAATGTCCGGGCTGGGCATTTAAAATTCAGCGGCTGGTCCGGTTCTGTCAATAACTTGATATAGGCACTTGGATTTTCTGATACAACGCTGGTTGTCTGTTCAGACGTAGAAGTTGATGAGGTGGGTACTTTTGTTTCTGTGCTCCTCCCGCTAATGACTCCTTGCTCATGCTTTTCTTCATCTCTACTTTCTTGAGACTCACTTCTCCTTTTGCGTTAACTTTGTCTCTGCTGGAGTCAATCGATCGGACATTCTTTTATACATTACGATCGTTGAATTGAAAATCCAGTCAAGTACCTCTATGACTGAAATCTTTAAGATTCCGTCAAAACCAAGGACAAAAACAAGTCTACTTTAGAATCAAGTGAACTTGAACAAGCGGAAGAAATGCTTTATATTTATGTGAATGAATTATATAAAGGTTTCACTTAAAGATTTGGTAATCAATTAACAAACAGAATTATCGATAATGAAATGTTTTGATTTGCAAGTAGAGGAAGTTAATAGGTATTCATCTTCATCATCTCCATTCACGCTGGTTAATGTTTCCTGTTCCATTCAAATAAGACTCGGTTATGGAAATAGACCTTTCCTGAGTCTCTTTGTGAAAATGAAACCAAGTCCTAACGAAATCGACATTAGTAAAAGATAAATCGTGTATTTCTAAAACAACCATGCGCGTTGGGAATCAAAGATAACGAGAGGTCAAGGTTTTTTTTCCTTTGTTTTATCAAATTGAAATCGAGACTCGGGATAGGTCTATTATACACCTATGAACTAGCAAAATATAATTGAAGAGGATAATTGGTTTATTTACTCTGTCTGCATTTTTCGAAAAAATAAGGAACACATATTAGCAAATTATTGGGGGGGGGGGGGTGATCAAGGGCAACAAATCCAAAAATGTCATCAGTTTGTATGGCTGTAGCTACCCGAGCCCCCATTCCCCATAGGGCGGATTTCTGAAATTCACTGATTTACCCAGACGATAAAAACTGAATCCTTTATTCAATCCACCGGGGTAGAACATTTTAAGAAGGTTTTATTTTAGTGTGAAAGTATACAATTTGTATATACAAGCGCACATCATAACAATCATATTTACACAATATCTAGGGCCTTAAACCTTTGCAGTGATGTAATAAATATCATAATTCTTCTTAAAATCATTTACATCTGTTGATAGCACTGCATATTCCGGTAAATTATTCCAAAGTCCCACCTATTGCTAAAAAAAGAATTTTCTGATATTCAGTCTACTTCTATTTGCTTCTACCGTATATGTGTGGCCTCTCAGTCCCTTGTACCCCCTTCTAGTAAACAATACATCAGGGTTTACTACTTCTAAATCACGCATAATCTTAAACATTTCTATTAAGTTTCCCCGATCTCTCCTATTTTCTAACGATGTTAACCCTAACACTTTTAGCCTATCCTCATAACTAACTTAGTTGCTCGTCTCTGGACTTTTTCTAAAAGATTCTTTTATGTCTCTCCAAGTACGGTGACCAGGCCTGTGCACAGTACTCGAGGTGTGGACGGACATAAGTCTTATATAGTATAAGGAACGAGTCCTTGTCTATATATGAAAAGGTATGCTTAATCAGTCCTGGTACCCTGCTCGCCTTAGCAGCAGCACTGGCAATAGGTTGTTCTCATTCCACTGTCGATGCCAGAGAATATCTCGTATCAGTTAGTTCTTCCTAGTTAATTCCTCTTTGCTATATCGCAAATTAATAATTAGGAAAGAAAGGACATTAGGTTTGAGACTCCCAGATTCTACCTCCTGATTCCACTACGGGTAGTGCAACAAGTTATTTACTCTGGTGGAAGAGACAGACAAGCAACATTAGTTTTAAGGTTCCAAGTTTCTACCATTGGATTGTTCAACGGAACAATGGCCTAGTCGTTGTTAAACGTACCTAGTAACCTGCCTTGCAATCGTGAGTAACGTGTGGAAAATTAATTATGCAACCATTTCTCCAGGTTTAGATAGATAAAGCGAGAGTCAATGACCTACTTAACTACAAAATAAATCGCGCAAAACAATCTACAATCTTTGCACCCACCAAAAAGTAACCGCTATAATTTTAAAACAAGGAAGCCTAAAAGGAGAAAGAAAAGCTCCTACTCCGTTCGCGTCCCATGCCTTACTATACTAAGCTTAGTATATACCAGGACCTGAAACATGAACAATTTCTTATATTTGAAATGGTTATGCTTTATAGACGGTAGGTAAAAAGCTCAACCATCTAAGCAACTTCCTAACCTAATTTTTTAAAGCTGA
>VCCN01001244.1:450221-461868 GCA_006491835.1 Architeuthis dux
ATGTATGTATGTGTAAGTGATAAGAGACAGTAGTAGTAATTTTACTGCTGGAAAGAGGAGAGCAGTATGGTCTTCTTGCGTTGGTGCTAATGATGAGAGTTGAAATTGAAATGTTGTCTCCCTGTTCTCTTTGAAGTTGAATGCGTAATGTTGAATCTCCCACTGCCAGTTACATTGTGAAGGTTATTTTTATAAGAAAAGAATCGGCTCCTGCCAAGGGTTTAGAAAATCGGGGTCTGATTGGTTGAATATTATTTTAATGTAGATATTTGAGGCTTTCCAATAGTTAATACTTTTGGAGGGAAAATTCGTATAAGAATTTTTGCACAGAATTGTTCACTTAATTGTCAAGGGTTTATTTTGTATTTAGCGCGCGAAAATCACCCACTGGTCTGTTTAAAACATATTGATTGTTTAAAAGTATAAATCGAAAAAAAATGACAACGCACTGTCTAACGGCAAAGCGGATTCTTTTTTGGCTGCGGATTCTTTTTTGGCTGCGGATCCTTTTTTGGGCGGATCCTTTTTTCTACAGCACCGGTGTGATTTCGGAGGGAATTTCTTAAGTACATGGCCAGTCACACTTACAAAGACCCAAATATCTTCTCTCAGTAATAGTTACATATAGTGGGACGTAAATGACCGGGACGCAAATGCCCAGGGACGCCAATGACCGCGACGCAGTTCTCCGGGACGCAAATGTACAGGGACGCAAATGCCATAATACCGTCCTAAATACGTACTATATAGAAAGTGTAGAATCAGTGTTGCCATCTCAATACGGTCAGATGTATATAAGCAGGTAATCCGGCATCGAATTCTACATGTTTATGTGTTGAATGCCTCAGTTATGGGAAAGAAGAAAGATATGTGTGATTTTGATAAAGGGCTAGGTCAGGGCATTGACAAAACGGCACGGCTTGTGGGGTGCTCACAAGTACCTATTGGAAGTGGTCTGAGGAGGCTCTCCCACCAGGTCCCAGAGAAAAGGCTAATGTAATACAAATTGCAGATAACTTTAATCAAAATGATGGAAGAAATATGTCACAACACAAAGGTACATTGATCCGTGTTGAGTATCGGGCTGCCAGTCAGATGTTAACCGTCGAACCAATGCAGGATTCGAGGTCCTATATTGTATTAAAAAGGTTCAAGATGTGAAGGTACCAAGTTTCAATATATTACGTATACAGTGACCTATATAACGTTGTCTTGTGTTTAGAGCCTTTGTTAGCTTGTCGTTCTTTCTGTTTTAGCTGTGTGTAGTTCGAACGCGTTTGGTTCCACTCTATTTAGCATGTTAATAAAAGAAGTTGGGAGACGAAAAAGACACGTGGTGACAGGCCTGACCATCTTCCCAGCTCCCACTTCCAGGCTCCCGTTTTCGTGACCGGAAACGAGGGCTTTCTGGTAAATTCTCGGCGTGTTTATTCATTTTAAAACATGCATATAGATATATACATATAAACATTACACCACTACACCAGTGAGTCGTTTGCTAAAATATTTCTAGATCGCCGAATCGTGGAATCACAGTTGATGGCGGAGAAGAAGAGTGAAGGTATTCATGTTTGTTCACTGAAACGGCCAGACCAGATCGGTTGAACAGAGAAGAAATGCCTGCATGTCTGTTCTCAGAAATGGGACCCCCACGTTGGACTAACCGTTCTACGTGATTAGTGTATGTGTAATTAAGTGTTTGCGTGTGTGATGTTTCAATCATACTTTTTTGTTTATACCGTTTCTTTCTCTTAGTGAGTTTTTCCACGATCTTTTTGATTTTCCCCGCGTGTGTGAGAGATCTTGTTTTGTTGTTCGCGCTTCTCGACTTGGTATTCTACCTGGTATGGAAATCGGCCAGATGTAAGAGGCTGTTAATTCTGTTGTTCTCGCATATTGTACGAGATCTGTTTGGGACATTTTGTGATCGATCAATCCCATCTCTCTTTCGCGGACCTACAGCCAACGATTAGCTGTGATTTTATTTCCGCATTGTCGTCGATGAAGCTGCACGACACCGCCATTTTTTTTTAGTTCGCTGTAGAAATCATCAATGTCGTCAGTTTTCTGTCGGACCTGTCTAAAGATGAATCTTTGGTACTCGACTCGACGTTTTGCTGTGGTTGGAAATGATTTTCCACTGCTGTGACCAGTTTGTGGAAGTGTTTTTCGGCTCATTCTGGGGTTACTTGTTCGCTCGATAATCGATATCGTTCAAATCATCACCAGAAAAAGTTAAGAGCAAGGCTTTCTGGCGGCTGTCGTCTTCTATCCTGTGTGCAATGAGGTAATTCTACTTGTCCATTGTTTCCATCAGACGATCTTACCGTTACAGTTAAACGGTGGGTAATGTGGAAGAGACGTTGGTCAGATAAGTTTTCTTTCCCCTCGTGTGCGTTTTCCTTCGTTCTTTTCCCTCGTCGCCAAATATAATGTCGTCTTGTGTTTAGTGCCTTTGTTCGCTTTGTTGTTCTTTCTGTTTTGGCTGTGTGTAGTTCGAACGCGTTTGGTTCCACTGTGTTAAGCGTGTTAAGAAAGGAAGCTGAGAGACGAAACAGACACGTGTTGACAGGGAGACTGGAAACGAGGTCTGTTGGGTAAATTCTCGGCGTGTTTATTTTATTTTAAATAAGTCTGGACTTCGATCTCACCGTCCGTTCCTTTTATGGCTTCGACACATCCACGCATGGTATTTCATTTCCGGATTTCGTCATCCACGGATTCTGGGGGTCATGTCAACGTCCTGTTTTACTTTGACAGTTTGTCAGGACACCTGCTGTGTTTGAGTCCAACTTCCTGCCGTTAGGCACACGTTGAGAACACCTGCAACTTCAGTCGATATCCTGTTTTCATTTTCACCTCTGTCCAGGTGTCAGTCCGGAAACACATATCATAATATTCCTCCTCTCCATATTTTTCAAAATATACACCCGTGGATATTTTCCCAGCATCTCTCTCTCTCTCTCTCTAACTCTCCACGAGAAAAAAAACGCAAAAACAACCCGTGATCACAAAATAAAATCGGGTTCGTAAAAAAACAAAAAACACAAAGAAACATAAAAATCGGTACAAAGATCAGTGCAGACGAGAAGATCGATGTCTGTTTAGTCCTTTTCAATTTCCAGTTCACAAAATACAACACTCTTCAATTTAAATTTTTTTTTTTTATATATTCATCAGAGTTCTTTTAAAATCTCTTTTATTCTCTTTGTTCATTTGAAAGTTCCCTTTTCCTCGCCAGGCTGTACTTGAGGATCGACACCCCGATGTATGACCAGCCGATCAATGGCGGTAACCACGCCCCAATCTTAAAATTGACATCGGGTAAATGACATCTGATCAATACCACGCGCGTTTCTGCTCGAATTAACACATTATTACGTGCGAACATACTATGTTCGAACACGAAAGCTGCCACTATGAGCAACACATTGATTCATTCAAAGTCTGACCACAGCCTACCTACCAATTGAACACACCCTCCTAGGGTTTATATCACTCGTACGTGAGACAGATGGGCATGCTGCCCGCTAAGAGGACCAGACACCGATTGTTTCCACCACCAAATTGTATTGCCCTAAAATGAGCCTGTGAGATGTAAGTCCTACGCTTTCTGCCTGTTTCTAAATCAGGATATCTCGTAGCGGAGGGCATCTCTCCACCCGGTACTGGGCTAGCCGGCCCCTGAACGCTATGTGTCTCCGCGGTACCCTCCCGGACCGAGAGGTAAATTCGCTCCTTGGTGGGACTTCTGTTTGCTCCCCTTCTGCCAATCCACCATCTTGCCACAATAAGACCAACAAGTCACCTATGCCAACACCGACACCTATAATCAGCGTCATTGGCACCCCCTCAGACCTTTCACTAATCCTCGCTACGTTCATACGTTCTAATGTATTTAGCAATTTACGGACCGGAATTTCTTCCATATCCCGTAATTCAGCCGGTATCGAGTCCGCCGAAAAATTAGGGAATGCCCACGTTATCGGGGACCATACTACCGAACTCGAGACGTCTATCGGGGTGAGCTGCAGCTGATCTACCCCCCTAAATCTAGAGTTCCCATTAACTTGCGCAGTCAGCACCATAAAATCGCTGTAGGCCGTACATCCCTTATCTATCCTTATCGTGTCCAGGGGGGCTCGCGCAACAACCCTACTCCGGGCTTTGTCTCCACGAAGTTCACATCGACAGCTGTCGCCATTATCCACGTTCCCTGGTCCACCCTTATTGCCATCGGGAGCTCGGCGTTTGTTTTAATCGTAAACCGACAGTTCTTTTCTATTTCTGCCGGATTGCGCCGGAAAAGGGACATCTCACAGGATTCCCTGGCATTGGCCACGTAAACGGGACCAGATATCTCACATAGACTGCCAGCACCCGCAGAGCACCGTGATCGATCAGAATGTACCGGGCCCCAGCCTGATTCACTGCTATCATCTCCGAGTCCAGCTCGAATTTAGCCGACAATCTGGGACCGTCCGGGGAGCCTGGGCGCGTGGGCACCGGGGGGGGGAGTTCAAAATACGATATACCACGTAAAAGTGTTCCCTATCCAACAATGGAACGTTCACAACAATCACAACTGACCTGGAGTCAAAAAGTGTTGTACACCCCAATGTCTTGTAATAATGCCATATATCTTTATCCGGATCACTCGCTAGATTGAAGTTATCCGGAAGCGCCCGTGCTATGTTATGCAGCAGTTCCCTCAGCTCGTGTGGGGGCGATTATGCTCGGTGACAAATGACCGACCGACAATAAATTGAGCTGCAGCTCCAGATAGCCCAAAGCCCTGCGGACGTCTAAACAATACTTCCTTAGCCTATCGACCATAGTTTTATACAGTCAGTACCTATGCGTCAGGATTTCTAACCTGGTTACTCGTCTGTCTAGTCCCAGCGTCGTGTTCTCCATGAAAACCACAATGCTCTTTAAGCTAGAGATAAGTTCACTTATTGTATGCCTATTATCGGACGCCTCGTACCTTGTGATGTTGTCTATGCTAACAGAATCTGCAGGACCATCCACTCGGGATTCGCTCCGGGGATCGGGTGGGCAACCGGTCATACCTTTCATGCCCACCTTCTTATCTACGACCAAAACACTTTCGTCTGTAATTTCTTTTCGTGACGCAATGCGACGTTCCATCACGTTTGCACGTCGACGTCGGCACTTGTTCGCCGGATAGCCGACCTGTTCAACCTCCGACTCACTATCAGATTCACTGGAGTTCATGGAGGCAGCCAATACTATTTTTCGTAACGGACCCTTAGTATCGGGAATGTCCCATTTCTCGATACTCGCTGCCCGATCAACTGATCCTTAATTCTATAGGACACGGGGCCAGTCTTTTCAATCACTACATAATAGGGCTTCCAACGTTTGTCTAATTTCCCCTTCCTCTGGTGGTTTCTGTAATAAACTAAATCGCCCACCTCGAATTCCACATCCTTAGTCTTGCTACGGGACCTTTCTATTGCTTGTCTCCTTGCTTTCTTTAGGTTACTCCTAACCAAGGTGAACGTACGGTGAATCTCCTGTAAGGCGATAGCATGGTGTTCATCACCGTAATATAAGCGACGGGGTCTCAGTATATTATTCAACGGTAGAATAACGTCCCTATTATAAAGCAGATAGTACGGTGAAAAATGTGTGGACTCGCTGACATGAAACCGAAAGCCGCCAACATCTGGTTAATGTAAAGGTCCCATGACTGTTCACTGTCACCCACCCTCTTGGCAAGAATGTCGTGCATTGTTCTACGCAGCCTCTCAACCTTACCATTGCTCTGGGGGTGATAGAATGAAGTAGTTACGTGGTTTACATTTAGATCCTCGAACGTCTTTTTCATGATCTTGTTTATATTCTCCGGACCGTTATCAGTTACGAGTTGGAGTGGCGCTCCGAATCTGGGAAAGATTTCATCGATTAACAGATGCGCCACCGTCTCTGCTTTTTTGTTGAGAACAGCAAATGCCTCGGGCCAACAACTGTACATATCGATAAATGTAACTATATATTGGTTGTCCGAGTGAGTCTTTGGGTAGGGTCCAGAGATATCCAAAGCCAGCTTAGCAAAGGGGAAAAGAGACATGTCGCACTCCTGCATATGAAGCTGTTTTTTCTGTAAATTTCTAGTCTGACGTGGAATGCATTTACTCACCAAATCCGCAACCTCCCTAAGTAAACAGGGCCAGAAATATTTCTGTTTGATTGCGTGGAACGTCTTCTCTACCCCATGTGTCCATTGTCGTCGTGATATTGCACGAGGACACTTTTTCTGAGGTGAGAAGGGACATATAGCCTGACCACAGGTTCGTCGTCTGGCTGGGACAAATAGTACACTATCTCATCCATCACTATGTACTTTTTTTGTTCTAATTTGGTGGCCTTACCACCTTTGATTCTACGTTTCAGCTCTAAAATATCTCTATCCGACTCCTGTTACCAATTAAATCCATCCCCTGTATTGCAGGGCCATCGTCATTCCTGTACGAGGCAAATTCTTTCGGTGCAAACCGATTGGAATTTATAGCTGTAATCTCGTAATCTCTCTCTACCTGCTGATCGTCATCGCTCCCAGGCGCATCTACGGCTCGCGACAATAGGTTCGCACACACATTATCCTTACCCTGCAGATACTTTATGCTACAATTATAGCCTGCCATACTCAGGGCCCACGTCTGTATCTTCTTATTTTGCATGAGGGTATTCAACAGGAGCTCTAAGGGTCTATGATCAGTATAGATGGTAAATGATGCTCTATGCAGGTAGTGGTTAAGCTTTTGAAGAGCATAGTGTATCGCATATGCCTCCTTTTCTATGGTCGACCACCTCGTCTGCGTATCGCTTAGCTTATGAGATAGACAATAAATCGGTTTTTCTATCTCCCTTTTTTCGGAATGATCATAAACTTGCTGAGTCAAACATGCGCCTATCGATCGATCCGACGCGTCCGTGTACAGCCTATAGTCTTTATTTGGGTCCGGATACGCTAATACCACCACCTCCGAGAGCCTCTTTTTTAGGTGATCAAAAGCGGCCTGACATGCATCGTCCCACAGAAAACGCGCATATTTTCTCGTTAGATTGATCAATGGCTCGGCCAGATTGGAAAAATCTCTGATAAAACGGCGATAATACGAAGTCATTCCAATGAAGGCTCGAACTTGTCTAACTGTGGTCGGGGTTGAAACTGACTGTATGGCTTTAACTTTATCAAAGTCCGGCTGTATACCCTTATCGCTAACCCTGAATCCCAGGTACTGAGTCTCTCGCTTAAAAAACTCACACTTAGCGGGTTTCAATTTCAGGTTATGTCTCCGCAAACTACCCAGGACCACTTCTATAAGCTCCAAGTGATTCTCTATCGTATCGGAGAAAACTAAAATGTCGTCCAGATATGCCAGAGCGAAGTCTTCCTGTCCCTGTAACACGACAGACATTAATTTCTGGAACACACCAGGGGCGTTCGCAAGACCAAACGGCATAACATTAAAATGAAATAGCCCCCGGTGGCAAGTGAATGAACTTTTTTCTTTGTCATATTCGTGCAATTTAACTTGCCAGTACCCTGACTTCAAATCTAAATTTTTTTGCTGAGCCAAGGGCCGCGAGAATATCATCAATAACTGGGAGTGGATAGGCGTTTTTTTTTACTAATTTTGTTAAGTGCCCTAAAGTCGAGGCAGAATCTTTTACTTCCGTCTTTCTTTTCCACTAAAACTATTGGAAAGGCCCACGGGCTTCTATACCTCTCAATTACGCCTGCCTGCATCATTTCATCTATCGCTGAGCCCACTATTCTTCTTTGTTTGAGTGGCGTGCGATACGGTTGTTTTTAAATGGGTTCATGCGTCCCCGTATCGATATGCATTTTTACTGTATCAGTGCTGCCCAGGTTTCTATCCTCACTAACAAACAAGTCCCTATTTCTTTTTAACAATCTATCGATCTTCGGTTTAAATTCTTCCGTATCAGTGATTTGGTACTTTTGTCTATCGGGCAAAGTAATTTCTGTAATACTGCCCGCCGTACTAAATCTAGCTATCGGACATCCCCGTTTCAAGGTGACCGTCTGATTGGTATTATTCAGAATAAACATTGGCAACCTACGTGACCTGCCAATTTTGATCACAGCATTAGCCACTGATATGCCGCAGAGATTACTCGCGTGCCCGCTGCTTATCTGTTCAATCTCGTATTCCCTGCCAGCCCCGTTTCTCAATGTGGTACGTGCCATGCAAGTGTTCATGTGCTGGGGCTTCAGTTTTATCCGTTGCGCTAATCTAATTATGGACGAAATATGTATGTCCTCCTCTAAGGCTATGTATTCATCCCCGATTTTCATGGCCCCCAAATCGAAATACATTCTCACCCCGTTTTGCATAAGCCAGTCACGACCCAGTATAACATTTCTATTTAGATTTCTTACTACGAAGAAATCATGATGGGTAAACTGGTTTCCTATTTTAACTTGCAGTCGTGATAGACCGTTTATATACAATGGGGATCTGTTAGCAGTCTGTAAATTAACCTCTTTTTTTTAGCAACTCAGGTTTCGGATGTAGCGCTTTATATAGTCTACTACTTATAACTGAGAACTCCGCCCCTGTATCCACCAGGGATATATAGGTTCTACCTCCTAACCTAATGGAGACGGAGTTCGGCCAGCCCATATTACCAATTATGCGCGTCGGTAATCTTTTCCTCCGTTCGCCGGGCGTCTTACGAACGGACCTCTTCCGTTTCCCGGGGCCCGTCATGTACAGAATCTCTATATATGCCCCCCTTTTCCACAGCGCCAACACAGGATTACAGGCTCTTCTCTTCTCTTCTATATGTTGTAATCCCTGCGCTGTTCCTTATATCTACCTCTGTCATCCCTACTTCTAACGGGACTCACCGTTTCACTCGCCTTCTAGCGTGACAAACCTCCATGGGCTCGTGGTCACAGTCGGAGTTTGCATTGAGACGGATCTTCCATTTCAATTCCGAGAGGGCCTTTTGATACGTTGCCTCTACGGATTGCGGTTCGTCCCTTAGTACCGTCATTTTTATGTCCTGATCTTTCAGGCCTTCCACAAAGAAACCCCTCACTTGGTTTCCGACCACTTGGTTTCCCCTGTCAACCCCCACGTATGCCCTCTCCGCCATGCGTATCACTCTCTGCATATATTCCTGGAGTCCCTCCTCTCTCCGCTGTTTGACGTTCGCCAATTCGACAAAAGAAGCTTGCGGATTGGCGACCATCTCGTAATAATCCCCCAATGCTGCCCTTAACTCGTCCCAGGTAACCTGTGGGTTATCCGACATCAGCCGGAATACAAATTGGCCTACCGCTCCCCCCGTTGTTAGTAAGGCCGCCTGGCATTTATCTTCTTCAGAGACACGTACTAATTTAAACTATCTGTTCATGTCCTCCAACCAAACCCTGTACCCACCATCCTCTCTACGCACCAGTGGGTGTATGTTTCTAAGAAAGGTCTCGCCTCTCAGCCTGCTCGTCACCAAACTAGCAACACTTTTCATTTCGGTTGTCAGACTTTGAATAAACTCTGTAAAAGCGTTCTGTTCCATTTTTTTTACAAATGGCAGAATACACACGAAGTAAAAATCAAAAGCCACCTACTTATCTTGATGTCGTCTATGTCGCTGGGCCTCAGATCGTCTGGGTATTTTCCTTCTTTTTTTTCGTTTTTCTTTTGTTTGCTGCAATTATTTATTCTTTTTTTATTGGGCCGTGGCTCGTCTGATAAACGTGTTGATGTTTTTTTTCGGACCCTTGTGTTTGGACGCCAGGTTCTTTCAAATACGTCTTGCAAATACGTATCTGGCCAGAATGCACCAAAATGACCTATGTTATATAGGCCGGGAAGAATTCGCTGGGTTCAGGAAAGAAAGAAGACTGGAACTCGGTGTTTATAAAAAATCATATATATTTTTATTCGGCTACATGCACCAAATCGATGTATGTTGTATATTCGGGTGTCCTGGACTTCAATATAAAGGAAACTCGAAGACTTGCTTGTAAAAATATCTGGACATATTTCTATTACACAGCATACATCTTTGTCGGCCGGAGAGTGAAGAGTGGGAGAGAGATGATAAGGAGAACCGCCAGTCTGTCCCCCAACAGGGAGAGCGGTCTCGGGCCTTAACGGCTCCGCTGATATCTGCGCCTTCTTTGAGTGTCGAGATTTCTGTCCGCTCCCAGGGATGGCAGTCTTCTGTTTTATAGGTCTCCCCAATGCCTACGTGGTGTCACACGGTGTCAATCACCGGTTCCCATTTCCTGTTTTGAACACTGACAATTTCCTGAGGTGACCGGGTTCACCCACATTTCCGCCCCAGGTGTCCGGAAAGATAAATCATTCAGTCCACGTTTTCGACTGTAACATTTTAAGCCCAAGAGATACACGTTGACAAGATATACCGTTGAAAAGCTGATGGATTCCTCTTTCTAACGATATATATATGTATATACCTACAACCATAGACATTGAACTGTGTACTCGAAATCTTCTCGTAAGATGCTGAGAACTTCACTTTTGGGGCGAACAGATACAAATTGGGATCATACACTGCTGGATAGCTGATGAAAACCCCATTAAGAATTAAATCCACAATCCATAGAATGTGGACTATAAAGATAAAATTTCCCTGTAAAACGCTAAATACCTAGCAGCACGTTTTGTGCTGTAACTTTTTAAGCTCACCAGATACAAATTGGGAACATGCACCGTTTGGAAGCTGATAAGATTCTTTCTAACGATATATATATATATATTCTTTTTTTCATCATTAATTAATTCTACGACCCATAGACTTTGGACTGTGTACTTGAAGTTTTCTTCGTAAAATGCTGAGTACTTAGCTTCACGTTTTGGACTGACTTTTTAATCCCAACAGATACAAATTGGTAACATACACCGTTGGGAAGCTGATAGAAGTACCTTTCTAACGATATGTACAGGTATATACCTCCATCAAAAGCTAATTATACGACCTATAGACTTTGGACTGTGTACTTGAAGTTTTCTTCATAAAATGCTGAGTACTTAGCTTCACGTTATAAGCAGTAGCTTTTTAAGCCCAATAGATACAAATTGACAAGATACACCGTTGGAAAGCTGGGGAAATTCTCTTTCCAACAATATATATGTATATTTCTCCTTCATGAATTAAATCCACAATTTTGTCTATAAACTTTACTTGACACTTCCTTGTAAAATCCTGAAATACCTATAAATTAATGTTTTAGGGTAAAATCCCTCATGTCTGAAACCCATGATTTAGCCTTTTAAAGTACTCAGATATGTATATCATATCTCAATATCTCAACTGGGAGACGAGATATGAAATTCTGTTTTTTTTGGTGTATGCTGTCGGCCATTTTGTTTCATGCAAATGAGGTAGTTCTTCCCATTCTTCCTAATTTCTTCTTGGGAACATCTTTTTTTCTGAAAGAGGACATCCTAAGGAACATTTTGGTACCCTAAAAGTAGAATCATGGTGGTGGTGGGGGGGTGCACGGTAGCCCCTGCTGGCCCCCGGACTATAGTAGTTGTTAAACGTATCTAGTAACCTGCCTTGCAATCGTGAGTAACGTGTGGAGAATTAATTATGCAACCAGGTTTCCCAG
>VCCN01001244.1:543918-554005 GCA_006491835.1 Architeuthis dux
CAAAACTGGACTAGGCTAAGCTACACTCCTCATAAGTATCCGCCTACCTATTGGCTAGGTTAGTTGCGTATTTCTGACGTATAATTGACGCAACACAATCTTCCTATCCCACATTTCCCATTATTTGACCCTGTGCTACACAGAGCTATGCGTAGTATTAAAACTATCTTGGTGGATTTGTATGTCGACAATCACATACTGCAGAGGGTCAGACTGAATAAGATTGCTACCTACCTTCTCAAGAATTGGCCAAACCTGATAAACGCAACTTAAGACCGTTGATAAACTGAAACCTTTGGAAAGGGTCAGATGTCAATACTGCACTGTTGTGATAAGAAATCTAAAATCACACAGATGGGCAGCTGGCACTATAAGTATTCGTTTGCGTCGATAACTTGACATTATGACAAGCCCTACCATGTCTAATACATGTGGAACATTTACAAACGTCATACCACCCCCCCTTTAGTTTTCTTATATCTGTAATAAACCGGCCGATATATGACCTTGATATCATATATCTCTAGTCCGACATCTGAACTTGATATAATAAAACTCCAGTATGCACACACGCAAACAATAGCGCATATTGCTTTAAAGAAAGTTCCAGAAAGTTATAAGCGTAGAATGTTAAAGAATCCTTTGAATTCACTGTTTCAACGGTTTCGCTTACGTTGAAGCGTTGACACTGTCGAAGAACGTAAACTGATATTCGAGAAGCGGCTGAGAACGTGTCGGTTGCATGATTTCAAAGTGAGCATCAGTTTAGTTGAATCGATCTGATGGATCAACCATGTGTTTGGAGAAGGGACTATCGAGCGTACAACAGCTGTTGAGTGTTGGATCATGTGCGGCGATAATCTATAATATGTATTTCAAACCCGCCGGAATCAACAAGGCACACGTGCAGTATTGAAAATATTATATCGCGTTTTATTCTTCGTGCAGAGAGAGAGAGAGAGAGAGAGAGAGAGAGAGAGAGAGAGAGAGAGAGAGAGAGGGGGGGGAATACTGCTGAAGCAAGACGTAAGAAAATGCTTGGGTGATCACTTTACCCCCTATTTACCCCCTCTCTCCTCTTCTCTGGTCTCGTCTCCTTTATCTGGTCTGGTTCTGCCCACATAATTAGCTTTTCCTTTTCTTTGTCCTGTCAGTCTCAATTTAGTCTTAATTTAAATTACCGTTTTATCAGCCACTACTTCGACTTCCACGACAGATTCAAGCATTATCTTTACATCCGACACCAGGCCGTATCTTGTTACAACGATATATTCACTAAGCTTCGAAGTGGACGGTTCACTGGAACTGGGTCAGATCGAATTTCACCCAGTGATTAACACTTTAAAACGGCTGGCGAGGTATCCTGCGAGAAATATCTGTGTCCTGAGTCTTCTTATTCCTACTCTGGCAATGAATAAGGTAATCCGTAGATAGTGATAAAAACAGTGGAATAAACGATTGAACTGGAGTGGCTGACGAGATATCTCGAAGGAAATTCCTTTGTCCTGGATTTTTCTTGCTCAGGCTGTGTATCGGATAGTGATTCAAGACAATCTGTAGATTATGATGAAAGCAATGATTGTCCAGGAACAACTGACCAGATACTTAGCTAGAAATGTCATTGTGTTGTATCGTATATCTCTGTCAGTGTTTCGGATAGTAATTCAAGGTAATTTGTAGATTATGATGAAGGCAGTGAAAGCAATGATTGTCCAGGAGTGGCCGATCAGATATAAAGCGAGAAATTTCATTGTGTTGTGTCTTCTATCTCTGTCAGTGTTTCGGATAGTGATTCAAGACAATTTGTAGATGATGATGATGAAAGCAGTGAAAGCGATGATTGTCCTGGAGCGACTGATAGGGTGTTCGCCGATATGACATCATACATATGATATCCAAGTGGTTAAACGGCCGAGAGTCACAGCGGTTTAATCACAGTCACTAAGCCAAGTCTGAGACACACGGTGGCAGCTGGCAAGATCTTTAAACTCGGAAATTGGGTGCCGCTTTCTCGGAGGGACGACCACCTGAATCGCTTCTCAATGTTGTAGACAGCCCAGCGGTTGTTCACTTCTTCCTGGTTTCTCAATTAGATAGGGAAAGAGTTAAACACCTATACAGTTTCTTTTTAAAGCAACGTGTAACTGTAATGGCAAAAAGAATATGGAACATCAAACAGTTTAGCGTTGAATACACATCTGGCAAATTTTATATTAACACAATGTTATTCGACTAGAATACTTTAAAGAAGAAAAAAGCGTTGAAGTAGAAAGCACTCAGAGAGCGCATACCTCTACCAATGCTATCGTCAGTAAAAACTGGATGAAAATCAGTTCATATATAAATAGGATGAAGGGGAGGTAACTGTAAAAGATTCCTGGATCCGCCTCAAAACGTAATCAATTCTTCCTTACCACATGGCCTACCCTTTCACAAAATATAATTCATTGAGAACCTTTGGAGATATTGTTTGGATAAACAATATTGAAAGGATAAGCGTATGAAAAAGAAAATTAACAAATTCTCTCTCAGCTCTTCCAGAAAATTTAATTGAAATTCTTTGAGAACTTTTGGAGATGCTGTGTGGACATATAGCTATGATGCAGGGGAGGTAACAATAAAAAGAATTCTGGGGTCCGCCCTAAAATGTAATCAATTCTCCCTTAGCCCATGTCCCACTCTTCCGCAAAATGTCATTGCAATTCATTGAGAACTTTTGGAAATAGTGTGTGGAGAAACAGACAGACAGACAGGCAGACATCCAAATTTATATTTGAAAGAACATTTCTGACTAGACCAGTGGTTCCCAACCTTTTGGGGCCATGCACCACCTCAACACCTCAACAACTCTGATGCCCCCTTTGACATAAAAACGAATATGATGTACGCGCAATACATAGATAGCTAGCCAGCCAGATCAACTTAAAAAGTGAAGAAAGCTATGTTGACAGTTTTGATTGACAGTGTTGCCAGTCACAAAACAGAAGGACTGATTTAGCATAAACTTACATTGCAAATTGACCCCCCCTCAATACAAAACTATTTGGGGGGAAATTTCAAAAAACAAAAGAAACGTTTGTTCTAGACATAAGGAGTAAATTTCAGTCCTCTAGCTCTATAGTGATACATATCCAGTCAGCCAGACCAACTTAAAAACTGAAGAAACAGTTTTGATGACTGTTTGGATGACGGTTTCTAATAAATACGAAGTGCATTAAAATGAGTATCGCATATCTAAACGCGAGGTTTTACGGGGGAATTCCATTAGATTTTTCCAGGAACTCAGATTGTAATGTTTGTAGTCTAAGAATTACAAAATGATTGCTAGTTCTAGTTTTGTATTTGGACACTAATGCGCATTTATAACCAAACACAAACACATCCATCTATCGATCTATCTATCTATAAAATCCATTCATATCTATTCATATCTTTCTATCTATATTTCTATATCTATCATTACATCTGTCGTTCTATATCTATCATTACATCTAACTTTCTATCTATCTATCTATCTATCTATCTATCTATCTATCTATCTATCAGTCTTTCTATCTATGGGGCTGGGGCCTAGAATACACCGACTACATCCCCTTCAAACTGCATCCTCCCCCCAAAAAAGAACCTTTCACCAAAGTCGTAAGACTCTAGTTAAACAAAAACAACCCAAAAGCTTTCACCAAGAACCTTTCACCAAGTCGCATGACTCTAGTTAGAAATTACTCCAAAACAACCTTTCACTAAAGTCACAAGACATAGTTATTAGTTGAATTTTGATTTGAATAATGTTGAATCTACGAAATTAATGGAGAAGCATTGTGTAAGTGGATTGACTTGGTAGGCGATTATGTTGAAAATTGATGTTTGTTGTGTAAAATAAATGTATTTTCAATACCAGGAATCATGTCATCTGTGCACAAAAGCAACATAATGAAATACATTTTTTTGCTTTTCTTCTTTAGTACAAAATCGAATGCTTCTTCGACATCAATTCGCCTGAAATATTTCCAATATATATATAGGTAGTATTGGATGTCTGATACATTAATACATCAATATCCTCGTAGACCTTAGTTATGATCCGAAGAGAGCTCAATTGGACGAATCAACTAGCCATTCAGAAAACAACAATGAACTAGTTGTATAAAAACAATTAGAAATAACACTCAAATATTCATTATGAAAATCTATATGTGAAACCAGCAGTGCCGCTTGTAATGAACCATTAAAATTGATCCCCCCCCCCCACACACTCAAACACACACATACAGACATGTTTTATAATTTTATATCCGACAGAATATGATAATTATAAAGACATTTATTAAATGGGAACCCATATCAGCCCGACTATCTAGGCCGCTCGTTTAGCAATCGCTAACACCAACGCTGGGCTGATATGGGTTCCCAATTAATAAATGTCTTTGTAATTATCATATTCTGTCGGGTGTCTGATAAAGAATAATGTAATGGCTATTAACTTCATTATTGCGTTAATATCTGATCAATAAGTTGTATGTTTATGCTTTTTGGAGCCTTTGTGTGACGTTTTAGAGCCTTTGTATGTTGTGTTTAACTACCATATTTTACATCCGTAGAACCAAGGATTACCATTATCTCCAATTTACAGAGCTTCAAGTAACATCAACCCAAGTCGAATTCGAACCTTGATATCTACAACACGAGCATTTACACTCGGCATAAGGATTCTCATTCTCTGAACCGATGTTGACTTTGTTCCTTCCTTATGAGTTAGAATCCCACCGTTTAAAATACGGTATCGGACCATTTATCAGGCAAAGCTCGGAACTAGAGGTGACCCAGATTTCTGGATTTTCCGGACTTCTGGATTTTGCGGATTTTTGGATTTTAATATAAAACATACGATGAAAAGTAAACGTAGATAAGTAAAGAACTAAAATCTTTATAATATATAACAAGACTGTCGGCTGCAGGGCCAAGCTTGACTCTGATTCCATTGGAGCAGCCCTAACACATGACACATACATAGATAGAAAAACGCGACTATTTCAGCCACTAAGCCAACATTTAAAAAAATGTTTCCACTACCCATTGAGGGGAGTGTGGGTGTGCACAATTTCAAGTTTCTACTATGAACGGTTAGGGATGTACTCGTGACAGAGTCATAGATAGACAAAACGCAACTATTTCTGCCATTGAGACGAGGAGAAGAAAGAAAAAGAAATAATAGTAAAGAAGAAGAAAAAGAAGAAGAAGAAGAAGAATATTAGTGACACTTAATGACGTAAAATAGAAGCTGCTTCTCTCTCTCTATGTTGCCCCCACCTCTCTCTCTCTATGTTATGATATACTACCACGAGAAGGTCACCTGTGCGGAAGTGGAAGTGACCCCCCCACCTTAGGAAATGCGTAGGTGTCCTAAAAGCAGAATGTGGAAACCGGAAAGGACACCAGCGTGGGAGTTCGAAACCCTATAAAGCTCAGAGCCGGAGAGGGAGCTGAAGAGACAGACGAACTTAGAAGCACAGTGGACAGAGACCCAGGCAGAGGCTCAGGAAGACAGCCTAGGGCTGGGAAGGCATAAGACCAAATTCCCCTGTTGGGAACGGTCTCTCGGCACCCTTATCTCTCTCCCACTCTTCATTCTCCGTGTAGCGATATAGGGATGACTTCGGTTTGGAGACACTTCGTGGTGATCGGAGATAGAGGACCTTGGTTGTGGAATAGAAACAAACACAGTATTTATGAGAAGAATATTATTCGCTTTCCTTGGTTTATTTTTCGAATTCAGAGAGCGCCAGGTTATCACGTTTACAAGACAACAATGTTCAATTGCTTTTCTTGGGCGTGTGAGCTATTCATGGGTTATGCGTGGAAGGCGAATCGAATGGCAAGTCCCGGGGAAGAATCGAAAACCGTCTTGCTGCCTAAAGAAAAATCTGTATTACAGGCCGGGCGGCCCGATACTTATCGAGCTAAGCCAATCCCCTTTTTGGCAAAAGGGGTGGAACGACCTTTTTTCCATTCGCTGATCTCTAGGGAAGGGGAAAGTGACTGGGTTGGACCCTCTGCCTCAATGACCAGCCAGCCAGCCAGCCAGCCAGCCAGCCCTTTAATTAATTCAAAAGGACATCCAGCGCGTGACCGAGTGACCCTGGGGTCAAATGACCCGCCGTCGAATTTTGATGGTGCGGACGTCCAGCTGGTGGGGAAGAGGAAAATTTGAGTGGGTTGAACATTCCGTCTGAGTGACCCTGGGGTCAAATGACCCCCCGTCGAATTTTGATGGCGCCAGCCCAAATCAGGCGGCACGCATGTACACACGGCACCTCAACCTGGTGTCAAATATCGGCCTCCACGCACAACCATATTCCGTTCCGCTAATATTTCATTCCGCTACACACGCCCACCACAAACAAAGACAAATATGCCCATTCCGCTACATCCGGCCGACAAAATGTATGCAATGAAATAAAAATATGTCTCATATTTTTACAAACAACTTTCGAGTGTTCCCTCGAGTTTTCCTTTCGTTTCTTGCCAAGTCCAGGACATTCACCCCACTATACAACATCTATGCATGGTTCAGAATCTGAAGGTTATTATTGCTAGATAGGAACATAAAGTCAACTCCAATAGTAGGAGTTTGACAATAATTAATCCACTGAAAACCAGGGTCTGTAAAATCATTATTAATCCACTAATCTTCATTTGAGGACAATTCAACCACGTCACGAGCATTAAAAGAAAGAGTGGCTGAGCGGTGACCTACTAATGAGCCTGTCAGATTGTAATGAAATACACTCGGGTCGTGTGTTCGCTTGCTGAAAGAGGGAGGGTACAGAAGACTGGCGTTTTGGGGCGTAGTATTATCTTTTGTTCTCAGCTGGAGGATATCAGATTCCGGACCAGGATTTGGGTCAAACGGTTGAGAACAAAGAAAATGCGTTCGGCCAATCAGCTCCGCCGAGTATATTTTAGGGCGCCGTGGATTTAAATCGGGGGTCAGTTAATCAGTTGGGCTCAGAGCAGTGACGGGTCAACAACCGTGTCCCAGTCCTCATCCGTCAGGGTACGGGAGAGAGTAGGGGAAAGAAACCAGCGTGCCCTGATTTGAACTGCTATGATCACGATACTCGTCAGTCTTTCAGTAGAGTAACTAGGAACAGAACTTAACCAACTCGCTAGATTTTCAGGAAAGCAGAATTCAATACCCTGATTGATCCGCGAACCGGCCCTGCAAAAACCTTATCAACGGAAATAAAAGGAACCCACATTTTCCTTGAAATGACTGATTGTGTCGTGGGGGAGCCTTTCACCTGTATGGGCCAACTGTTCGTTTCCCTCCACAGATAACCCTCTCCCGTAAATGCGCAGCCCTGGAACCAGACGTCTCATCAGTGAGAAGAAATACCGGTTATACTACACAATTCTAAACAAGTCAGTTGCAAAAATAACCGTTTTTCTAGTAATTCCAGTTTTCTGAAAGCCGGTTAAATAGTCCGGCTCTGTATTATTTCTGTCAGCATGGACAACAAAACCTCAGAAAATTAGAATGATGTTTTTCTATTAATTAAGACTATTTTGCTTAAAAGGCTTCTCATCTGAACCGTCGTTGTCCTAGTTTCCAATGTACATCTATGACTGGTATGTCTTCCTTACGAGTTGAATCCTACCATCCCAATTATTATTTATGTTAGTCTCCCCCATCAAAGAAGAAAAGACAATTTAAAAAGATCAAATACATTGAAAATTAGAATTATTTTTTCCCTAGTGATGATGACCTTTTGATAAACAGTTTTTTTCGTGTTTCGCGACAAATAATTACACCGGGTTTCATGATTGAAGTCTTTGAAAAAGATCAATTCAAAAGCTTCCTCAAGAAAGTAAGAGAAGTAACATTGCTGAAGATCAACATATTTTTGAAGATAATATTATTGCCCACGCATTTAGGATTGTGAAACTAGACAATTAAGTCGCACTGAATAAAGGAAGTCATATCGCTGAATGAAGATGGGAAAATAATAAGCCAGATAATGAAAGAGGCAGACGACTTCGTCGGCCATATTGGCATGGAATCCTTGCCAATTATTCTGTTGTATCGGGTTTTTATCAATTCACCAATTCCAGACATCATTCACCAGGTTTCCTTTTTTAAAAATGTTATTCTAATTTTATGAGGAATTATGCAATAAAAACCCATCTATTTTGGAGAAATAGGGAAGATTTTAATTGTTATATTGGCATAAATGAATGCAAATTTCTATCCAATATCCGTATATTAATAACATTTGAAATGGTTTACATATTAAAAACCGTCACCAAAACTGTCAACATAGGTTTCTTCAGTTTTTAAGTTGGTCTGGCTGACTGGCCGGACCTCTGCACATTCATGGTTAAATATGGGCAAAGTAGGACGACTTAACCGTCAAAAATGGATCGCATCATAAGGACTGATTTGACCGATCACCGCTAAAGGGATTTTTAAAAAAACTATTAAAAATTAAGATGAGGGTAAATTGCAGCCAAAAATTAACAAAAATGGTTTACAATACTTGATTTAATTTTAAAACATCGTTTTTACTGAAGCTAAAACAGTTATTGCAGTACGAAAATAACAGAAATTAGCTTTTTTAGTGGTGATCGGTCGAATCAGTCTTTATGATACGATGCATTTTTGATGTCGTCCTACTTTGCCAAAAATGTTAAGCACTTGAGATATTATAAATGAAGAGTGTGGTTCCAAAACGCGATAAAACGCACCATTAAACAAAGAAATGTGTTTAATTAAATTAAATTAAAAATCAAATTCTGTGTTTTAATTCCTGTATCTTATTACAACCTTTAGACTGCCCATATATAAAAAGGTTGGAGTAAGATGAAAAAAAAAATCCAGAATTTGATTTTTAATTTAATTAAAAACATTTATTTTATAATGGCGTTTATCGCGGTTTGGAACCTCGTTCTTCAAATATATGAATATTGAATAGAAATCCGTATTGAATTAAGCCAATATTACAATTACTTATCAAAATAGATTGTCACTTCTGGAGACTCCTGTATCTCGGTTCATTTCGTATAGGGTTTGGAATAAACAGAACAAAATCTATTTATTTGATTATATGTAAATCAAAGAAATATTGGGTTACTCTAGGGACGTTCTGTGGAGCGTCACAACCACATTATTTTGAAGTGATCAGATGATTTGAGATCAGGAAAGCTTATCCCTTGTTCAACCCAAACGAATTGAGACAAGAAAGCTTGTCCGACATTTCTAATGAAGTGAGAGGTATCAACCACAGTACACCGATTTGTGTTGCATTTTCTACTACTACTTCTACTACATTTTATTGTGAAACAAACAAGAAAGAGGTATATCTTTATAGGCTTGGCACATTCGGCCACTGAGGTCTTTGCTCATTCTCCAAGGGAAAGAACTGCTCCAACAGTTGGGTGGGTTCCGCTGGTGTACAGGAATCTTTAAGTCGTACCATAGATTCTCAATTGGATTGAGGTCTGAGCTTTGACTAGTACATTCCCAGACATTTAACCCCCCACCCTAAACCACGCAAGTATTGCTTTAACAGTATGCTCAGGGTCATTGTCCTGTTGGAAGGTGAACCCCCGTCACAGTCTCAAATCTCTGGTAGACTTATAAACAGGTTTTCCTCAACAATTTCCCTGTATTTAGCGGTATCTATCATTCCTCCAATTCTAACCAGTTTCACAGACTCTGACCATAGTACCTTCTTCCATATGTTTGGGGAGTCTCCCACATGCCTTTTAGCGAACACCAAACGTGTTTCCTTATTTTTTCTTTAAGCAACGGCCTTTTTTTGGCCACTGCTATGTGGGGTGTATGGCTTAAAGTGGTCCTATGGACAGATACTCCAATCTCCGCTCTGGAGCTTTCTTCGGGATCATCTTTGGTTTCTGTATTGCCTCTCTGATTAACACCCTTCTTGTCCGATCCGTGAGTTTTAGTGGGCGGTCCTATCTTGACAGGTTTGTTGTTGTGTTTTATTCTTTCCATTTTGTAGTAATGGATTAAATATTGCTCCGTGGAAGTTTGAAATATCTTTTTAACAACGCAACACTTATATGT
>VCCN01001245.1:8567-19983 GCA_006491835.1 Architeuthis dux
TGAAGTCTCGTTGGGGAACGAGACTTCATAGTTTTACACGAGCCCTCTACATTTTCCCGTTTTTCTTCGAGCAAAACTTTGAAATCACCAAGGGTCGTGAAAAAAGACATTGATATCTCGTATTCTGGAAGATGAACGAAAGAAATGTTGAAATATCGAAAAGGTGCGAAAAAGACATTGATATCTCGAAGGGGCCCGAGAATGACATTGAAATCTCGAACGGGAACCAGACTTAAATGTTGTTCGCCAGATTTCTACATTCCTCTCCTTTTCCTTCGAGTAAAACATTGAAATAACGAAGGGTCGTGAGACAAACCTTGTATTTTCGAAGATGAACGAAAAAAATGTGGAAAATATCGAAAAGGTGCGATAAAGACATTGATATCTAGAAGGGGCCCGAGAATGACATTGAAATCTGGAACGGGAACGAGACTTCAAAGTTGTTCGCGAGATTTCTACATTTCTCTCGTTTTCCTTCGAGTAAAACACTGAAATCACGAAGGGTCGTGAGACAAACATTGTATTCTCGAAGATGAACGAAAGAAATGTTGAAATATCGAAAAGGTGCGAAAAAACACATTGATATCTCGAAGGGGCACGAGAATGACATTGAAATCTCGAACGGGAACGAGACTTCAATGTTGTTCGCGAGATTTCTACATACCTCTCCTTTTCCTTCGAGTAAAACATTGAAATCACGAAGGGTCGTGAGACAAAAATTGTATTCTCGAAGATGACCGAAACAAATGTTGAAATATCGAAAAGGTGCGAAAAAGACATTGATATCTCGAAGGGGCACGAGAATGACATTGAAATCTCGAACGGGAACGAGACTTCAATGTTGTTCGCGGGATTTCTACATTTCTCACGTTTTCCTTCGAGTAAAACATCGAAATCACGAATGGTCGTGAGACAAACATTGTATTCTGGATGATGAACGAAAAAATGTTGAAATATCGAAAAGGTGCGATAAAGACATTGATATCTCGAAGGGGCCCGAGAATGACATTGAAATCTCGAACGGGAACGACACTTCAAAGTTGTTCGCGAGATTTCTACATTTCTCTCGTTTTCCTTCGAGTAAAACACTGAAATCACGAAGGGTCGTGAGACAAACATTGTATTCTCGAAGATGAACGAAAGAAATGTTGAAATATCGAAAAGGTGCGAAAAAGACATTGATATCTCGAAGGGGCACTATAATCACATTGAAATCTCGAAGGTGAACGAGACTTCAACGTTGTTCACGAGAATATTTATATATATATATCAAGCTATTTATATAAACGCTTGTATTTGTGTATTTTACAAATTTAATTTTTGTTAAACTACACGATACATTGTTTAACCTTTGGTTAAACCCCTTGATACATTATTTAGCCTCTTGTCAAATTCCTCTATACATTATTTAGCCTTACTTAACACGCCTTGTTCCAATGTTTAGCCTCTTCTAAAACTCCTTGATACATTGTTTAGCTGTTTGTTAAACCCATTGATACATTGTTTAGCCTTCTGTTAAATTACTTGAAACATTGTTTAGCCTTTTTGTAAACTCCTTGTTACATTGTTGTGCCTTTTGTTAAAGTACTTGATACATTGTTTACCCTTTTCCTAAACTACTTGATACATTGATTATCCCCGTCTTAAAATCTTTGATACATTGTTTAGCATTTTGTTAAAAACCTTGATATATTGTTTAGCCTTTTCTATATCTCTTCATACCTTGATTATCATTCTGCTAAACACCATGATGAATTGTTTAGCCTTTTCTAAAACTTCTTGATACATTGTTTAGACTTGCTAAACGCCTTGATATTCTCAAACTACTTGATACATGGTGTATCCTTTTCTCAAACTCCTTGATACATTGTTTAGACTTTTCTAAATCTCCTTGGCACAGTGCATAACCTTTGCTTAAACTCCTTGATACGTTTAGACTTTTGTTAAACGCATTGATTCATTGTTTAGTCTGTTCTCACATTCCTGGATACAGTGTGTAGCCTTTTCTAATCATGATTGATACATTGTTTAGCCGTGTGTTAAACTCCGTGTTAGATGGTTTAGCCTTTCTCACACTCCTTCTTACATTGTTCAGCCTTTTCTAAAACACTTCAACACTACAGTATTAACCTTAATAGACTAACCCGACCGTATGTCAATCTCACCGCCAAACAACGACACTCCCTAAATAAACTCACATAAACTAATAACAGTCATCTGTCTATCCACCTTTATCGGTTCGGTTTATGATTAAGTCATTACTTTCTGTGTGTTTATTTATTTCTAAGACTTAGAGAGTCATACACCCATCTTAATAATACACACTTCTACAAAGAACCCCCTCGGGAAACATGTAAGGACTACTAGAATACCATAATTACCTTTCTAGAATAAATACACCGCAATAATTTAATCGACAAAAACATCTGATATACTTAAACCCACTAACACGAAACCCGCACGATTCTATCTACTCTCTAAAATACATGAAGTAAAGGTAGACCACTCATGTATTCAACTAATACAATCAAACACATTAGTACAATACCCGAAAATACTAGTGTAGTCACCACGGATGTGAAATCGCTATACTCTCATATCCAACACAACGAAGGAATTCTAGCCCTAGATAATAGACTAATAAAAGAACCGAACACGGAAAGTATTACTACTCTCTTGCATCACACACTCACTCTAAATAGCTTCGACTTCCAAATGAAATGCTGTGCTACGGAAACTGTCGCAGCACCATCTTACGCTATTATTTTCATGGGTAAATTTTAAGAAACCCACATCTACCTTGCGGTTAAAAACGACCCCTACAAACAACATTATATACAAAACACACCGATACCCATAATTATCTACACCCCAAATTGGTTTACCATATCATCTTAAGAATAACCTACCATACGTAAAGCACTCATAATTAGAAGGATCTACTCTGAAGATAATGAACTCAAGAAACCTAATATTCACATAACGCAACACTTCACAGCACGAGGATACCCCCACACCCTAATAGAAAATCAAATCAGAAGAACAATCGCAATCCCCAGAGATGACACCTTAACATTATAAACTAATACAGACACATCTAACGACATATCCCTTATAACTACATTCCTACATGATACCCCTTGCGCCACTATCACACATAATTAAAAACCGCTGGGACATATTAGCATTGAAAACAGAATTTAGAGAAATCGTCCAGGAGCCCGGAATACTTCCCTACCGCAGACCATAGAACATTAACGACATAATAAGTTGCAATACGATAATAGATAATAAAATCTCCCACAGAAAAAGTAACTAAAATAACTACCAAATGCTGCCAACCATGTAACAGCAAAAAGAGCCTATGCTGTAACCACCTCAAAAGCATTAATTCCTTCACTAGCTCAATCACCAAAACACTTTTAATATCTGCCACAGTTCTAGCTGCAATAGTAACAACGTTATTTACCTCCTTGAATGGAAACAATGCAAAATACAATATATAGGAAAGTCCAAATGGCCGTTTAATATCAGACTCAACAATTACAAACATCGCATTAATCTACCTTCGCCTACCTAACCACAACTTCAGCAATGATACAAAAGTCGCCATTATTGAAAGGATAGAAAAGATTACACCTAATAAGGCTACAGAAATCCTTGAATCTCACGAGAATATCTGGATTACACTCCTACAAAACCTTTCTCCTAAGGGGCTAAATATTAAATTAAACAACTCAAATAATACCTAAAATATATAAGTATAAACACTCTTGGAAAATGATTTTTAAAATTGATACCTGGTCTTATATATACCCTGATTTATCATTCCTTATAGTATTGTACCAAATGCATTTATCATCATGTCTTTCTTTATCATTGCGTTACGAGATTATTTATCTTATGATAAACATGTGTGTGATTATAAAACCAAGTGTGTCTTCCTCGATGTTTACCACAACCTGCAATCATAAACGGCCATGAAACACGGAAATGTTGCCAAAAGGTAAGTCGACACAAGACACATCTTCACAATGTAACCGTTGAGTTCTGTAAACAGCCAATGTCCACACAAGGAATATTTACAATTATCACTCAGGATATGATGTACGTAATGGAATGTTTCCTGTGTGGGATTGGAAAATAGTAATGAAGATGTTCACGTAACAGCGACAAAGGCTTTACGGCAGTGGACTAGGCTAGGCTGGTTAGAAACTAACTCTATGTTAATGGCATATTTTTCAGAAGTCAAACTCGAAGCCATATAAAACCCAGCACTTTGCATGCGGCAAGGTTTAGTAAATATTGTAATTCTGGAACAGTTAATTTATTTTGAGTGGAGACCATGCACTTATTTTATAATAAAAGAATGAGACAATTGAGCAGATCAATTCAGAAGATATTGTTTTTTTAATCAATAACCAGATTTTGTAGATTGACAGAACTTTCTCCCTGTAGACCCCTTGTGGGGCATAGGTTCACATTGCATTTACAGTAGCAAGTAGTTTTTTGTGGAGCTGCAAGCCCCACGCCGAAGATGCGTTACTCATAGCACTAGGAGAATTTGATTCATGCCTTTTCAAAGGGCATTAGTGTGAAGTGAACCTTAGTGGCCTCGGCGGAAACTCGAACGCGGTTTGCCGATTCGTTTTCCGTTCTGGTAAACGCTACAGCCCACATTCATATTACGCTACATTATTCTATGATTTCTGCCCAAAACTAATTTCAATAGACGAACAATTCTCTCCATACTCAGATAATGAAATACAGGCTCTGCACATCTAAGCTTTTACACATAAAGAGGAGACTGTCTTGGAGATTTAACATAGGTTGGGAATCAGAGAGTGGCTGCTTTTATCTCGCTTGTATAATCCATAACTGTCCTTTTCTTTTTTTAATCTTTGCTTTATTTATTTCCATAAGCATAGAAGAAAATCTATCAATTGGTATTTCAGATCTTCAGGCATGAAACACTATTTTACCGGCTCATGTATTACTTACCTATATATTGTTTCTGGTTGTGCAAAATTGATTCTGAATTCAACGCATAATTTGTATCAGTATAGATAGCTAATCCTTTGCTCAAACCTCAGAATTTAGGTTGACAAACTGAAACTTTGGGAATATGTAGAGGTGTTCTATATGATTTTCATCCAAAAAGTCCCCAAAAGCCATGTGGCGGCTTTCGTGTTATTGCCAAAAAATGGCGACCATTTTGGTCACTTTGGATTTCTGAATGTTTTCATTTATTGCTTTTAAAGGGTAATACAATCACATTTTATGATTGAAATACACATCATTTTTCATTGCATCGTAGTTGTACAAGTTTGCATCAACATGTTCAGTAGTAAATGTATTACTATGAAATTACCGGCCATTATAAGTACAAACATCGTTTATCAACTATGATAGGAATATTCCCATTCCTGCTCTGAGAAAGCTAATTGATATTTCAAAGTTTGACATGAATAAATTATCTGCAGAATTATATTGTCTTTCAAATGACAAAACCAGCACTGAGTTATCTGTGTTGCAATCTATGTACTTTAAGAGCTGTCGTAAGCATTTTCGCTAGTATAGTCAGGTCCACTGTGTTAAAAAATAGGCTTTCGTTCAAAACGTCTGTAGATTAACAAAACTACACATTTATGGAATCTTCCGAGCATGGAGAATTCGCAAATTGATGTTGGATTTTCACAGACAACTGCATTTTCAAAATGGCCGACTTAAAACACATATTTTGCACAATTAGTCAGGTTCACTACATATTTCCGTTCAAAAGGTTTTGTAGATTAGCAAAACTATACATTTCTGGAATCGAGCCTGCGGAATTAAAAGAATAACGCGGGGGTAGTGGGGAGGCACATCAACACACACCAACACTGACAAGACAATGACTGAAGTATAGGATTCTTCAATATTTACCAAATGTGAAATTCATGAGTCCGATAGACAGACGAAAGCCATCAGTTCATTACTGCCTTGATGCCTATGAAGAAGATATTGTCTACATGCCTATGATACAAGACCATGATAGTGAAATAGACAATACAAATATACAAATACACATATGTTATACAACACAGCTAAGCTAATACGCAGAAGTATTCCGAACTTCACTGACGAGAAGAAACAGTCAGATACGTATTGAGCACGGCAGAACACGTTCCACCAGATTGGTACAGCCTCATACGTTGGAGTTTGGTAGAAACCAAATAAGAGTTGTAAACACATATGAGACGCAGGACAGTGAACCAATCAGCACTGACATTAAGCCGGAACATCATGTGTGCTTTCAAAACCAAAAGGCAGGTACAACACCGACACAAATAGGCAACAGAAACGTTCTGGATACAACATTCCCGAGAATATCCACAGTTTCTGGGTTTAGAACTTACAGTTCATCAGGACAACAGAAACAAGAAACTAATAGACCTTCTTAATTCACAGAACTATCGTTTACCATAGAGCTGGCCACAGCTCTTGGAAACTGCCGTAGCCAGTACTGTCCTGTACGCCCCACCCTTCCTAAAGAAATGAACCTGTGCGTTATTGGTGGTTGACAATAGGAAAGACACCACACATGGGACAATCACTGCAGTTTATCCGAAGGTCAATGCTCCACGTGACGTTGTTGCACCAGTTTGGAACTTAGAAGGCAAATAATCTAACATTTGCCACATATCATGTAATGAGCAAGCCAGTATTAAACATTAAACGAAACGTTGATTGGTCAGGAGAGCACAAGAGAAAAGGATAATAGAGAGAAATGCAGTAGGCGTGACCCAAGTTGCAAGGGATGTTTTTCCCAGGCTTAGTGAGCTACACACTTTGATGGCTACACTGAGAGCATTATGTACATTCTGGGATAGATGATGCGTGTGTTGAGGCTGATATATGGCTCCGCCGCCACATGACACATCCTGAAATGTGTCTACTACAAGAGAACACTACATACACACATCCATATGTACGTGGCTCTATATGAACGTGTCCTAGACAAATCCCCACAGGAAAAACAAGCCTCAAATTCATCTGCCCAAAGACAGTGAATGGAGTCCAATTTGAAGATAAGTACCAGGATGAGGCTGATTCATTGGTGATCTGCTTAGCAGCAGCTGCATCATAGCGCTGTTCTGGCGCACGGATGGTCTTCTTCAGCTAAAATATGTATGTCTTGGTTATGGGTGGTGCACACTACGACAAGCTCTGCAAACACACTGCGATCTGTATGTTATGGGGTAATCTGGAGATTGAGCCAATCTGGATTGCGCTGGAACGAGACAACAGCATTACCCGGATTTCACGCATTCACTGCAGTAGACAATGTTGGAAGATTCTCTGGAGTAGGCAAAACCAAGTGATTTCAACAGTACATGAAATTCGACAGGAACATCATCTGAGCACTGATGAAACTGACAGAAGAATGCAACCTAACACATGATGTTAAGGGTACATTGGCCAAAGAGCATCCATTTAATAAGTATTCCTGACCTAAGGGGGCATCTGTTTTTCAAACATGTGGCAGAAAGCAGAAAGTTGCCTCCTGAACGTACAGAGTAGGTTGTGGTGCCAAGCCATAAGTGACAACATCTGTTCGACCCACTCAAACCTGGCTATTATCAGAATGAACATGAACCATAAAAGAGATAAAGTGTTTAAAAGGCATTACCCGGATTAACCACTTCAGAACCATAAAACAGATAGATTAACGAGCCGACACAGATAAAACATACCCAACATAGCCAATACCGCTTGTAATGAACCATTAAAATTGAGTGCAACAAATATCCGTTCTACCTTTGTATTGAGCTCTCTTCGGATCATAACTAAGGCCTACGAGGATATTGATGCATAAGTGTACCATACATCCAATATTACAAATATATATATATATATTGATGTATTTGTAGCGAAATAGACAGGATCAGATTACCAGTGACCATAGGAACGTGGTCAGATTTGGAATCTGTGTCGAGCTGCCTGCGTGACTAAGAGGGGTATCAGGTTACCGAAAAACCGTTGGGGATTTGAAAAGTGGGAGGAGTTAAGATCTAGGTGTATAAAGGCCAGATCAGTAGCATTAGAATTAGTAGGGGGGCCCGCGGACGGTAGGCGATCGCAAGGGGT
Organism: Architeuthis dux; assembly: GCA_006491835.1. NCBI lineage: Eukaryota > Metazoa > Mollusca > Cephalopoda > Oegopsida > Architeuthidae > Architeuthis > Architeuthis dux. The sequence goes on from VCCN01001245.1 coordinate 16,698, forward strand.
CCCTGCCTCGTGGCGGTGCCAGTAGAAGTAGCAGCAGCAAAGTAGCAGCCCTGAAAAGTAACCCACTCCTATATACCACGACATACAACAGAATTTCCGTACCTCGCCAAAATCCGCAGACCAGAAATTGACCTGCGTGGTACGGAAATAAAGTCTCGTAAAACCTGAAAATACATAGATTTTGTCGTGTTTTAACTTGTGTCCCAACATGAATTTCCCTCCACAGCGAAACCTGGCTTCAGCGACAGAACCGGACAGAGAGACATCAGCGGCAGATCGGACAAAGAGCGACCATCATCATCATCGCAGTCCACAGCCGCGGAGAAAGAAACGATCGTCTCTCTCTCTAACCCTCAACAAACTTTCCCTCATGGCGACCCTGCCAGAGACTACTATCTCTCTGCCTCTTTTGAACTCACCCTGAGATGTCTCTCTAGACCTATCCCTCTCTATTTCCCTCGTGGCGGCCGTGATCGTATGGTGGTTAGTAAACCCCCACGTTCTCCTACATATTTATAGCAAACAATCAAACGCATACCTCGAATGAAATGTATTTTGATGTCAAGACAATAAGGCAACATAACTGGAGAAACACACCAGTTTTATACATGAAAAATCAGAGATGCGTATTACATGCGTATTTACACCAACAGCATTAATATTATTATTATTATTAGTAGTAGTAGTAGTGTGTAGTAGTAGTGATATATACACGAACACACATACAGCGTAGAGCATTGCTTTACACATTATTCTCTTTCTGCTTGATTTGGCGTGACAGAAACCAACAAACAAACAGCCAGAAACGTGATATATGCTTTTATATTATAAGGTCAGTAAAGTTCATGTCAGACAAGATTGCGAGGATAGGGAATGCAAGTTCAAATCTCGCCCGAAAATAGTTTTAATCCAATCCATGCTGCTTACATAATAGTTAAAGAATGTAAAACAAGCAACAAAGATGAAAGAAAAGCCAGTCAAAAATCAATAAATCATGTTATCACAATTAATGACTGATATATTTGTATTAAAAAGCATTGAATTAACAATAAGCATTTTAGTTAATTACAACGGACATGTGTCTGATTGTCACATATTGAATTGCAGTGAGAACATGAATTTGGAAATATAATGGTTGGAATATTAATGTATCCACCGTTCTGACCATTAGTATTCATATCAACTCATTTACAATTCACTTTTCATGTAATGATATCTGTTTCCAACACGAATGACTACAGTTGGCAAGACTCTAACGACCACACATCTATATGAGACGAGATTCAACAGCAACTTTACCCCCGTTCTTTATAAATTGATAAGAGTTTTGTTTTCCAGCGATATACATTGGTACCGTTCCGATTTTACACATGAAAGCCAGTGGTGATGCCGGTGTGATATTTATTATGTGCACTTATTCTGCTATGTTTTGCTGAGGTAAGTTGTTTTACTTTACTATCAAAGCATTGAGTATGTTGTCAATAGTTCGTTGGATAATTTGTGTGCGATAGTAATATGTTTATGAATGGGAGTTGCTTACATTTCCTGAAGGAACTGATCGCAAAAGGAAGGGGACATGGACGCCTAATGGCTAATTATGGGACAGATCGAAAATTGTTGTTACTAGATATGTATCTATGTAGATTAAAGAGCATGTGCGCTGCTACACACTGATAAGCTTAACTAGTAAGTTTCCCCATCAAGATGCATTGGTACATTTCCGATTACATAGCAAAGCCGTTGTTATATTTCTTACCGACCAACCAATCCCTTAGTTCTGGTTATTTGACCAGAACAAGACCAATGGCGATAAACTGCAGACTAGGAAAAATCGGTTCCGAAAATCACGCTAGAAGACACTATAAGCACTTGAAGACACTTGAAGACACTAGGAGTACTAGAACACACTAGAATACACTAGAAACACTAGACTACACTCATGTTTTTCTTACAATCGTTATAATTTCAGTAATTTTGTAATATTTCAATTGTATATTTACATCAAATGTCCTTTGGGTGAGAGGCATAGGCGTATGGGAACCCTTTGGTTTGGGGAACAGAGGACTTGATTAGCACGAAATTGTACAATGACATATCTTTTTATGAATGGACAATACACAGATAGTACAACTCACACAACATGCAACTTAAAAGAAATATCGTTTTCTGCCTTTATTAGCAGCAAAAATATCTATTACGTTATCAACATTTTCTCCAACAGCGTTGGCATTCTTTCGTTCAATATTTAGTAATGCCACACTGTTTAGTCGAGTTTGACCCATTGTACTCGTCAGATATGTCTTCATTCATCTGCGGCCGCTGAAGGAGCGTTCTGCAGAAAATGATGTAGCAGGAAGTTATCAAGATACCAGCGAATTTATTGAAGACTGGCAATACGCCATGAAAATCGTTCTTGTAAAGAGTTTCAACAACACCTGTATGTATGGTCCGTCACAAACATTGCGTAGATTGACTTTTCTGCCTTTAGGAGATCCAGATCAACACCATAACGTGATGCAACAAGCTGATGGTGCTCATCTGACGCATCAGGAGTTGAGATAACATAGCCACGTGCGCAAATTATGTCTTGGTCATTACCTTCAAATCGTGATTCCATTTCCACAATAACCTTATCCAGACTGGAATAATAGGTGGATATGCGACGGCAGTCTTTGGCAGTTTTATTAAGTGGCACTTCCGTCGTGGATCCACCAGCAAGGGCTTGAAAACGAATAGATACCTTTCTTCTCCGTGGAATTCTTGCTTCGTTGAATGAGAATCGTGTGCCTTGGATGATTACGTCAATAGTTGGCCTAACATTTTAGTGCATTTCCAAACGCTTTTGAAGTTTTCATCATGTCTGCAGTTAGAAGGTGTCTTTGAGAGTATTATCTTCAGCACAACCATTCAAATTAGGGATTCAGAATCGGATATGGCATTCAATAATGCACTGCTATCCGTATATGTCTTGGGATCTTAATCATTTGCCAAATCAAGCAATGCTTTTACAATACGAGTTAATTGAACTATCACGGCTTTTACTGATTCATATCTACAAGACCACCGTGTTACACTTTGAGATCTAAGTGTATGTGAGAGTTCTTTGTCGACCATGATGCTTTCAAAGAATGTGTGTCATTTCGGACTGGCCTCTAGAAAGTTGTAGAGTCTCTGAATAGTTCCTAAATCATTGAAGAGTGGTTCAGTACATGTCATTGTATCTTGGCTAGCACGATTTAAGAGATGTCCATAGCAATGGACATATATGGCAAGTGGAGAACACTCC
>VCCN01001245.1:21565-32451 GCA_006491835.1 Architeuthis dux
TTATAATTATCATATATATATATATGTGTGTGTATGTGTGTGAGTGTGGATTTGACAATATATATAATTATATTATATATATATGTGTGTGGGGGGTGCGTATATATCTTCTTCATGAATTAAATCCACAATTTGGCCTTTAAAGTATACTAGGAATTTCCTTGTAAAATCCTGAAATATCGTAATGAATTAATTAAAGTGTATGTTTTAATTCCTTCGGTCTGAAAACCCTGATTTAGCCTTTTGAAGTATACAGATATGTCAATTGGGAGACGTTATATGAAATTCTGTCGTTTTTGGTGTGTGCTGGCGGCTCCATGCAAATGAGGTAGTTCTTGGGAACATCTCTTTTCCGAAAGAGGACATCCTAAGGTACATTTTGGTACCCGAAATGCAGAATCATGGGGGGCCCCGGCCTATTTTAAATAATAAGTTTCATCTAAAAGGTCGAGAAAGATTGTTTTATGCCGTGTGCAATGAACAGGGGGACAATGAATTTTCTTCATTGTCCCCTGTTCATTGCACATTGTCTAAAACTGTCTACCTCAACCTGTTAGATACAAATTACAATATAATATAAGCAACATGTTAGCCAATAGTTAAATATTATTTTTAAATAAATATTGCTTTTGAATTGTTTCATATTGGATGATATTATCTTGTACGTATACGTGTGCACATGTTACATTTCAGGTACTTTGAACTGCAGGACTAACAATACCCGTGACTAGAGACTTGGTGGTGGGGGATCCCAACTCTCTGTCACTGAGTCAAATGCCACGAGGAACGTGTGAACAGATTTAAAACAAACACACTGTACGTCCCATTTTTAACATTAGCCCCCACACCACCCGCAATTCTAACGGTGTAAAGAAAGAGTGGTATTAAATGAATTTTATAAACAAATTAAATTAAATACTAGCTGATGTCCATCTATCTATTTATCTATCTATTAGAAACCGTCAACCAAACTGTCACCAAAACAGGCAGAATAGGTTTCTTCAGTTTTCAAGTCGGTCAATCTGCCTGAGCCTTGAAATCTTTCATCAATACTCCACTTGACATGTAGAAACGGGTTTTGGTATTTATAGCACTTTTTAAAAACATTTTCGGTTTCTTTTGAACACCTTATAATCTTGTGAAAGCTCTAATTGCCAAACCATTTAGCCTAGAGCCTTGAGGTTTTGCATATATATTCCACTTTATATGTGGAAACGATTTCAGGTATTTTTAGAATTTTTAACAAACATTTTCCGTTTCTTTTGGACATTTTATAATCTTGTGAAAGCGCTAATTAACAAATCATTTGGCCTAGAGCCTTGAAATCCTTCATAAGTTTTCCACTCTGTATGTTTTTAGACTGTTTTTGTGAAACATTTTCGGTTTCATTTGGAAACTTGTAATATTGTGAACGCTCTAATTGAAAAGAACATTTCGCCTAGAGCATTTTCGGCTGCTTTTGGTGTGAAAGCTCTAATTCACAAAGCATCTAACCTAGACTTTGAACGCTCTAATTTCACAAACAATTTGGCCGAGAGCCTTGAAACTTTTGATATTGAAATTTGGCATGAATACTCCACTCGACATGTTGTAACAATATATGGTATTTTCTGAATTTTTAAAAACGATTTTCGGTTTCTTTTGGACTCTTGTAATCTTGTGAATGCGCTAAATGACAGACCATTTGGTTTAGAGCCTTGAAACAGTTCATGAATACTCCACTCGACATTTAGAAATGATTTTAGGGCATTTAGAATTATTTTAAGTGAAACATTCTCGTTTTTTTTCCTTTGACTCCCGACATCTTGTGAATGCTCTAATTGACCAACCAGTTGGCCTAGATATTTGTATAAATACTCTACTTGACATGTAGAAGCAATTTCTGTTATTTTTAGAATTTTAAAAATCATTTTATGTTTTTTTTTACTCTTGTAATGTTGTTAAAGAGTTAATTGCCAAACCATTTGGAATTGAAATTTTGCATGACTTCTCCAGTCGACATTTGTGCAAAGAGATGTAAAACCCAATATATGACGGATGGTGTGTGCAGGGGCAAACGGGGAAGCAGACGAGTTTCTTGGATGCCCATGTGATGTATGATGCTGGGAAATATAACATAATTGAACAACAGCATAATACCTTCGTTCGAGCTAGGGGAAGGATTAGCCCAGGAGAAAAGAAATAAGAGAATAAATGAAAATAGAAAAGAGTTGAAGTTGGATGTGTGTGTACTATAAGATGTTAGAGAAGAGAAACTGGATCAGAAGTGGAGGCCCTATTATAGGATAGTGGATCAGACAGGCCCAGTGTCCTTTATAATATGGGATCAGTTGTCTAGAAAGACAAACGGAGCAAACGACAATGATCTAAAGATAGCGGAAATAAAGGACTGGGGGATTCCCATGGTTAAAGGGAAAGGAAGGGGGGTTCGGGGGGCCACGTTGCCCGAAGCCCCCATGGAAATAGAGACAGATTATTCAGACTCTGAATTGGACCTAACCCAACCGGTACCGTTGGAATTATGTTTGCCCGACTCAGGAGGGGCTGATGCTCTTCCTCTGAGGAGTTCGGATGAGTGGTATTCAAGAGATGAAAAATGGATGGTTGGAAGAAGAATACATTGATGAAGGAAAATTCAATTTTCCCAAAGCCTCGAGTAATTGCTTTCTGTTATTGTGCAGGATGGTCAACTCGAAGATGCCGTTGCCATTTGTAATAATAGTAACTGCAGGCGCACTGAAGTAAAGTGGGAGTACCATTTTCCGTAAGTCCAGTGAGGTAATTATAACTCGGTCGAGGTGGTTGGTCACCTTCATGATCGATTTGAAACCATATAGCCTATTACTGATGAGTTAAGGAGAAGTAGTAGTGAAAGCCGGGTGACCGGGGGAAAGATCGCCCGAAATTACCAAGTCCCCAACGAGGAAGGGTATCGACAATTATTGTACTCCCTCAGGCAGGAGGATAGAATATTAGAAGCGCGGTTGGAAGGATATGCGTAACTATTTGAAAGATGTAAGGTTACTGCGGGGGAGAGGAAGAAGAGCAGCGCACAGGTTGTAAGATGGAGCGTATCGTTTTTGAATGTGACTAGAATTGATTTGGCCAAAAATAGAGAGAGTATTAATTGGTTAATTAAATATGTCCAAGCTATCGGATGGGAATTAAATTGAGGCTGTGTCAACCCAGCTGAGAGAGCGGGGATACTTTGTGCAGCAATATTTACGGTTGCCGATAGTGATGGATAGAGTAGAGCAGACCCCACAGCCGTTGCTGTTGTCCTTGGAGCATGACAGAGATCAGTTAGATATGCTTTCTTTAGGGCATTTGTCACCTAGTATAGTGGCCCCGGCTCACCTCAAGAAAGTATCTTAGTAACTTCGAAAGTTAGTTTTAAAAAAACAAAAGAAAACTATAAACAACTTAACATTTCAAAGATAGACTAGCGACACCAGTTCAGAATCTCTATTTTCAACACGCGAGCTTTGTTTAACTTGGTAACTAACGCTGCTGACGTTTCAGTGACTTCACCGATGTCAAGGGAAAAAGCATTCTTTTAGATTTGCAAAGATTTAGGGTGCTCGATGGGAACATGATCCGGAGCTTCTACTCAAAATCATCATCTCAAACTGTCCGCTGACCCTACGGTTAAGCTGCGGCATTATTATAATTCACATGGTTGTGTAACCCGTGTGGGAGAAGACAGACTATTGGTATTGGTGTAATTAACACTGATGGATAGAGAGAGTAGATTTGAGGTGTGTCCAAAATGCATGCTACTTACCCCAGAAGAAGCTAGAAAGTGCAAAACAGATGCCCTGGGAAGTTGCACATCTAGGTGTCCCATATATGAGAGCGGGAGTCACCAGCCATGTTTGATTGGCTTATTTAGCGCTGATGCGAAAGGGATCAAACAAACTTGTCAGGTATTATAAGTATTAACGAGTGCTACACCAGGCAGTTGTACTATCAGATGGAATATGGCCAATAGCTTTAGAAAGAGAAATGGATTTATCACGGATATGTGAAGGAAAGGCCACACTAACTATTAAACGGGCACCAGCCTTGGCTACTATTAAGTTACCTTTTTCGGATGTTCTGCCTTTGGGGAATCAATCACCCTTCCGCCATATTCGGAAGGCGAAAGAGAAATTCGAAACTAAACATTCTTTCTTGGCTCTGGCTGACGTATCGATTAACAATTGGACAGATTTGTGGGAACCCCTGCTAAAGAAATGTCCCAATGTAACAGTAAGAGAAATAGCTGGGTTATTAAAGCCAATAGAAAAGAGTAATGTACAACAATTAGTAGACAAATTAGGAAGAGTAGAGAAGGGAGATTCCCTCGGGAGTGATCGATCAACGTAGCCTGGCCATCCTTGGCAGGGACTGTACCATGGGAGGAAGCAGATAAGTGTCTTCGATGCCCGTGTGATCTATGATGTTGGAAAAGACCCGCTGACTGAACAACCTGTGGAATTGTATGCAGCCCCGGTTGCATCCGATGAACGACAACGAAGGTAGCCGTCTAATCAATTGAGAAAAAGAAACACCTGAATACTGTTATGATGCTGTGTGTAAGGACAGAAGAAATGGATCTTTTGTTAAATAACAAGAAACGAACTATTATTCTGGAGAAGAACCACGAAAGGGAACTGCTGCATAAGAACCCAAACTGACATTGACAGATATAAGATTCTGATTCCAAAAGATGAGGCAAAAGTAATTTAGTCAAGGACGCGACGGGAATCTATAATTAATTGCTGTTATGATTCCAATTAATTAAGTCAGTTTGGACCCGCCTTTTTGTTATCCACTCAAAAACGGTATGTGTCCGATTCGTGTTCACTGATTGGTCAGTGGATGTGACGTCAGAATGTGCAGAACCGCCCTGGTGGAAAGGGATGGGGATTGGGATCAATTGAATGGTGAATTGGCACCTAGAGTATGGAGACGAGTGCAGAGAAGAGGAGGATGTTAATTTGGGGCCCCACATTTGGAAGATCTTGTGGGAAACTGATTGATTCTGACTTTGAAGTAATCAACCTTCCCCCACACCGCGGCGACCCCCTCTGGGAATTGGTTGATCCTCATAAAAGGGGCTAAGGTTTGACCATCGAGATCAAACAAAACCAATTGTCCGACGGGCCCTTGTCGTTAGACGTGGAGACTTGACTCGCTGAGACGGGGGACTGGCGTTGGGACTTGAGAATGAAAACTGAGACTAAAATTTAAGGGATTTCGACGAAACTACCCAAGGAACAGAAACTGCAGTTAGAGGTTCGATCTTTATATTTGGTTACAGGCTTGGACTCCTGTATACCTGCATAGGTCACACCCTACCTCTCCTTTGCTGCTACACACTCTTCCCTCCTGTCTCACTAGTCGATCGTTAAATGACCGATCAATTGACCCTAGATATGTATCACATGCCTCCGGTTTTGGATTGACGACGATATACCATATGAAATAAACACTTAGTTTTTATTCAAACCAGTGTTGTGGTTCCTGTGTCCAGATCCTGTTTCTTTTTACTTTCATTTTTGCCTTTTGTCACCTCGACGCCCGTTCCCATTGACGCTTCAACCAAAGCACCAGAACTTCGTCCTTCGATCTTTTACACAACGACTGGTGTGGTGTGTCCGGTTCCATGACAATAACCACACCCGGATAATAAACCCACGGACAATAACCCAGGACAATAACTACACCAGACAATAACCCCACCCTACCGGACAATAATCTCACATAGTAGAAAATAAAACCAAATTTGTTTAAAGTTTTGGCCCATCACCTTAACAAACGATATTATAATATATCTGTTCCCCTTTGTTTTTCTTTCATGAATGCTCTTATTTCTTTCATGAATTCTCTTATTTATTTTATTTTATAAGTTTTTATTATGGATTTATTTAAAGTTTTAGCCCATCACGACTTTATCATGGGAGGAAAAGTGCCCATCAAAACATAATTTAATTAATGAATATTTGTGTTTTAGGGCCGGGAAAATTTAATCTGGTTTTAACAAACGATAAATGCATATATTCCCCGTTGTTTTTCTTTCATGAATTCTCTTATTTCTTTCATGAAATAAGTAAGAGAATTAATGAAAGGGGAATAGATGCATTATAGTATCGTTTGTTAAGCTTATGCGGCAAAATTTTAAACAAATTCGGTTTCATTTTCTATGTGTGGTCATTGTCCAGTATGGTGGTGTTATTGTCCGGTGGGGTTATTGTCCGTTGTTATTGTCCGGTGGGGTTATTGTCCGTAACCCAGTGTGTGTAATAGGGAACGGCCAGCGACGTTGTGATAGGTAGCCAGCTGTCTGACTGTGCTAAATCCACAAGTCTTTCGTACATATGTAAGTTTTACATATCTACGAAAACGTATCATAGAGATACGCACGGACTTATTTCCTTCTAATAAATAAATATAGAAAAGAATATATATTTTTATAATTGTTCATTCATTACATATACAATACAAACGTTGCAATAATCATCTTCAGTCGGAATAGAAGTAGGAGTGGAGTTTCACCCTGCAGCGGTCAGGATTGTAATTACTTTAAAAGAAAATTAAAAACTGCACAAAATGCACCACACATCTCATAATCAGATAAGAAGTAACGAATCTAACATCAGAAACTGAACATCACATAAAAATGCAAGAAATTAACATTGTTTAATAAAATAAAGCAAAATAATAGAATGCAAAATTAAGAACGCATAACACTCTAATAACTCTTTTGTACAGTTTAAATGAAAAATAATTTACATTATTAGAACTGGCATTCATTTTGGACAAATCGTGAGTTAGATCTGTGACACCTATACGTGTATAGGCCACAAAGATGTGTATTAATATTATTATTATCGATGTGAGACTTTTTTAAGTTCATTGATTTTAATGTGTATGTATGTGTATGTGCGAGAGAGTGAATACATATGCATATGCATGTGTATGTGTGTGTGATTTGGCTGTGTGTTTATACGCGTGCCTGTATGGATGGTTATAAACCAGATAGCAGTTTTGACACATGTGTCCTTTTGTAGGTGTGTGCATGCGTGACATCAGAGATTACGCGTAAAGAGGAGGAAAGGAAATAGATGGGAATAGACTAATGAAATAAGGTCTGCCACCACAGGAAATGGACAAGATATGTGTATGCACGCCGAGGGCATCTGACATCCAAATCTCTCTTGACGAACTTAGTCGTTCTTCCTCCTTTTTGGCCGCTGCGTTTTCTTAGTCTTTCTCTCTCTCTCACTCGATAGATATGTTGATAATACTATGTTTACGTTGTGTTATGCCAATGTCCAATGTGACGCCCCCCTGCAGCCAAGCTGCAGGACAGACGTATCGCTCTCTCCGTTCATCTAGACTACACCAGCAAGTCAAAGAGGGGGATGCGCCCTGGATGGGACGTCCTATTGGCTGTAGAGATAGAACGGACGCCATTCATAGTTAGCTAGATTTAGAGCCAAGAAAATGTCATATACACCGTATATTAATAACCTGTTTAAAATTTGTAATGATTAATTACTATCATTATAATTTTAAATTTGAAAATATTTCTATGATTAGATTTTGTTTGATTCCAAGAATTTGGCGGTAAATGGAGATAACTCCGGTTAGCCTTAAAATGAAGTGACGTGTATCTCCCTTTTAAAAACAGTCTCACAAATTAAATAAATAACAAAATTAAACCTAATGAGTCACACAGTCGCCCATTCGATGTTAACAACGGCATACAGATACAATAAATAAAAAACCCTTTATTTCAATATAAATCTTAAATGTGTCACACTCGCCCAATCGATTTTAATTCATTCGAAGCAATAACAAACTGATTTACTCTCCAGGGGGAGATAATTCACTTTAAGTCTAACAGGAGTTACCTCCATTTTACCGTCGGAAAATACCTAGATTTATTCAAAATGTATTTATTGACTGGGAAATAAGCTATTTTAAAGGGGAGTCGGCAGATTCACCGATAACAATTCACCGACAACACACCGATAACAATTTCCGATGTACAATTTATTGAGATATACAAATTACCGCGAAGGTCAAAATTAAATAAAAATGTATACACACATTTTTGTTTTTATTTACGCTAAAAAAAAGATACATAACATTTAAGTGGTATCTTTGAAGTTTAAACAGGTTTTCGTCACCTGATTTTACACGTCGTAGTTTAGCGTAATTTCTATATTTAAATGTTTTTAATTTAATTTTAGATACTTAATTTTTTGATGAAGTATTGTAAATCATTATTTAATTTTTGACTAGTATTTACTTTTTAGATGTTTTTTTTATTCAGAAATTAAGATGAAGTTATATTATTTATTTATTGTTATGATGTGTGCTTTTTATTATTAGGTTAAAAAGTTAACATACATAAGCGTTAAGGTAGGTATTTCTGCGCACTTTGGACAGCCCATTTTAAAACGTAAATTACAATTTAAAAACTGTTGTTTGTAAGTTTTTTCTTGTTTTTGTTAGAAAGAATAAAGTCCAAATATATGTCCGGAAAAAAGAAAAAAAAACTTCAACGTAGAATTGTGCTAGAATTTTATTTTTAAAAACAGTAAAACCTTTAAAATTCTCTATAAAAAATATTTTAATGCTAAGATTGTTTCTCTTTTTATGGAAAATAGAGATAAATCAATCAAATGAATGACAAATATTGGCAATTGGAGCAGTATTTTTTTTTACGCATTTTGAAATATTTTAAATTAACCCTTTTTTACGGAAAATCATTATAGCTTTTTCAAAAACTGAAGCAGAATGTATATATTCATGGGCTTGACTTAATAATGTAAAAAGATCACACTAACCCATTGACACATTTTTAAGGGGAGTTTTTTTTAATCATAATGAACAAATATTTGTTTCCCAAAATTTGGAATACAAACTGATTTTAAAAAAAATTCATCCTTTATTCGATGAGTATTTAAAACTTTATTAAGATCCGATCAGTAGTTGATGTATACTACATTTCTAAAATCTAGGTGTTTTTTGCACGTTGAAAAGGGGAGAGAATTTACTAGTAATTACTACAAACAGAATTTGTTTACATTTGTACGGATATGTTACACTATTTTGATTCAATAATATCTCCCGTTTTATAGGGTGCACACACATAATGTTTATCACATATATTTCGCCAATCTTTCAACTTACTAATGACGAAATAATTAAGTGTTATATGATTTTGACGTTTATTTTATCAAGGTGTCAGTTTCCCGTATTCTGCGCAGAAATACCTATTTTAAGGGGTATCTTTGTATTTTAAACTAGTTTTCGTCAGTTGATTCTTGACGTCGTAGTTCAGCGTTATTTCTATATTTAAATGTTTTGAATTGAATTTTATATAGTTATACTTACTTTTGATGATTTTTACACAATACGCGTGATAATTTTTGAATCTACGATGTGAAAAAAAAAGCTGTTTAAACCGCAAGATACCCAATAAGTTTCAGGTGAAAGTTATATATACTTGAATATACTTGAAATAAGCTTCTTTTTTACAGCAGTTAATTGCGTCATTAAGCCAGATTCAGTGTAGTTGGGCTGGGTTTAACCTACTAAGAAAAATGGTAGTTAGATTTGGTATATCTGATATCAGAATAAAGATTATTTTTTTAAATATTGATATTTTCGGATGTGACCGTCTTTTCACTTAGGCTGTCCCATGAGTTTGCCACCCTTGCCGAGAGAGATTCTTTTTCTAACACCAGTAGACGTCTGTTTATGACGGTTTCCTCGGGTTTTACTGCACTTAGATGAAGTCAACATCTTCTTATCAGGGCAGTTTGAGCAATAAACGTCAGTATCCGCTGTAGGTAAGTTGTTCCGGATTCTATAGACCCCTATATAGATTGTAATAAAGGTTTTTAAAATAAATTTTACAGATAACCATTTTCATTTACGCTAAAAACGTTAAGATGGATGAAATTTAAAATGTGTAGATTGAACAATTGTCCATTCATCTTTTTTTACGAATGAATTATTAAATATTTCTTACAATAAACATAATTCTTATACAAGTTTTTAACTTTTTTTCTCGGTTTCGGAAGTACCTTAATGCCTGAAAATGGAATGAGCCCTCCGCCGAATGATTGCTAAAGCTTTAATATGTTTTCGTTTCAGTAAATTCTTTACAATTCTTAACATTTTTGTAATTTTAAAGATCTCGATACATTATATATCTAGGTAAATTGTATCTCAATGAATTTTACATCTCGATAAATGTTGGTAATTTGATGTCGGTAACCTGTCGGTGAATTGTTGCCGGTGAATATGCCGCGACCCATTTTAAAGTATACTTATCTATTATACTTTATATTTAACTTTCATGTAAAACTTAGTAAAACTGTATTTCTATCATTTTATTTACTGAAAATAGTTAATTAAATATCACCAAAGGTTTACTGAATACACAATGATAGAATATATTGATGTTTCCTAAGTATTCATCAATAGAATGGATGCAGTAATAGATCTAGTTGTTATTAACATATTCAGTTCATTCAAGATGTTTATAAAGTTAACATATGATATAGAAAGAAACATACCTGGCGTCTGTATTTATTTATTAGAATAAAATAATCCCTTGCATATTCCTAACGGACGTTTTTGTATATTTTTAAGACTTGTCAATTTAACTCAGTTGGCAGGAGATCCGCCTACGAATCAGTTATTCGTGATATCAAATCTCGGTAGGGGAAATTTGATTGTACGGTTTGGTTTAACGTGATGGCACAGACACACATTGTTTTTGTTCTTGTTACGCTAGAAAAACAAAGTCAACTCCAGATATTTGTATTGCAATATTTTGAAGTTTTACAAGTATGAGGTCTAGCAATGTGTCAGTATTT
>VCCN01001245.1:37988-48167 GCA_006491835.1 Architeuthis dux
GTGTGTGTGTGTGTGTGTGTGTGTGTGTGTGTGAGTGTGTGACACGTACGTGAATTCGAAGCTGTATATGCCTTTGGTGTGTGGGCATAGTAATGCGAGATTGTTATGAATTTGGATGTTAATGATAGTAAACAATGTTGCGACGACGTTGAACTGAGGGGTCACTTGTCTAGAGCAACGCAATATGGGAAGAGAATTTTCCTTTTTATGAATGAAGTTAAATAACTATATTGTTAATCTGTACAAATAACAGTGACAAATGAAAAGGCGGCGCCATTTGATTAAAGTAAACGAGAACATATTAAAACAATTGGAAATCTGGCGCCTCCATTTGTTGAGTCAATCCCAACAAGACGTGGACGTCCCTGGGATCGAAACTGTCATCTCGGCTCCAAAAACCGGTCTGACCTGAAGAGAATGTCAGTTGGGGGTCGCGTTTCCCGATTGGTGGCTGACCGTCCTGGAACAACTCAAAACAGAAATGATTGGCTCGGTGTTCTTGATTGTCATCGACAAAGAATGGAATATGCATGGATCGTTCTTGGATTTTCGTTTGATTCATGTAAGCAAAGAAGACGATCACGTGTTATGTGTTGTTATGGAAACAGATCGATAATAGAATTCACTGAAGTGGGAGCAATTGTTGGTGAATAGCTTAAAGGACGGAACGAAGAAATTCCGCCCCTTTGATATGTGTTAGATTTCCCCGGATATTGTTGTTGCTGTTGCTGTTGATGATCGGACGTGGGAAAATGAACTTATATTTTTGGAGATATCTTTAATTTAATTATAATTTTATTTTCTTATAAAACATTTTTTGCCAATTTTCCAAAATAAATTTAGTGGAATATTTCATTACAATCAGTTTACCGACACGAAATGGATATTTTATTCATTTAATTAAACAAACAAAACAGTTTTCCAAAATAAATGAATGACATTTTAAAAGAATCTCATCCGTTATTTTTGTGTTGTTTTTTTAAATGTTATTGCTTTCATTCGGAGCAGAAAATTCAATTTTGGGTTTTAATTGAATTGTGAGGCCAGGCAAATAATCAGAGTTATACACACACAAATATAATTAAACATCTTTAAATACACAAATGACCTCATCTAAGGTGAGTAAACATTGTATTATTCGTGCCATGTCGTAAATTTAAATTGAAAAGATTTAAATTAAATAAACTTTAAATTAGGAGTAAACATGTAAAATAAATACCAACTGAACATCCTGTATTATCATTGTTCAGATATAATTGAATCAAATGTATACTGTTCATTACATAAATAGTTAATACAAATAAATATCAACTCAAAATCATATATTAACATTGTTCAGACATAATTGAATCAAATTTATATTGTTCATTACAAAAAGAGTTTATAAAAATAAATATCAACTGGAAATCATGTATTACCATTGTTCAGTCATAATTGAATCACATGTATAGTGTTCATTACAGAAATAGTTAAAAAAAACAATCTCAACTGAAAATCATGTATTAACATGTTCAGATATAATTGAATCAAATTTACGGTTCATTACAAAATATAGTTTATAAAAATGAATGTCAACTGAAAACCATGTATTAATGTAGCAATATGACCCCTATAGATAGATAGATAGAATAAGTTTAAATGCGTATATTCAAAATCATGCAGTGTGTATATGAAATGTATTTGTTAGGCCCGGAATTAGGATAAGGGCTATATTGACAAATGGTAAACAAAATGAATTGTTTTTATTTGGTTGAAATTGAAAAGTAAGGAATGTTATTAAAATAAAGGTTTTGTTTTGTTAAAATAACAAACAAAAAAATGAAAGACTGAATCCTGATTATGAAATGCTTGTACAAAAATTTAGAATAACAAAAAGAATGTCGGCTGATCCAGTTAAAGAATTTACTGACGCAAACTAAAGTATAATGGAATGTTTTAACGTCATGAAAAGATCACATGTTAAAAATGTGCATACCGATAAATAGGGGTGAAAACCCAAAGAGAGGGAGAGAGACCAGGACTAGCTGTCCAAGGCTAGGACTTGTGTCCACGGCCCCGCCGCCCCCTTCTACAGGGGAAACGGTCACTCTTTCTAGAGCTGGACAGCTTTTTGGCGTGAAGTGTAAACATATGAGATACATGCAACTTACATAGTTTAAACGAGATATTCAGTATCAGCTAACTTTGTCTGTTGACATTATTTGACAACTCAAAATTCAACAATATTCTGGATGACAACGTAGATTTTGTAGTAATCACGTTTCTTATAGTGCAGATTCCCGGGGCGTCGCTACGAGTAAAGTCAAATAAAATGAACATAATATTTTTAATCGGACTTCGTTTTTCTCAATGAACCAGTCGACTTTCATGTCAGTTCCTTTCAGCAAAGCTACGGAACACGAACGGAGAATGATCTCCAAGCGATATCCGACAAGTTTCAACTCTACACACCAGTACAACACACAGGTCGGTTGCGTATATGTATTGTATAGCGGGGTGAATGTCCTGGACTTGGATAGAAAAGAAACTCGAAGACTTGCTTGTAAACATATCTGGACATATTTGTATTACATAACATACATCGGCCGGAGAATGAAGAGTGGGAGAGAGATGATGGGTGCCGAGAGACCGTTCCCAACAGGGGAACTTGGTCTTATGTTTTCCCAGCCCTAGGCGGTCTGCCTCCTGGCTGCTTGGGTCCTCTCAGTTTTCTGTCCGCATCTCTCTTGTCTGTCCCCAACAGTGGTCTCCGTCCTTCCGGCTCCGCTGATGTCTGTCTTTTCTTTGAGTTTTCTCTCCGTTTTCTGTCCGCGTTCGGATCTGCTTTATAAGTTTCTCGAACGTCTACGCAGGTGTCATTTCCGGTCCCCATACCCTGTGTTGGACACCGATGCAATATACCTATTTCCTAAGGTGACCGGGGTCACTAACATTTCCGCACAGGTGTCTGACCCCGGGATAACCTTTTCGTGGTAGGATATCATAACATCCTCCTCTCCGTATTTTTCAAAATATATATACATGTGGATATTTTTCCAGCATCTATCTCCCCCTCTCTCTGACTCACCACAAGAGAAAAAAGCAACAACACAAAAAAACAACAGTCCTCACCCATGATCAATTTAACACAAAATTGGTTAAACAAACATCGGTACATTAGTTCTTTTCTCTTCAACAGGTTTATCTTCTTTATTTTATCACTTTCTTACATCCTAAACTTATTCTTCAACCGTTCTTTCTTCCACAACTTAAATATATGTGTAATTTTGCTACTACAAAGCGCAAGAACCCTCTCCGTTCCCATACAAAAAAGAAAATCCTAGCTTTTCTTCCATGATCCATATCCTCACAGGACTATTATCTTGCCCTAAAATCCCATGTTATTCCTTTTAGGCTCTGCTAGCCTGAACACCAAATAACATCTTATGTCCCCATACAGGTAGTTCTACTAGAATCTACAAGCGAATTCGCTCACCACGTTTCTTTGGGCTCTCTTGAACTTCGTGTCGGCGCATGACTTTAATCCATAATCGAGATTGCGCTCCCAGTATTTGACTGAACGCCGAAAATCTTTCAGAAATTCCACTAAAAATATTAGCACAGAAAAATCCTGCCCCTGCAGCAAACAAACATATCATATCACTCACTAATTGCATTACTTTAATACTTTAATAGTTTAATTTTCTTCAGGATTTGATCTCTCTTAACATCAGTTTCTACAATTTTATTTTTAATTCAACTTATCTCCTTATACCATCTTTCAATATTCACATATAGTTCCAATATGTATATATCTATACATTTTTAAATCCCATTTAATTTAGAAACACTCACTTCTGAAATGGAAACTGCAAACATTTCACCTAGCGCTCATTTAATCCCCCATATCCCAAAACAGGGTCCTTTCTTTTCACGTTAAGTGTTCTGGCCCCCAAACGGATTTCGTTATCATGTCTTTTTTCAGGATCCTTAGACAAAATTATCCAAAACAATTACATCACTTCATGCTAACAAGGGACATCCTAGTCCTCAGCGAATTTCAATTATTGCCTTCATGGACCGGTACTTGAATAATCAAAGAGAGAAATGCTCTCCTAGGTCTATGACCTAATAACAGAATAAAATCTATTTGGACCTTGAATATGTAAACGTGAGCGCCAAGGGCAAACTGCATTGCCAAATCAGATTAATTCTTAAGGTGAAAATCCATATAGTAATCTAACTTCATTCATAAAGACGTTACTCTAGAAAACTGACCCCTCAGGTCAATTACGTCGCAAAAATTCCCTTCACTCTTTTACTATCATTGACATCAAATTCATAACAATCTGGCTCACACACTGTTGTGTTCTTGTTGTTCTTCTTGTGGTAGCTGTGTGAAATTAGAATGAGTTTTGATTCGTAATCTGTTTAAGCGTGTTAAGAAAAGAAGACAGAACAAGATAACACGTGTGATAGGGTTGATTAGCCTGGCAAGAAGTGATTTTTCACGTTCCCATTTCCGGTTCCCGCTTTTTGGGACCGGAAACGGAATGGGGTTTGCTGGGAGCTTGCCTCGGCATGTTTATTGATACAGATATATTTATATAAACATTACACACACTAAGGGCATATACAGACCAGAACATACGCATGTTTCACACACACACACACACGAAGTACAAATTTACGTTCTAACTATAGTGCTAAATCAAATCTTTTTCATTTTTTTCCACAATTCTTTTGTTGTTTTTGTAAAATTTTAAGGATGGAGACTTATTTTCCTTCACTCTCTTCTTTCATATCAATTCTCGAAATCTATATTCTATCCACTCGTTCTGTGCATCAACTGTCCTGTATTTATAAACTAGTAAATTAATTTCATTTACTTCTTTTTTTAAGTCTAAAAAAGATATATCATCTCACGTTCTCATATCTATACATAATATTCAGAATTCCCAGAAGCCTGTAGCAGTTTTCACATTTTCATCAGCAAAAATGACAATTATAACTGTCATAAAAAGAACAGTTTGCAAAACACAATGCCATCGGCATGAATCCGTTACATGATTAATTCGTGGGACTTAGATCTGCCCATATTGTTACTACATCCGGGGACTTAACACCTGTCCCGCCCTTTGGCAGCATATGGGCACGGAGAGATCACTCAGGACCTTTTTCACTTATTCGGCCCCCTCGCTTCAAACCGATATCCGTCGACGCCCGTACAAACGACTCCGGGTGCGGAGAAGTTTCTCCAGCCGGTAACCACAGAAAACACCAATTGAGTCCTGGTGCCATCATTATTTTCATCAAATCACGGCCAGCATTCGATATGCAGAGCCCAAACAAAGGCACCAATAAAAAAAACATTTAAAAAAAAAACACATTTTCCATCAATTAATACAAAACAACCTGTAGACCTTGCTCTTTTCCACTTAGGGATCTCTTCCGCTGATAATAAAATGGTAAAAACCTCATCGCTACAAGACTAAATTAGTGTTATAAAATTTCGCTGTCTAAAGCGAGAAAGTCCAAAAATACACAGAAAAGAATGTTCATCATCTTTTCACATTTCATTCTAACTTTAACCTATTTGTTTTTAAAAATCCTATAATTTATAATTAGTAAGCTCTGCTTATTAAATTTCAAGGCACTATGCCACATCACCTTTTTGACGTGAAGTGTAAAAATATGAGATAGATACTATGTCTGTCTGCCTGATTAGTGTTCGACAACTCAAAATTCAACAATATTCTGGATGTGAACCTTTAACCTACAAGTAGTGACAATACATTTTTCAGCAAAGATTCGTCGCGAGTAAATTCAAACAAAAGTATATTAACATGTTAATAAATTTTCAACAATCCTAATCATTTTTTAAAAACAATATAACAGCTTTTACTTAGCACAAAACACATCAAAACAGAGTGGACATTTACAACAATCGAAAATAAAAAAGAAAGAAAAGAAATGTTCATGTTAAAAATGTCTCTTTTTCTCTTCCAATACTGCGTGTTTTTGATCAGTCGGCCAGTCATTTCTTCCTTTCTTTTGTTCCTCTCTATCTTTCCTTGTGTGTGAGTTTCGTGTATATATCTATATCGTTTTTATACTGTGTAAGCAGTTATGTCTTTCGATTTCTTTTTCTTCATTTAATTGTTTCATATTTAAAAAAAGTTTTCAAAACGTACCTTAATTGTCTTTTTTTTCAAATTAATTCTTTCATTTATACTCTGGAACGTGAATTGTCGTTTCTTCCTTCTCTCTGGGACTCTCACATTGTGTGTCCGTGGCATTTTCTTTTTGAATGTGATTGGGTTTTTTCTTGTTCTGGTTGGTTCTGTTGGCATATTTCTCTGGATGTGATTTTTTTTCTCGGTTTGCCCAGGTTGTTTCAAAATACGTCTTGTCGGCGTATCAGGTCAGCAAAAGCACCAAATCAATGTATGTTGTATAGCGAGGTGAATGTCTTGGACTTGGATAGAAAGGAAACTCGAAGACTTTCTTGTAGAAATATCTGGACATATTTTTATTACATAACATACACTTCGTCGGCCGTAGAATGAAGAGTGGGAAAGTGATGATGGGTGCAGAGAGATCATTCCCAACAGGGGAACTTGGTCTTATGTTTTTCCCAGCTCTAGGCGGTCTGCCTCCTGGCTGCTTGGGTCCTCTCAGTTTTCTGTCCGCATCTCTCTTGTCTGTCCCCAACAGGGACAGCGGTCTCGGTCCTTCCGACTCTGCTGATGTCTGTCTTTTCTTTGAGTTTTCTCTCCGTTTTCTGTCCGCGTTCGGGTCTGCTTTATAGGTTTCTCGAACGCCTACGCATGTGTCATTTCCGGTCACCATACCCTGTTTTGGACACCGACGCAATATACCTATTTTCTAAGGTGACTTACATTTCCGCACAGGTGTCTGACCCCGGGATAACCTTTTCGTGGTAGGATATCATAACATATGTGATTTGATGATACCCCATAACGTAACATTAACATTGTTCAGTTATAATTGAATCAAAGTTATGCTGTTCATTACAAAAATATGTTATGAAAATGAATATAAATTGAATAACATGTATTAACATATTCAGACATAACTGAATCAGATTTATACTGTTCATTACAAAAATAGTTTATAAAAGAATATCAAGTGAAATTCATTGTGCTAACATTGTTCAGACATAATTCAATTTAATGTATACTGTTCATTGCAAAAATAGTCTATAAGAATAAATATCAGCTGAAAATCATGTATCGACATTGTTAAGACATATTTGAATCAAACAATATTCTGTTCATTACAAAAAGAGTTTATAAAACGAAACTCAACTGAAGATCATATATTAACATTGTTCAGTCATAACTGAATCGAATGTATACTGTGCATTACAATAATAGTTTATGAAAATAAATAGCAACAGAAAATCGTGTATTAACATTGTTCAGTTGTAATTGAATCAAATTTATGCTGTTTGTTACAAAAATATGTTATGAAATCAAATGATGGATAATTTTATATCCGATAGAGGCATTTTTATTTTAATGTTGAATAAGTATTTCCCAATTTAAATTGTATACGGAGGTGCCGATAGAGGCATTTTTATTTTACGGTTGAATAAATATTTCTCAATTTAAATTGTATACGGAGGTGGCGATAGAGGCATTTTTATTTTAATGTTGAATAATTATTTCTCAATTTAAATTGTATACGGAGGTGCCAATAGAGGCATTTTTATTTTACCGTTGAATAAGTATTTCTCAATTTAAATTGTATACGGAGGTGGCGATAGAGGCATTTTTATTTTAATGTTGAATAAGTGTTTCTCAATGTATATTGTATACGGATGCGCCGATAGAGATATTTGCTTTTATTTTAATATTGAAAAAGTATTTCTCAATTTATATTGTATACGGAGATGCCCATAGAAACAATTTTATTTTAAGTTTGAATAAATAGTTGTCAATATAAATTGTATACGGTAGTGCCTATAAAAACATTTTCATTTCAAATTTGAATATGTATTTCCTAATGTAAATTGTATGCCAATAGAAACATGTGTATTTCATAAAAGAAAAAAAAAACAAATGTTTATGCTGTAAATCTTCTGAAAAATCACCGATTCTCTAGATTCTCAGCGAAAAGTTATATCAGATGTTTCCTAATATGTGTTCTTACTAACTACACTAAGGTTTTGACTAAAATAATGTTTTATACACGTTTGTATTTTTTTAACTCAATATATATCATATAACTCAATATATATACGGTTATACGGTTATATATTTGGTTAAGAAAGACAAAATGCGAAAGTCCACATTGACATGACGTTTAATAAAACAATACAGTTATAAGGGTACATACATTTAGGTAACAAAAGTAAAACGTGTAAACGGTTTAAAGAGAGATGGTGCGAATAAAGAAGAAGAATGAGGTGTTTCTGCCACTGTAGTTTCTCTACCGAAGTTGATTTATCTTGATGTGTAGCCGGTTATGTTTGAACCGGGATATCTGGTTATAATCGAACCTAGAAGTATCGTGATCAGTTTAGAAAAAGGTAAATGGCAGAAAGGAAATGAAGCGCCGGCGTAGACAGGAGGCGTTTCTTATAAGGCAGAAGAATCTTTTTAAGCATTTAGTGTCTAACATGATGTGTCGAAACTATAATAGAGATCTCTGGTCGTGGTAATCTCGGGAAGCTATATTTGAAGTGTTTATTTCTAGTCGGTGCGAACAGAAATGTAGCGAGAGTGACCAAAGAATTGTAATACACAGGGGCAGAGGCCTGGGTGGTAAACACGCTAGTAGCAAAGTCAGCCATGAGGCAAGATTGCACTGCATTTTATAGGGAGCTGCTGACGTCACGAAAAGGGGAATATGTTTCGTTTCATATTTCATAGTATTCAAGATGGTGTTCGAAACCATATTTTCGTATGTTATCTAATTTTCATAAAGTGGACGCTACAAACTCCTCCCGCACTTTTCACCAATACATACAATCTCAGATTTTGAAAAGGCTTCTGCTGATTATATTGGTTTGAAAACATGTTATCAAAATAATTTGTAATTCCGTTCATGCATTTTTTATTTGGTGTTGCATTTTTGGAGCTTACAGATATACCAACTGCAATGAATACCATGTTAAGTGTAGCATTTGAGGAAAATAGAGCAAAAATACAAAGATTCAAAGATTATTTTAATAGTTTCTACTCGAGAAAAGCAGAATTAATTACGCTATATGATTAGCGGAAAGCTTAAACGCTAACATAAAAAGAATTACAAACCGTATATGTGTTTTTTCTCACCAATTTAAATGAAATCATTAATGATTTAAACGTAGAAATAATCAGGCTTTCAAATACAGATCAAAGCTTTGCCCCATGGAACCGAAGACTAAATGAGTTTTAAAAAAATGTTTAAATCGCTTCTAACAGGGAAGCACACTGTCCGTAGAATTAAGTTATCACCAATCACCAATTATTTCTTAGGTGGAATTAAGATATTTATCTTTTCTTGTGGCCTCATTTCCAGGGTGGAATTATTTCTAATCTAGTGTTGAAACGGTGCAGTTCAACACTAATAATATTTAAAATATTCGAATAAGTTCGGAAAATTCCAATATACTTTCTATGTATAATTCTTTCAGAGTATGAATTGGAATACTGATTTGGAATAGGTAGGCTCTTCTAGGCGCAACACAATCTTCTTAACACCAGTGTTCGCTTATTTAGCTTCGGTCAAACAATTATCTCATGCCAAGCAGATAAATATTCAATATTACGATGGTAGTTTCACCATTGAAAAATAGTTTACGCCTTCCATACAAAAATGTTTACACCGCTTCAATATATAATAACCGAATTTGATACTTGTGGCTAAGTTTCCTCTGTGTCAAAAAGTCCTAAACACAGTAGCATTCTTCAAGTCAGCATGAAACAGCATGGGAATAGCGCTGAATCTTCGATATTCTTTGATATGCTTTTAATGATATAGTCTTTTGTTCGGCTCATGTTCGCAGATTCCTTCACATTACTCATCCTCATGTGAGGATCTATTAAATGGATATAATTTCCAAATAGTGTGATATGCTTCCTTCTTTTTCCTATATATGCTCTACCATGCCCGTCCACTTAGTATCTATTCTATTTTATATTGTCTTTGAGATATATATATATATATATATGAAATCAAATTATGGAT
>VCCN01001245.1:120904-133858 GCA_006491835.1 Architeuthis dux
TAAAATTACACTGCTCAGGCTGGAGGTTTACTCAGCACATTGTGGCCCCACCGTCTATGGTCCAAATGCTGTGGACAACCATCCCCAAACTCCATTCATTCATATACACTGTATACACACCGTATGCATAGTTTAAGTTCCACAATTTCATTAGTATCAGAGTGATAATGTATCTCATTCAAACATAAGTATTCAAGTATCTTAAGTTGTCTGAATTTCTTAAATGAAACAATGCCATTATTCATTTTTGAATAATTGCTCTTTCATCTTACTCTTGTTACTTTTTTTATCGGAACTGTCAGGTCGTTTTTCATTTCTACAACCATTAAGCAATCAACATCGGAAATAAAGAATGGTAAATGGGATGCGAGTTCAAATTTATTATTTATTTCCAATAAAAGCAACACAAATAAGATGACAGAAAAAACTAATAAAAACTAGAAAACGCTCAGAGAGCGCATATGCCAACGCCATAGATGGACCCAAAAATGTAACCACCACTTCCATGGCCTATTTCGCACAACATTGAAATTCATTGAGAACTTCTGGAGATATCATGTGGACGGACATGAAATTTTAGCGATATTATATGGTCTGGACATATAACACATCGGCGCCGGGCAAATATAGGTTCTCAACTAATAAAATGTCTTTATAATTATCAAGTATATGAATGTATTTATAGAGGTACAAATATTGTTTTCTGTTTCCGGCGGAACTAAAATATATATGAAAAGTCTTGTTAAATGTTCGACATACACTGTTTTTTTTAATTTAGTTATGCACAAACGTATCAGCCAATTCACGCGGTGTATTTGTTTGATAAATACGACAGTAGCTGAACATATTTAGATATGAGTTATTATGAATAGAAGGTCCTTTCAAACGGTTATTTCTTTACCCAAGCGTGATGTTTATTTCTTTTATATTCCGAGTCCACTCAACATTTATCAGCCGATTCCATAGAATTAAAGAATTCGACTAATGGGTTGTTTTGCTGGAAGTTTCTTTGACATGTTTTCAGATACTTTGTAGATTTTTAACTAATAGGTTACTTTGTTAAAATGTTCTTGGGCTTGGGACAAATTCGATATCATCATGAGACACTTATTTGTGTAAATCACCGGTTCACACAATCTTTCGAATAATGTAGCTCCTTTTAAATATTTTTTAGCCAATTACCCCTGACCCACGCAAAACATTTTCAGTGAAAGAAAAGATACCTATATGAAGAGGTACGATACGGTACTTCTTTCCCCGTGTTTTTAGTTGTATTGCTGCTACGTTTAAGCCACGAATCCATTTTGTTTATTTCCGTCTGCGATTCAATATCGAAACCCGCTTACAGTGAACGTGATGGCTTTCACAGTTTAGGGCAGTTGAGGATTGCATAGAAAATAGAAATATTGAATATAAAATGTGGTTAATCGAAACTATATTTACATTTGTTTTATTGAACGTGTGGTAATCCTTGGTCTTACGAATGTAAAATATGGTAGATAAACTCAGCATACAAAGACTCCAAATGTCATATAAAGGCTCCAAAAAGTATAACTATACAACGATATTGATCAGATATTAATATATTACTGAAGTTAAAAGCCTTTAAATTGTTCTTTATCAGACACCCAGAATGTCGAAAATATCTGGATGCCTAAAAGGGAAACTACGACGAAAGTTTGGCACTCCGGATGCACTGTTTCCGTCGTACCTAAACGAATGCATGGTTCGCAATATTCTGATAAAGAATACATTATTGGCGTTAATATCCGATCATTACGTTGTATGATTATACTTTTTGGAGCCTTTGTATGAATTTCTGGAGCTCTTGTATGCTGTGTTTAACTACCATATTTTATATCCGTTTCTATGAAACGATTTTTTAAGAAAAAAAGAAAAGCGAATTTATTTCAGTTGAAGAGTCCATAGTTTCATATTGTGGGTAGGAAGTATTTTTATCAGCAAAGTTTTTAACCCTGAGTGGAAGAGTCCAGTGTTAAGGACAGAAAAACAAAAAAGTCACACTATTCTTTTAATAACACTAATATTAACTTGGTATCAAACATCTATACTGGGAGATCCGGTGAGGATCGAACCCACTAACAGCCAGCAGGATTAGCTTGCGGATCATTGTCATGCAACGTGCTTCCTGAACCATTTCCCCCATATTATTTATTCCCATTTATCAGGCCATCACTATTTGGAAATTCAATGAGGATCACAGCGAACATCACGAAAATCACATTGTTCATTATTAGAGTAGATATTAACCTACCATAAGTTGGTATCAGGCAATGTATACTGGTAGATCTGATGAAGATCGAACCCACTGAGAACTGCCACCAAGATTAGCTTGCCGATCATTACTATACGACATGCGTCATGATGTTTCTTTTCCATATGATTACTTAGCATAGTTTGGTAACAATCTATCAGTAGTGGGGGATCCAATGAGGATTGAACTCACTAACACAGGGCAGTAAGAAGAGTTTGCTGATTATTGCTGATTATTGCTGAACCGTTGGTTTCCATGTTATTTATTAACATATCAGCTTTGTATCAGACCATCAATAGTGGGGGATCTAATGAGGATCGAACACACTAATAACGGCCAGCAGGTTTAGCTTGCAGATCATTGCTATACGACGTGTGTCCTAGTCCATTTTTGTTTTATATGATCTACACCTAAATTCCAGTGGAAACAAAACTCAGATATATATTTGGATTGATATGTTTTTTTTGCATAGTTTGAAACGGTGGACAGGAAGCATTTTCTCAGCAAAACTGTTAACCTCCCCAGTGGAAGAGTCCATTGTTGCGGACATATTTCAAATGTAATATTTAAAAAGTGTAAGTCTTCGGTTTCTTGCCCTGCAGCAGACAGCGCATTAGTGTGCCAATCCGCTCATAGGCCGTACACTATAACAGCACCCGAATTCTCTTGTCACGTATGTGCTTTGTTTAAACGGTCATGCATATACCAGTATATTCATGTTTTACATCATGTTAACCTTTAAATTCATATTAAAAATTGGTTGTCAATATCAAGGGGAGTAAATTCTAATTAACATTATCTCCCTTTGACCATTAAATGAATTTCTTTCTCTATTGAATTCACAGAAGAGTTCCATTATAAGAAACTGTCACCAAAACTGCCAACATAGATTTCTTCATTGTTTAAGCTGGTCCAGCTGTCTGTATCACGCGTACAGGCCTCACCAATGGAGCTAGAGGGCTGTAAATTTAAACATCTAAAACAAATTGTTTCAATACCCCCCCCCCAAATAGGCTTTAGTAAGGTGTTCAAGATGCAATATGTAACGGAATGCGCTCTGTGTTCGTGTGTACGTGACAAAAAAGCCCATATCTTACTACCGGGGCTAGTTTGTGTTAAACTGCGTACATGACAAACTGGACAGATCGTATTACCGGTAGCCATTAAAAGGGGCCCAGATTTGAAAATAGGAGATCTGAAGCCGTTAGTGACAGGTCACACAAAGAGGCCCCCTGCCCGCTAGGGGTGAGGGAGGAGAAAACCGGTTAGAAGCAGTAGAGCAGTTTTGGGTTTGAATCCAGCAGCGACAGGTCGGAAGAGGAAGAACCCTTGATTTCGCTCTTTCACCCGGATGAGTGGAAGAAGGAGGAACAACCTTTGATTTTAGTAACTCAGATAAGTGACCAACTCATTTAGAAAACTAAATGAAACAGAATTCCGTACCTCGAAGTGACCCGCGAACTGGCCCAGAGGAGACTCTTATATCGACGGAAATAAAACACATATTTCCAATTGAAGAACCTGCATTTTGTCGTCTTTTCTTTCCACCAACGTGGGAGAGCCTTTTTCTCCGAAATTAATTTCCCTCCCCAGAAAGGGCAGCCCCCGTCAACAAACCCGGACCGAGAGTCGTCATCATCATCATTTCTTTCACTCTCGGCGTGAAGAAGAAGTACAACCGGCGTTATACTACACAATGTAAGTTCATGATAAATTGGTCACTTAGTTTGTGCCCTACAGCATTCACGCTTGCTTTTTGAAAATTCAGAACTTGTTAGTGAACACTGCCCAGCAAAAGTAACTCATTCATTGATCACCCCTTTTCCCAATTGTTTTAATTCAACGCCCTCAACATGGCATGCTGCCAAAAGACGTTGGTCACGAGACTGTTTCTATTGAGTGACAACCAGACCTGTTTTTTTAATTCTATTCATTGAAGAGTTCAACTGTCAATACAAACGGTTACACGCGGTTCATGAAATTAAGAGTTAACTAAGTTTTTTCTGAGATAAAATAAAGAATTATTGGGTTATTCTATTAGTATATCCTAAAAATATTATAAATATCCGATTCCTATAGTCCAACCTAAAAGTATTATAAATATCCGATTCCTATAGTCCGACCTAAAGATATTATAAATATCCGATTCCTATAGTCCGACCTAAAATTATTATAAATATCCGATTCCTATAGTCTGACCTAAAAATATTATAAATATCCGATTCCTATAGTTTGACCTAAACATATTATAAATATCCGATTCCTATAGTCCTACCTAAAAGTATTATAAATATCCAATTCCTATAGTCCGGCCTAAAACTATTATAAATATCTGATTCCTATAGTCCTACCTAAAAGTATTATAAATATCCGATTCCTATAGTCCTACCTAAAAGTATTATAAATATCCGGTTCCTATAGTCCTACCTAAAAGTATTATAAATATCCGATTCCTATAGTCCGGCCTAAAACTATTATAAATATCCGATTCCTATAGTCCGACCTCCATATCAAATCAATGTGGTTATTTGGTCGGATGTTATAATTCTTGGGATTACATTAAGTAGTAAAACCTCAGCAAAAGTCTCCCGATCCACATATTATACATCTACCATGTCGTTTAATCTTATTAATGAATTTAATATTAAGATCCACATGAGCTTCTGAGGGGAAATGCTCAACTTAATAGAATAGAAATTTCGTTCATCGATTACTGAATTGTTTTTGTCTAATTCATTTTATGTTCACAGTTGGTTTGCTGCGTAGGTCAA
The DNA here is from genome assembly GCA_006491835.1 of Architeuthis dux. Lineage (NCBI taxonomy): Eukaryota > Metazoa > Mollusca > Cephalopoda > Oegopsida > Architeuthidae > Architeuthis > Architeuthis dux. Next base: position 125,951 of record VCCN01001245.1, read on the forward strand.
ATATATTTCGGATACGTCTCTTCATTGTTCCCAATGTAGATATTTTATATCTAAATTTAGATAATCCTAAAGGGCTAAACTCAAGGGAAATAATTAATAGAAACTGAACAAAGATCTATAATCTTTAAATTGTTATATTTATGTTTATTATATTTCTCGAGAGCAGCTTCACACTCGACACTGTCCTTCCCGAAGTGCTAACTAATATATCATGCGAATGTCAACCTTATACAATGCCCAGTTGTCAAGTAATCGCGGTGCATACAAACACAGACACATCCACACAAAGATTTCTTCAAATGTAGTTAGATGTCAGACGGGTTGACATTAGTTGTGTATATTGTCTATAACAATATCTATAACATACAGGCCACAAATAAACACATACACAAATGTACACATGTGTGTATGAGGTATGTGTGTGCATATATGTATGTGTGTGTGTGGCATGTGTGCATAAGTGTATGTGGAATACAGCACTTTCGTCTGCATCACTTTAGCAAATATCAGTTTTGTCTAAATCACTTTGGTCTAAAATCACATTTGTCCTCAAAATATCTCCAAACGTTCTCAATGAATTTCAATGACATTTTGTCGAATGGTTGGCCATGGGCTAAGGAAGAATTGATGAAAGTTTTGAGTGTATCATTGTCATTTTGTAACTCTATTAAATCTTCTTGCACACCGTCTTCGGAATCGACTAGTTGGACTTCAAACGGATTGCTATACGAAACTGGAACAGACAATGCGGTACTATCTTGGAATCACTATACCATATTCTCATGCACTGATTGCAAATAGTCACGATAGGTAAGTATATCCTCATCAACCAATTCGTCTTTCAAGCTATCCAATCGTTGAATTGGTGGAGTTGACGTCTGGAAATGTTCATCTTATATAGCGCCAATTTAGAAATTAAGGCAGTCATCATTACATTTGGGGGATATGTTGCTAAGGAAACATATATAACCCCTTTGCAACAATTAAGGAACCTGATAGTGGAGTGTTTTGAAACGATTCTATGATTGTATCAAACAGTTCGCCAAAACACAGTTGCCTTTTGGCAACCATCGTACTTCAGTATGGAACAAACACCTCACATAGTCATCAGCATTATCAAGGCACAGTTGAGGAAAAATCCGATCAGAACAGAATTCGATTTTAGTTTGTTTACCGTCTTGATAACTAACTGCAGAACATCATTGAGCCTGCCGTTGATATCTTTGCCACCAAATTCTGTCAGTGAGCCACGCAGTGAACTTTTAAAACAGAATGCGAAATTTCAAGTTTTATGAGAGATGAGAAATCTCTGTATCTACCTACCAGATGCGCAGACAACAATATTGGTCAATGGGATGTTATGTTTATGAAAGAAATAGCTTCAATAATTCTAAAATAGACGTACTGTTTGAGCCAAGCAGCAATTGATCGTTCGATCAGTCTTGGCTCAGCAGTCGTCGCTCCAGCCCACGTTGTGTTCAAGATCCAGGGAAGTCTTCTACCTGAACCTGTCTGAGATACCACCCGAACGGGGTGTGCAGTCACAAGTAAAATAATGAGTCAAGGATGACAAACACCCGTGTTGGTTGTATATAATAAATGAGGTCTTTATTTCAAAAGAGCTAACAAAAGTTGTTCACCCTTCCGTCGTGATTAAATATCGCAATTGGTCGGTCAGCCTCTAGGGGAAAATGAATGTGTGTGTATGTGTGTGTGTGTGTATGTGTGTGTCGGTCAGACGAAACTGCAGCTGAGAGAGATCACGGATTTGGTGATGTCAGGGAACTGCAGGCTCTAGCCTTTCAGTCTGTGTGGTCTTCCTCGCAGCTGGGGTAAACGTCGGTCAATCGTTTAGAAGGCCTCTGGAGCAAGTCTCCGAAGTCCGTAAATATCGGTCCCATATTGGGGCATCCAGAGCTAGGAAGTGGATGGCGTATTGGGGAGGTTATAATTTAATAACTTGACTGTTTCATTATATTTCGCCCAGGCGGAATTCAAAATTTGCCCGGCCCTCTCACTTCGGCCCCTTGCTACCACTTAATTCAAAGTACTATTACTGTTCCCTTCTACGAGTTATCTTCTACGCCATCTCCCTCGTTCAATCAAATAACTCTGCATACCTTATGGATGGGATGGAACCTTCTATGTCGTCCCCTACCATTTTCTGAATCCATATGGGGAATTCCCAATTCTGGAACATTAGTGATTCGAGCGATTGTTTATCAATTACTTATTATTTTTGTTCCAAAAGCCTTTTATCTAGAGCCAGCTTTATCAAGCATTCCTGTGCACACCACTCTGGCATTGACAGACGACTTCCCAATTCTGGAACCTTAGTGATTCGAACGAATTACATACAAATATTATTTTTGTTCCAACAGACTTTTATCTAGACCCGTGGTTCCAGACCTTTTCGAGTCATTCCCCACTTTTGTCAATAGCATTACTAATATTCCTCCTTCCATTTATTAAGTTGCAAGGAATCATTTCAAATAATAACTTTAGCTTTCCCTAAGCCGTTTGGTCAAGTTGTCCGATAGTTGCTTACAGTGTGTTGCATAATGTTTTTCCATTCATCTCTGACTGCTTCCCACAGCTGGTCAGTGTTCCCGAATGTTCTCCCAACCAGTGTGGCCTTAATATGCGACCATATGTTCTGTATTGTGTTGAGATCCTTTATATGATGGAAAGTGTTTGGCTCATTTTCTTTTGCCCAAGAGTATACTAGATGATTCAAACCCTAGTTGTTGAGGAAATCGGCTGCTGTAAGCCGGGTATCGCTCTCTTTAATCGTGGTATATTATAAGACCTTTGGCCGGCTATACCAGGTTGTTATTTGTTCATTTAGTTGGCTGTAACTAGGCCACTCAAAAGCAACCAATAATCGTGTTGGTTTGGCAACGAAAATGAGATATGTCATTTTCTTCCTTCTGCCTTTACATGGAACGTAATATTGTTGTATTTGACATTGTAATATGGTCTCATACTGCATTTTCAACAACTTGAGACTAACACATATCATTTACTATCAGATGACATCTTTTCTACGATGTTAAGATCCTTTATATGATGGAATGCTCTGGAGTGTACATGTGCGCGTGCTTCTGTTCGTATACGTGCCTATGTCTGTTTGGCCTGGTCTATGTGTATGGTTGCGGGTGAATGAAACAAATACGTAACGCTGTAATTCTTTTAGACAATCCTTTTTTTTATTTGTTCTATCTGCCGCTATCTTTTTTCGTTGAGTTTCTGTTCCAGTTTCAGTTCCACTCATGATCGCTGGCGCGCCATGCTTAGTAGTCCCGCGTCATTGCATGTCCTGTGGCAATGGGAGTTACCCCAAGTAACATGCAACAGGTTGTACTGGGTTGCATGGTACCAGGACCAAGAAGTAAACCCTGACCTGACCTATTAGAAAAAAGTGAACTAGTCTGCTTTAGGGGCTCCACTCATAGTTTGGAATCATGACTATCACCTAGACTGGTTGTGAACCAAGACTAGCGAGCCTAGTCTATCCTATGTACACATAACCGGGAAGAACAAGCTTAGGAAACCCAGTCTACTCTGCTATTCACCCATAGTTGGAGGAGGAGTGGGTTCATGCTTTTCCCAAAGGTATTATCACGAAGTGGAAACCAACTGTCTGAACTCGGTTGACAAATTCCATTCTACACGTTGCTAACTATTAGGCCACCTGTACCTCTTTTATATCTGTCGCTATCTATTTTTCAAATCTGTAACTGCGAACAGGTGATATGCGTTGGCTGAGAGCCAACGCATTTGGTGAAACGGTCCTGTACGAAAATTAGATCGTCTGTATTATCGATTTTCATTCTAAGCTAGAGCGCTGTCGACCGGAAAAATGATAGCAATAAGAGATAGAGAAGCCATTTTAGATTCAAATATAACTACTAGGCAAGCTGAACAAGATAGAATTATTATAATTCAGTTTAAAGTATGAGCAAGAAGGAAACCTCTCGTAGAATCGTCGATAACAGGCTTGTCTTGAAAATCATTACTGCTGTTGTAATCCTGTTCCGATCTAATAATAAGCTCCTGAAGCATTTTAGAGTAGAATGTGTTAACACTTAATATTACATGAGTAAATGGTGCTGATTCCAAATCTGCTGTATAATATTCACCATTTTTTGTCGTTTTTACAGGACAGCGCATTCAAAATCACAGCCAAAAATTGTATTTTCATCCTAAATCGTATTCATTCTATGTGGTGGATTAGAGCTCTTACCTGATTGGATGAAAGATCCTCAACCATAGAAATTGTATCAAATCAATCGAATAAACACTAATGGGATATTCATTGAATGGAAAGTCAATGATGATTCCTTTAAAAGTGTGTTTTACCACTGCCAACGAAATTAGAAGGGGTATATGTTTTCCCCACTCTCCGTCCGTCCATCCGTGAAAAGCTCTCAATGGATCTTTATGAAATATATCTAAGGATGGCCAATGGGCTACGGAAGAAGTGATCGAATCTTGGGGAGGATCGAGGAATCGCTTTTGCAGTTACCTTCCCTGCATCGTAGCAATATGTCCACATAATATCTCGAAAATGTTTCACTTGATTTCAATGTCATTTACCTGAAGCGTAGGCCAGAGGTAAGTAAGAATTGGTTACATTTTGCAGCGGATCCAGAAATTGTTTTTTGATTGAGAGATATGTTTTCATTTCTTTCATACATGTATGTATTCACCCATGTTTGTCCATACAATATCTCCAAAAGTTCTTAATGAATTATAATGACGTTTTGTCGAACGGTAGGACTTAGACAAAGGAGGAATCGATTAAATTTGGGAGCGGAACCAGAAATTATTTAAATTTACCTCCCCTATTGTTCGTAACTATTTGTGAACTGATTTCCATTCAGTTTTAGTGACACTATGGTTCTTAGAGGTAGGTGCTCACTAGGTGCTGTCTAGCCTTTTTATGTGTTATCGTTGTTCTTGTTTCGTGCCCATCTAGAAGCTACAGAAATCTGACATGAAGATTTCCCACATGGCTTGAAAGGTAATTTTGTGAGTCCTGATACGATTCTTATTGTCATTCCCAGCTATGACCCTTTCTGTTGTTTTCTCTCCTAGCAAATCACCTTCTTTCCGAAGCTCATAAGCCTTGATGACTGGAATTACCGACCCAAAACCTTCATAAAATCCATTTAAATATGGAGTTCACCAAGTCAAAGGATCTAAAACGGAAACTTGTGACCATTTTAACACCATCCTTCCTGAGTAATGGTTTTCATCTGCTGTCGAAACAATATGGTTTTGGACCAATTTACTGACATCTTTCGACGTCTGTATTCATAGTTTCATATTCATGAGAAGGGCTCAGAACAAATGGCATATGTCCAACTGTTGTGTTATGGCATTACATTCACTTTCACTTTCAATTGTGAACCATATCTGCTGAACGGTTTATTTTATTCGAATTCTGGTCTGGGGATGGAACATATTTATTTCAATGGTGGAATATTTTAGTAAGTGTATTGAGAACAGATAAGGCCACAGTTGATGGTTTAACGTTTTAAAGATTGTCAGGTTTTAATGATGGGCCATTCTGCTAAGCTGCAATCAATCTTGCATGGAATGTATTCATTCCATCAATACTGGCATCTAGCATATTCGTATTATTTGTGGAAAACTACACAAGCATTCGTTGCACCAGATTCACAGGGAGAACTGCTCCAGTGTCATTGTCCACGGAATTAAGCGTAGCTTCACCTAGTGTTGTATCAACTTGGAGAACGTTCTTGTTACTAATTGTGTGTCCAGCTTTATGGAAGACATTCACAAGTCTCCTTTCTTTATTTTTGTTAGCTGAAGTATTATAAATCATTATTATTTAAATTGTTATGACTACATTTTACCTTCATCTTAAATTTTATTAGTTGCTTTTTATCGCAACTTTTTGCTCAGACCGATTACCCTCCGGCAGTGAGCAAATAGCGTCGATCAGAAAATAAAGAATAAGCCTCGGGTGGGACTCTAGCCAGTGGAGCACCGTTTAGCCCGGTATGCTTTACCAATTACGCCACCGAGTGTTGTTCTTTATTTCCAACGCTATTTGCCGGAGGGGAATCGGTCTGATCAAGCGTTGCGATAAAAAGCAACTAATACAATTTAAGATGAAGGTAAAAAGTAGTCATAACAATTTAAATAATAATAATATTAACAAGTATTTTAGACCTTGTGGCTTGGTAAAGAGTACTTGTAAGGCCAATATGTCTTTGCCGGTATTAAAAAAAGATCTCACAGAAAGTATCCTGTTTTCATGGCCATCACCAGTATGTTCATCTTCATCATTACTACTGGGATTTAATACAACCCCTTAACCTAACAATACATTCAAAAACATATATACATTATCAGGTATGCACGTTCTGCCCCACTTGTCACTTTGAAATCTCTGTTTGTGGATGGGAGAGGGTGTCTGACCTCAGCTTAGAGCCGCATGCATCAGAGATAGGAGAATGTCATCTTTTGGTTTGTAAACTGGACGATAAAGGTGTCACTTTTCAGTTTCCCGAGGAAGAAGGGATGCAATGGGATAGTGTGAACATTCTTTTGGTATCCGAACTGTACCCTTGTCTTGGTCATCACATTCTATTTTCTATTTCCTCTTTGAAGGACGTTCTACGACTAATAAAGGACTGGGCCTTCTTGTGCGTCTCCACACAGATTAGTATTGAAGAGCTATATGACCCTTGGATGTACTGTTCCTCAGATGAGAACATAGCTAAGCCATTACCAGATCAGATTTCTCAGCAGTGTCTTTAACGTTTTCTGTATCACGCTTGTACTTTGAGATTATATTTTCTCTCGGCTGCAATTTAATCACTGATACCAGCCACAAATACACTTAATTTATTATCATATCTTAATAACTCAATGAATATGTTGCTTGTGTTAGAAGGACTGGACTGAATGTAAGGAGTCATCCGTGTCATTTTGACAAACTAAATATTTCTCCCAATCAGTTGCCTTTGATTATTTTCTGAGATGTCTCTCAGTTGTTTTCGTGATGAGGTGATTCACTAGAACCTGGCTGTTCAATTCTTATTCTGGCAATGATTGTTTTACTATTAGATTGTTTTACTATGTAGATTATGAGAAAGATTCAGTTGAACACACAGCAGTCTTCAACACAATGCGAGAACAAGGTGTTAACGAAGATTGCATACAAATCATATACGAAAATGGCACTGCAATAATTAGACTACACAAAGATACAAACGAGATAAAGACACTTTGTGCTAAACAACATCAGTTTCAGAAATTCCTAATACACTATCAGTTGAATCATTATTATGTGTGTCATTGTAACGTTATCACCTTCTTGGAAGTTGTGGACAAACGTTCAACTACAGTTGGTTGGTTTCGTCATTCCTTGTTGTAGAGAGTGTCAGGGCGCACGATGTGTCCGGACTTCGGAAAGACGGACGTTGGTCTCTGGAAAGACTTGGCCTGGAACGTAACGAAGGATTGAGACGGAGACGATTTTTCTTTTAACAGAATTTACTGTTTATTCGTAATTCTACAGAGATTCTTGTCAAGCACAGACATTGCCATACAATTGAGAATCAGAGAGAGAGAGAGAGTGAGAGTGGGTGTCGAAGCGGCTTCGGAGGTGACGACTACATCCGTATATGTGGGACACTCTCTTTTGCCCCCGCTCTGTCAGTCGTATTTAGAGTGTGGTTGTTTATAGTTTCTACAGGCTAAATTAATTCATTTTGTTTAGTCTGTATATTTTGAACCTCCGATATTGTCTTTCGTTTATCTATCTATCTATTTTCATTTATACACCCCTCCGCTATGGTACATCATTTATCCTCACCTTCCTTTCTCATATCTATCTATCTATCTATCACAATCTGCTCATATCTATCT